>CM060306.1:592500-855000 GCA_030674185.1 Monoplex corrugatus
ATCAAAGTAAGTGTAGAACACAGCACTGTCTTATCAAAGTAAGTGTAGAACACAGCACTGTCTTATCAAAGTAAGTGTAGAACACAGCACTGTCTTATCAAAGTAAGTGTAGAACACAGCACTGTCTTATCAAAATAAGTGTAGAACACAGCACTGTCTTATCAAAGTAAGTGTAGAACACAGCACTGTCTTATCAAAGTAAGTGCAGAACACAGCTTTGTCACTGTCTTATCAAGGTAAGTGCAGAATACAGCACTGTCTTATCAAAGTAAGTGTAGAACACAGCTTTGTCACTGTCTTATCAAGGTAAGTGTAGAACACAGCACTGTCTTATCAAAGTAAGTGTAGAACACAGCACTGTCTTATCAAAGTAAGTGTAGAACACAGCTTTGTCACTGTCTTAACAAAGTAAGTGGGAAATCAACCTATCTCTTCAATGTTTTATACAAAGGCAGTTGAGCAGTGCCCTGCTCTTCACGAATTTTGACTGCCGTGGGACCTTTAGTGTGCGCAGCCAGAAGGCACACGTGTCCAACTTGTTTTTCGTCCCCTTCCAAAAGGACCAGACGTTCAGTTCGATTTTCTGGTCAAACTGAGGAGAAAAGTTGAGGTCTCTACGGGGAGCTAACCCTGGAACCTCGAGTTTAGTTATAACTATTGGCAGACGAACGTCGGAACCATTCTGCCACTCTTCTCACTACGTGTATAAACCGTTGTTAACCCTGTACTGTGGGCATGATGCTCTGACAACTCATGTGCTGTGTATAAAACGTCGTTAACTGACACAAGGTGACCAAAAGACGACACTTTTCATTTACAATCATAGAATAAATGATGTGGATTCTTTTTCAGAAAAGCGATGGTTCACGTATATCTGGTCTGTGCAAGGATGGCAAAATGATGGAGGCCATCTATGACGATGTTCACACGCTCTATGAAGCTTTGCAGAGAGGAGCACGTTTGACAGGTTAGTGATATTTGTAGAACATCCATCTATATGAAACACTCTTCTACCATTTGCCATCTGCTTGGTCAGGCCACAACTAGTCGTCTTTGTCAGTCCTGCCACCTTGGTGGTCAGCTGAGTTGTAGTCAGTCATGTTGCGTATCATCCTGTGTGATAGAAGTGTACATCATTGTTATAAAGAGCTTATTTAACAAGTAATCTGCATGTGACAGTGTCACAAGTTGCTGTAACAAGTAATTTGTACAGAACAGTGTCACAAGTTGCTGTAACAAGTGATCTGTACAGAACAGTGTCACAAGTTGCTGTAACAAGTGATCTGTACAGAACAGTGTCACAAGTTGCTGTAACAAGTGATCTGTACAGAACAGTGTCACAAGTTGCTGTAACAAGTAATCTGTACAGAACATTGTCACAAGTTGCTGTAACAAGTGATCTGTACAGAACAGTGTCACAAGTTGCTGTAACAAGTGATCTGTACAGAACAGTGTCACAAGTTGCTGTAACAAGTGATCTGTACAGAACATTGTCACAAGTTGCTGTAACAAGTGATCTGTACAGAACATTGTCACAAGTTGCTGTAACAAGTAATCTGTACAGAACAGTGTTACAAGTTGCTGTAACAGGTAACCTGTACAGAACATTGTCACAAGTTGCTGTAACAAGTGATCTGTACAGAACAGTGTCACAAGTTGCTGTAACAGATAACCTGTACATAACATTGTCACAAGTTGCTGTAACAGGTAACCTGTACAGAACAGTGTCACAAGTTGCTGTAACAGGTAACCTGTACAGAACATTGTCACAAGTTGCTGTAACAAGTAATCTGTACAGAACAGTGTTACAAGTTGCTGTAACAGGTAACCTGTACAGAACAGTGTCACAAGTTGCTGTAACAAGTGATCTGTACAGAACAGTGTCACAAGTTGCTGTAACAGGTAACCTGTACATAACATTGTCACAAGTTGCTGTAACAGGTAACCTGTACATAACATTGTCACAAGTTGCTGTAACAAGTAATCTGTACAGAACAATGTCACAAGTTACTGTAACAAGTAATCTGTACAGAACATTGTCACAAGTTACTGTAACAAGTAATCTGTACAGAACATTGTCACAAGTTGCTGTAACAGGTAATCTGTACAGAACATTGTCACAAGTTACTGTAACAAGTAATCTGTACAGAACATTGTCACAAGTTACTGTAACAAGTAATCTGTACAGAACATTGTCACAAGTTGCTGTAACAGGTAATCTGTACAGAACATTGTCACAAGTTACTGTAACAAGTAATCTGTACAGAACAATGTCACAAGTTACTGTAACAAGTAATCTGTACAGAACATTGTCACAAGTTACTGTAACAAGTAATCTGTACAGAACATTGTCACAAGTTGCTGTAACAAGTGATCTGTACAGAATATTGTCACAAGTTGCTGTAACAGGTAATCTGTACAGAACATTGTCACAAGTTACTGTAACAGGTAACCTGTACAGAACATTGTCACAAGTTGCTGTAACAACTAAACAAGTGATCTGTACAGAACATTGTCACAAGTTACTGTAACAGGTAATCTGTACAGAACATTGTCACAAGTTGCTGTAACAAGTAATCTGTACAGAACATTGTCACAAGTTGCTGTAACAGGTAACCTGTACAGAACAGTGTCACAAGTTGCTGTAACAAGTGATCTGTACAGAACAGTGTCACAAGTTGCTGTAACACGTGATCTGTACAGAACAGTGTCACAAGTTGCTGTAACAAGTATCTGTACAGAATATTGTCACAAGTTGCTGTAACAGGTAACCTGTACAGAACAGTGTCACAAGTTAGCTGTAACAAGTGATCTGTACAGAACAGTGTCACAAGTTGCTGTAACAAGTGATCTGTACAGAACAGTGTCACAAGTTGCTGTAACAGGTAATCTGTACAGAACAGTGTCATAAGTTACTGTAACAAGTGATCTGTACAGAACAGTGTCACAAGTTACTGTAACAAGTGATCTGTACAGAACAGTGTCACAAGTTGCTGTAACAAGTGATCTGTACAGAACAGTGTCACAAGTTACTGTAACAAGTGATCTGTACAGAACAGTGTCACAAGTTGCTTTAACAGGTAAGCTGTACATAACATTGTCACAAGTTGCTTTAATAGGTAAGCTGTACAGAACATTGTCACAAGTTGCTTTAATTAATTTTAACAGGTAATCTGTACAGAACATTGTCACAAGTTGCTTTAACAGGTAATCTGTACAGAACATTGTCACAAGTTGCTTTAACAGGTAATCTGTGCAGAACATTGTCACAAGTTGCTTTAACAGGTAATCTGTGCAGAACATTGTCACAAGTTGCTTTAACAGGTAATCTGTTCAAAACATTGTCACAAGTTGCTTTAAGTTAACAATTAATCTGTATAGAATGTCATCACAAAGAACTTTCTTAAAAAGTAATCTGTACAGGACATTGTCACAAGTTGCTTTAACAGGTAACCTGTACAGAACAGTGTCACATGTTGCTTTAGCAGGTAATCTGTATAGAATGTTATCACAAAGAGCATCCTTAAAACGTCATGTTGCTGTAACAAGCATGTCACAGGTAAGGGTGTAAATGACTGGTAGTGTCTTGCAGTTTATGCAGGTTCGTGAAGATCTAGCAGTTGATCATTCTTCTCAGAGACTGAATACACCAGTCCAGGTTAAACGAAATTGATCCTTTATTTGAAGAATGTAGAAAACATAACAGGAACTGGGTAAATACTTCACGCATCTGATGCACCACTCCCAGTTTGCAGAATTCTTTTTTTTTCAGCCCTCAAATCTACACGCAGCAACTCCACGAATCTACAGCAACTTCTCTATCTCAGACAAAAGGTCACATTCTTGACTGGATCATTTCTCGTGATCACCACAATTTAGCTACTGACAACTGCTTAGTTCTTTCTACCCGTCTAACTTCAGCCCTTCCATCTGACCACTCTGCAATTCTCTGTTCTCTTGACATTTCTCCTCCTTCCCATACCACGCACACAGTGACTCGACGCAATCTCAAATCTATTGACCTCTCCACATTTTCATCTGATGCCTCCCGCCTCCTTTCTGAAAAGTCAATAACCTTGCTGATGAATTCTATACTACTCTCCACCATCTTCTGGACACTTATGCTCCAGCCACAACCCATCTTTGACCTGACCGCCCCCGTACCCCCTGGCTCACTCATGAGATTGCCTGTGCAAAACGTGCCCGCCGCAGAGCAGTGCGCCGCTAGCGCAAATCCAAACTCACTGTACATAGGCAACTTTTCCAAGCCTCTAAAACAAAAGTATCCACCCTCATTGCATCAGCAAAAACAAGCTATTTCCAAACCAAAATCCTGAATGCCTCTTCTTCAAGAGAACTCTTTACAACCATGAATCATCTCCTTGGCACACGAAAAGATTTACCTCTCCCAACAAAACACACAAATGAAGAACTCCCATCTGTATTCTCCAAGTATTTCACCACCAAAATGCAAACTCTTCGTGACAGGCTTGACAGGACACCCTGTCAACCATGCCCACCTGACCCTTCCTTCTCTGGCACACCTCTTACTACTTTTACCCCAGTCTCACAAGAAGAAATTCTCAACACAATCAGATCCATGTCGTTCAAAACCTGTGAACTGGATCCTCTTCCAGGTTCTCTCTACTTTGACTGTCTCCCTACTCTCCTCCCATTCATCACTGACATCATCAACACTTCTCTTCAAACTGGAACTGTCCCAGATTCTTTCAAGTCTGCTATTGTTCACCCTCTCCTCAAGAAATACAATTTAGACCCAAATGAACTGAAATTTTACCGGCCTATCTCTAATCTCTCTTTCTTGTCAAAACTGCTTGAAAAAGTTGTCCTCAACCAGCTGAACTCTCACCTGTCTGCCAACAATCTCCTCAATCCTTTCCAGTCAGCCTACCGCCAGTGCCACAGCACTGAAACTGCCTTGCTACACATTCTCAACAATCTCCTCCTTGCAACTGATACTGGCAAAGTCTCTCTCCTCACACTCCTTGATCTGTCTGCAGCCTTCGATACCATTGACCATGGTATTCTCCTTTCTAGACTTCATCATACTTTTGGCATCTCTGACATTGCTCTCTCCTGGTTCACTTCATATCTATCAAACAGAAAACAAACTGTTCTCATTAATGGCACTTACTCTCAACCTGCATACCTGATCTGTGGTGTTCCACAAGGATCTGTCCTTGGCCCTGTTCTTTTCACTCTTTACACCTCCCCCCTGTCCACCATCATCAACTCCCACTCTATAAAACATCACTTCTATGCTGGTGACATCCAACTTCTAGACAGTGACACACCAGACAATATACAGCGCCTCTTGACTCGCACCACTGAGTGTTACTCGGACATTAAGAACTGGATGACGTTCAACAAACTTCAGTTTAATGATGACAAGACAGAAGCTATCCTCATTGGCACCCGTCAGAAACTTTCTCGGCTGCCTCTTCTTTCTCTCCCATTATGTAACACATCAGTCCCAATTTCTGATTCAGCTAAAAACCTTGATGTCTGCATTGACTCTACCCTCTCCATGAACAACTTTGTTTCTCAAACTGCCAGATCTTGCTACTATATCTACCCTCTCCATGAACAACTTTGTTTCATCTTGCTACTATCACCTCCATCGTATAACTATAAGCCTGATCAGGAAGTATCTCTCTGTCGAAACAACTGCAAAACTCGTTCTCTCCTTCATAATGTCTCGCATTGACTATTGCAATTCACTCCTGTCTGGTCTTTCTGCCTCCACCATTCACATCCTGCAGCGCATTCAAAACAATGCTGCACGCCTTGTACTAAAAAAGAAAAAAGCTGACCACATATCTCCTCTCCTGGCACAACTTCACTGGCTCCCTGTATCAAAGCGCATACAGTACAAACTATACACCATGTGCTACAAAAGCCTCAATAACGCAGCCCCCGATTACCTGTCAAGCCTACTTGAGATCTATGTTCCCTCACGTACCCTCCGCTCTGCCTCCGATCCTCTGACTTTTCGCTTTCCACGCACTAAGCTCAATACCTATGGTCCACGAGTCTTCTCTGTTTCTGGTCCACTTTCCTGGAACAAACTTCCTCTCTCAGTCCGTCACGGCGTCAGCAACCTACTTTTGTCTCCTTCAACTTCAAGTCCGCTCTCAAAACTCACCTTTTCTCCTCTGCATAAAATCCTGACCTCACTCAATCCCCTCTGCAGCCTGTCTCCACTCGGAGGGGAATCACATTGTAATATATAATTGTATATAATATGCTCTCTATAATTTTCCATTGCTTTTATTCTTTCTCCCCATTTGTAGCCGTGTGCGTGTGCGTGTGCGTGTGTGTGTGTGTGTGTGTGTGTGCGTGCGTGCGTGCGTGCGTGCGTGCATGCGTGTGCGTGCGTGCGTGTGTGTCTGTTTTAGCGCTTAGATTTGATTTTATCAAGATTTTGCACTATATAAAATATTGTATATTATATTATTATATTATGACAGCAGGCTTACACTTCAACACTGTTTATCGCTCTCACTCAACCCACAGTCATGCTTTATTTATAACACCATGGAAAGTTCCAGAATATTCTCAGCTTTTTCCCTAGATTTTCAGCCAATCATAACCGCATTCTCCAACCTTCCCTTTCTAGAATATTCTGTAGTGCTAGCCAATCATTGTACAGATTAAATTCGTTTACAATTTCCGGAACATTATAGAAAGATCCAAGGTATTCTACGTTTTTGTTGTTGTTGTCATTTCTAGATTGTTCCACAGGATTGTACATATTTCCGTACAACGAAATCGAACTTTTAAACTTATATTTTCTGTGTTAGCATAAACCAAAACAAATATTCTTGATTCGTTATCAAGTGAATCACAAACCAGTCTTCGAGAAGGAGCAGCGGAGAGTAGCTGAATCGACACATTTTGATGTCACACTTCTCTTATCGGCATTCACACTTTCACACTGAGTTCCTGTTTTCTGTTTTTCTTTTTCTTTTTGAAATGTAACAAAGTAATATGTATGGAATGTCATCACAAAGAACTTCCTTAAAACATAATCTGTATAGAACATTGTCACAAGACCTTTCATAGGGCATTGGCAGGAAGCTTTTTGGTTTCTCTATAGACAAATTGCACTCAAGGGTAGAAGACCACAATGATATAAGAATCTCCACAATCTGTCCGTTCACTAACAAGAACAACAGTTATATCATTTCAGCAAAAAATACCCAGAAGTTGACTGTGTAGATTAATTCTGCCACATCTGATAAACAAAGATCTTTTCAGAGCTTGACACTACAGACTCATTTGTTGCTGCTCATGGTGGCGATACAGGGCTTTTGCAGGCTTTTACTTGTCACATCGTTTTGGTGTGTTTACCTGTGCTAGCTGTTGTATACCGATTAAATGATTGTTTGTCCACTTCTGCGCCACATGGTACAGTACTGTATTTACATTGTACACAGCTAAATGCAGAAACTTGACAGAATCATGTCCACTGATTAAGTCTGCAGCTAATATGATAATGAAAGGATCAATTACTGATGACAGTGAAGCTGATTACCAAGTTGAAATTGACAGGTTTGTTAAATGGTGTGATCCAGGCCATACGGTGTAGTAGAGGGACCAGAATATGTAGACAGATAAGCGGATACAGGCCATAAGGTCAGGTAGAGGGACCAGAATATGTAGACAGATAAGCGGATACAGGCCATACGGTCAGGTAGAGGGACCAGAATATGTAGACAGATAAGCGGATACAGGCCATAAGGTGTAGTAGAGGGACCAGAATATGTAGACAGATAAGTGGATACAGGCCATACAGTCAGGTAGAGGGACCAGAAAATGTACACTGATGTGATGATGCAGTACTGTGGGCTATGAGTATGACAGTGGAACATTGACCTAGTGTAGTACTATGACAGTGGAACATTGACCTAGTGTAGTACTATGACACTGGAACAGCTGACCTGGTGTAGTACTGTGACACTGGAACATCTGACATAGTGTAGTACTGTGACACTGGAACATCTGACATAGTGTAATGCTGTAACACTGGAACATCTGTGACACTGGAACATCTGACCTAGTGTAGTACTATGACACTGGAACATCTGACATAGTGTAGTACTGTGACACTGGAACATCTGTGACACTGGAACATCTGACAGTGTAGTACTGTGACAGTGGAACATCTGACCTAGTGTAGTACTGTGACACTGGAACATCTGTGACACTGGAACATCTGACCTAGTGTAGTACTATGACACTGGAACATCTGACCTAGTGTAGTACTGTGACACTGGAACATCTGACCTAGTGTAGTACTATGACAGTGGAACATCTGACCTAGTGTAGTACTGTGATACTGGAACATCTGTGACACTGGAACATCTGACCTAGTGTAGTACTGTGACACTGGAACATCTGACCTAGTGTAGTACTGTGACACTGGAACATCTGACCTAGTGTAGTACTGTGACACTGGAACATCTGACATAGTGTAATGCTGTGACACTGGAACATCTGAACTAGTGTAGTACTGTGATACTGGAACATCTGTGACTCTGGAACATCTGACATAGTGTAATGCTGTGACACTGGAACATCTGTGACACTGGAACATCTGACCTAGTGTAGTACTGTGACACTGGAACATCTGACATAGTGTAATGCTGTGACACTGGAACATCTGACCTAGTGTGGTACTGTGATACTGGAACATCTGTGACTCTGGAACATCTGACATAGTGTAATGCTGTGACACTGGAACATCTGTGACACTGGAACATCTGACCTAGTGTAGTACTGTGACACTGGAACATCTGAACTAGTGTAGTACTGTGACACTGGAACATCTGAACTAGTGTAGTACTGTGATACTGGAACATCTGTGACACTGGAACATCTGATATAGTGTAATGCTGTGACACTGGAACATCTGAACTAGTGTAGTACTGTGATACTGGAACATCTGTGACTCTGGAACATCTGAACTAGTGTAGTACTGTGATACTGGAACATCTGTGACACTGGAACATCTGAACTAGTGTAGTACTGTGATACTGGAACATCTGTGACTCTGGAACATCTGACATAGTGTAATACTGTGACACTGGAACATCTGTGACTCTGGAACATCTGAACTAGTGTAGTACTGTGATACTGGAACATCTGTGACTCTGGAACATCTGAACTAGTGTAGTACTGTGATACTGGAACATCTGTGACACTGGAACATCTGACCTAGCGTAGTACTGTGATACTGGAACATCTGTGACACTGGAACATCTGACCTAGTGTAGTACTGTGATGCTGGAACAGCTGATCTAGTGTAGTACTGTGACACTGGAACATCTGACACTGGAACGTCTGACCTAGTGTAGTACTGTGATACTGGAACAGCTGACCTAGTGTAGTACTATGACACTGGAACATCTGACCTAGTATAGTTCTGACACTGGAACAGCTGACCTAGTGTAGTTCTGACACAGGAACATCTGACCTAGTGTAGTACTGTGATACTGGAACAGCTGACCTAGTGTAGTACTATGACACTGGAACAGCTGACCTAGTGTAGTTCTGACACTGGAACAGCTGATCGAAAATACTTAACGTGTTCCACCATCATGACTACCCAATTTGTATGGATCCAGGTAATGACTGATGTGTGGTTGATGAAGCCTGGAGTTTGTCTTGTGTTTGTACAACTGTGCTGTGTGCTTCACAGTATTCTTGTGTGTGTGTGCGTTGTATGATGTTACCTCTCCAGGGGATGAAGGGGGGGTGGCCCCTATGACTGACTGACAGTTGCTGTCAGTCGTGTTGGCCCTGTAATGGTCATTCCTTTTCACGTCAGCATGATGATTGTGGACAGGACAGGGAACCTTCCCATCTCCCACCTCCCCAAGTGTCCCAGCTCCCAGCTCCCCAGGCCAGTCTGCCAATTCACAGTCCACATCCCAATCTGGCAATTCACGGTCCCCCTCCCAGTTCACCAATTCACAGTCTACCACACGGTCCGCCAACTCACAGTGTGCTTCACAACCTGATGCCGCACAGACCACCGGGCCATCTGCTTCTAATGTGCCCAATACGCAGTGTGCTGATTCTTCCCTGCCTGCCAAACTATGTGCGTGCATGCATGCATGCATGCTCTGTGTGTGTGTGTGTATGTGTGTGTGTGTGTGTGTGTGTGTGTGTGTGTGTGTGTGTGTGTGTGTGTGTGTGTGTGTGGTGTGTGTAGAGTTTCAGTTTGGCAGACACGCACGCTAAAGCATGATACTTTCAGTTTTGGCTTGTTCTGTTTCTGTGGTGAATCTGGATGTGAGTTGATAATTTTTCTTACTTCTTATTTTGATTCTTATAAGTCAGTGCTTGTGCTGGATCTTGGGCATTTCCTGAAGGGACCGTGTGCCAAACACGGATGTCCTGGACCAGGCCAACATCATAAACATGCTAAGCATGTAAGCTCTCTTCATACAAGGACAACTGCACTGGCTTAGTCATGTGTACTGCATGCAGGATGGCCACATCCCAAAAGCGATGCTGAACAGAGATCCTTGCTGGATCATGGTCTACAATGTGCCTATTGCTGCCACGAAGAGACATTTACCAGGGTGACATGAAGTCTGCTGATATCAGTGTGGACACCTAGGAAGGGACAATTACACATTACAGTGCCAGGCAACAGGCTGAACATGCAGTCATCATTGTAGAGGACAGTGTACACCAGGCATCATTACAGAGGACACTGTACATGTACATCAGGCATCATTACAGAGAACACTGTACATGTACATCAGACATCATTACAGAGGTCACTGTACATGTACATCAGGCATCATTACAGAGACACTGTACATGTACATCAGGCATCATTACAGAGGTCACTGTACATGTACATCAGCATCATTACAGAGGCACTGTACATGTACATCAGGCATCATTACAGAGACACTGTACATCAGCATCATTACAGAGCACTGTACATGTACATCAGGCATCATTACAGAGGACACTGTACATGTACATCAGCATCATTACAGAGGCACTGTACATGTAACAAGCTCATTACAGAGACACTGTGACATTACATCAGACATCATTACAGAGTCACTGTCAGTCATCAGACATCATTACAGAGGACATCATGACACAGACTCATTACACAGGCACTACATGTAACAGTCATTACAAGACATTACATACAGCAGTTACAGAGTCATCACATGTACATCAGCATCATTACAAGGCACTTACAAGCATCAGCATATACAGAGTCATGTACATGTACATCAGGCATCATTACAGAGCATGTACATGTAATCAGCATCATTACAGAGAACTGACTACATCAGGCACATTACAGGACATTAATGTAATCAGATATTCAGAACACTGTAATGTACATCAGACATTACAGAGAACGTACATGTAATCAGGCATCATTACAGAGGCACTGTACTGTACATCAGGCATCATTACAGGGCACTTACAGTACATCAGCATCATTACAAGGAAACTGTCATGTACATCAAATAATACAAGACACTGTACATGTACATCAGCATCATTACAGAGGCACTGTACATGTAACATCAGGCACTTACAGAGACACGACATTACAGATCATACAGGTCAGCTACATTACATCAGTACATTACAAGACATTACATACATCAGATAACAGACATGTACATGTACATCAGCATCATACAGAGGACATTACATGAATCAGACATTACCAGACACTTACAGTACTGACATTACAAGCATTACAAGGCATTATGCACAGGACATTACAGCATTACATCACATCATTAAGAGGCACTGTACATTACATCAACTCATTACAGGCACTGTACATGTACATCAGGCATCATTACAGAGACACTGATTACATCAGCATCATTACAGAGGCACTGTACATGTACATCAGGCATCATTACAGAGGCACTGTACATAATCAGACATCATTAAGAGACACTGACATGTACATAGGCATCATTACAGAGGACACTGCATGTACATACAGATCATTACAGAACACTGTACATATAGACATCATTACAGAGACACGTCTGTACAAGGCATCTTACAGGACACTGTCATGTACATCAGGCATCATTACAGACACTGTACATTACATCAGCATCATTACAGTGACACTGTACTGTAATCAGCACATTACAAGTCACGTAACATCAGGATCATTACAGAGGCTGTACATGTACATCAGCATCATTAGGGTCACTGTACATCGATCATTACATACAGACATGTACAGGCATCATCAGAGTCATGTACATAGGCACATTACAGAGACTACATTAAACAGGCATCATTACAGACACATGTACATGACAGGCATCATTATCAGAGGCACTGTACAGAAAAACTATTCAAGCATCATGTACAATCATGACATCATTACAGCAGATACAAATCAGGCATATACAGAAACATGTACAAGCAGTCATTACAAGGTCTATTCAGGCATGTACTTACATCAACATCATTCAAGTCACTGTACATGTACATCAGGACATTAAAGACATACATGTACATCAGCATCATTACAAGGTCATTACATGTATCGGACATTACAGACATGACATTCATCAGGACATTACGTACTACAGACATCAGTTAAGAGGACTATGATACATCAGCTCATTACAGATACTGACATTACATCAGCATCATTACAGACACTGTACATGTACATCAGGCAATTACAAGACTGTACATGTACATCAGGATATTACAGAGCACTGTACATGATCATCAGGCAATTACAAGACACATACAGTACATCAGGCATCATTACAGAGAACATGTACGTAACAGGCATCTTACAGAGACACTGTACATCAGGATAATACAGAGAACACTGTATCTCAGATATTACAGAGGACTTTACATATATTAACATATACAGAGGACGTACATCGGCTCATTACAGAGGTCACTGTACATGTACATCAGAATCATTACAGTATCAGGACTTACAAGGCATCATTACAAGGCACATTACAGAGGATGACATTACATCACTGTACAGGAACATCATGTACATCAGACATCATTACAAGGACACTGTACATGTACATCAGCATCATTACAGAGGACACTGTACATGTACATCAGGCATCATTACAGAGGCACTGTACATGTACATCAGCATCATTACAAGGCCTGTACATGTACATCAGGCATCATTACAGAGGCATGTACATGACATCAGGCATCATTACAGAGGTCACTGTACATTAATCAGACATCATTACAGAGACACTGTACATGTAATCAGCACATTACACAGGACACACTGTACATGTACATCAGGCATCTGACAGAGGACACTGTACATGTCATCAGCATCATTACAGAGGCACTGTACATCAGGCATCATTACAGAGGCACTGTACATGTACATAAGCATCATCAAGGACACTGTACATGTACACAGACATCATTCACAGAAACTGACATGTACATCAGACATATTACAAGGACACTGTACATGTACATCAGCATCATTACAGAGTCACTGTACATGTACATCAGCATAATTACAGAGGTCACTGTACATCAGGCATCATTACAGATGACACTGTACATGTATATCTCACAAGGCATACATACACGAGTCACTCTACATCAGGCATCATTACAGAGGACACTGTACATGTACATCAGGCATCATTACAGAGGACACTGTACATGTACATCAGATCATTACAGTGCCTGTACATTACATCAGACATATTACGTGACACGTCATGTACATCAGACATCATTACAGAGGACACTGTACATGTACATCAGCTCATTACAGAGGCACTGTACATGTACATCAGGCATCATTACAGAGTCACTGTACATGTACATCAGACATCATTACAGGGACACTGTACATGTACATCAGACATCATTACAGAGGCACTGTACATGTACATCAGCTAGCATCATTACACAGCTCGACCTGTACATGTACATCAGACATTACAGAGGTCATGTACATGTACATCAGACATTACAGAGGACACTGTACATGTACATCAGACATTACAGAGGTCACTGTACATGTACATCAGACATTACAGAGGTCACTGTACATGTACATCAGCATAATCATTACATGACAGACATCAACTGTACATGTACATCAGACATTCATCATTAACAGACAGAGTCACTAATACATCAGGCATCATACAGAGGTCGTCATTACAAGCCCGAGTCACTTACATGTACATCAGCATCATTACACAGGCACTGTACATGTATACCAGACATCATTACAGAGGTCACTTACATGTAATCAGCATCATTACAGAGGTCACTGTACATGTACATCAGGCATCATTACAGAGGTCACTGTACATGTACATCAGACATCATTACAGAGAACACTGTACATGTAGATCAGGCATCATTACAGAGGACACTGTACATGTACATCAGGCATCATTACAGAGTACACTTACATGTATATCAGACATCATTCTGAGGACACTGTACATGTACATCAGGCATCATTACAGAGGTCACTGTACATCAGGCATTATTACAGAGGTCACTGTACATGTACATCAGGCATCATTACAGTGGACACTGTACATGTAATCAACATCATTACAGAGGGCACTGTACATGTACATCAGGCATCATTACAGAGAAGACTGTACATTTACATCAAGCATCATTACAGTTGCACTGTACATGTACATCAGGTATCATTACAGAGGTCACTGTACATCAGGCATCATTACAGGTTGCACTGTACATGTACATCAGGTATCATACAGAGGACACTGTACATCAGACATCATTATAGAGGACACTGTACATGTACATCAGGCATCAGTACAGAGGACACTGTACATGTACATCAGACATCATTACACAGGACACTGTACATGTACATCAGGCATCATTACAGAGGACACTGTACATGTACATCAGGCATCATTACAAAGGACACTGTACATGTACATCAGGCATCATTACAGAGGACACTGTACATGTACATCAGGCATCATTACAGAGGACACTGTACATGTACATCAGACATCATTACAGAGGTCACTGTACATCAGCATCATTACAGAGGTCACTGGACATGTACATCAGACATCATTACAGAAGTCACTGTACATCAGGCATCATTACAGAGACACTGTGCATGTACATCAGGCATCATTACAGAGGTCACTGTACATCAGGCATCATTACAGAGGTCACTGTACATGTACATCAGGCATCATTACACAGGACACTGTACATGTACATCAGGCATCATTACACAGGTCACTGGACATGTACATCAGGCATCATTACAGAGGACACTGTTACATTACATCAGACATCAATTACAGAGGTCACTGTACATGTACATCAGGCATCATTACAGAGGACACTGTACATGTACATCAGGCATCATTACAGAGGACACTGTACATGTACATCAGGCATCATTACAGAGGTCACTGTACATGTACATCAGACATCATTACAGAGAACACTGTACATGTACATCAGGCATCATTACAGAGGACACTGTACATGTACATCAGGCATCATTACAGAGGACACTGTACATGTACATCAGACATCATTACAGAGGACACTGAAACATGTACATCAGACATCATTACAGAGGACACTATATGTACATCAGCATCATTACAGAGGTCACTGTACATGTACATCAGACATCATTACAGAGGACACTACATGTACATCAGGCATCATTACAGAGGACACTGTAACATGTACATCAGACATCATTACAGAGGTCACTGTACATCAGGCATCATTACAGAGGTCACTGTGCATGAAACATCAGGCATCATTACACAGGTCACTGTACATATACATCAGGCTCATTACAGAGGTCACTGTACATGTACATCAGGCATCATTGCAGAGAACACTGTACATGTACATCAGAACAATCATTTACAGAGGTCATGTGTACATGTACATTAGGCATCATTACAGAGGTCACTACATGTACATCAGGACATCATTACAGAGGTCACTGTACATGTACATCAGGCATCATTACAGAGGACACTGTACATGTTCACTTATGTGGCTGTTCATTTCTATAGTGTTCTGTTTGTTCACTGTATGTTGGCTGTTCATTGTTCTAAAGTGTTCTTGTATGTTCACTGTATGTTGGCTGTTCATTTTCTATAGTGTTCTTGTTGTTCATGTAATTTGGCTGTTCATTTCTATAGTGTTCATTGTCATGTTCAATGTGTTGGCTGTTCATTTCTATAGTGTTCTTGTCATGTTCACTGTAGTTGGCTGTTCATTTCTTAGTGTTCTTGTTGTGTTCACTGTATGTTGGCTGTCATTTCTATAGTGTTCTTGTCATGTTCACGTATGTTGGCTGTTCATTTGTATAGTGTTCTTGTCTGTGTTCACTGTATGTTGGCTGTTCATTTCTAAGTGTTCTTGTTATGTTCATGTATTTGGCTGTTCAATTCTATATGTTCTTGTCATGTTCACTGTATGTTGGCTGTTCATTTTCTATAGTGTTCTTGTTGTGTTCATCTGTATGTTGCTGTTCATTTCTATAGTGTTCTTGTTGTTTCACGTATGTTGGCTGTTCATTTCTATAGTGTTCTGTTGTGTTCACTGTATGTTGGCTGTTCATTTCTACTAGTGTTCTTGTTGTTCACTGTATGTTGGCTGTTCATTTCTATAGTGTTCTTGTTGTGTTCACTGTATGTTGGCTGTTCATTTCTATAGTGTTCTTGTCATGTTCACTGTATGTTGGCTGTTCATTTCTATAGTTTCTTGTCATGTGTTCACTGTATGTTGGCTGTTCATTTCTAAGTGTTCTTGTTGTGTTCACTGTATGTTGGCTGTTCATTTCTAGTGTTCTTGTATGTTCATGTATGTTGGCTGTTCATTTCTATAGTGTTCTTGTTGTTCACTGTATGTTGGCTGTTCATTTCTATAGTGTTCTTGTCATGTTCATGTATGTTGGCTGTTCATTTCTATAGTGTTCATTGTTGTGTTCACTGTATGTTGGCTGTTCATTTCTCTATGTTCTTGTCATGTTCACTGTATGTTGGCTGTTCATTTCTTAGTGTTCTTGTCATGTTCATGTATGTTGGCTGTTCATTTCTATAGTGTTCTTGTCATGTCACTGTATGTTGGCTGTTCATTTCTATAGTGTTCTTGTATGGTTCACTGTATGTTGGCTGTTCATTTCTATAGTGTTCTTGTCATGTTCATGTATGTTGGCTGTTCATTTCTATAGTGTTCTTGTCATGTTCACTGTATGTTGGCTGTTCATTTCTATAGTGTTCTTGTTGTGTTCACTGTATGTTGGCTGTTCATTTCTAAAAGTGTTCTTGTTGTTCACTGTATTGTTGGCTGTTCATTTCTATAGTGTTCTTGTTGTGTTCACTGTATGTTGGCTGTTCATTTCTTAGTGTTCTTGTTGTGTTCACTGTATGTTGGCTGTTCATTTCTATAGTGTTCTTGTCATGTTCACTGTATGTTGGCTGTTCATTTCTATAGTGTTCTTGTTGTGTTCACTGTATGTTGGCTGTTCATTTCTATAGTGTTCTTGTCATGTTCACTGTATGTTGGCTGTTCATTTCTTATAGTGTCTTGTCATGTTCACTGTATGTTGGCTGTTCATTTTCATAGTGTTCTTGTCATGTTCAGTGTATGTTGGCTGTTCATTTTATAGTGTTCTTGTTGTTTCACTGTATGTTGGCTGTTCATTTCTATAGTGTTCTTGTTGTGTTCACTGTATGTTGGCTGTTCATTTCTATAGTGTTCTTGTCATGTTCACGTGTATGTTGGCTGTTCATTTCTATAGTGTTCTTGTTGTGTTCACTGTATGTTGGCTGTTCATTTCTATAGTGTTCTTGTTGTGTTCACTGTATGTTGGCTGTTCATTTTCTATAGTGTTCTTGTTGTTCACTGTATGTTGGCTGTTCATTTCTATAGTGTTCTTGTCATGTTCAGTGTATGTTGGCTGTTCATTTCTATAGTGTTCTTGTCATGTTCACTGTATGTTGGCTGTTCATTTCTTATGTTCTTGTCATGTTCACTGTATGTTGGCTGTTCATTTCTATAGTGTTCTTGTTGTGTTCACTGTATGTTGGCTGTTCATTTCTATAGTGTTCTTGTCATGTTCACTGTATGTTGGCTGTTCATTTCTATAGTGTTCTTGTCATGTTCAGTGTATGTTGGCTGTTCATTTCTATAGTGTTCTTGTTGTGTTCACTGTATGTTGGCTGTTCATTTCTATAGTGTTCTTGTCATGTTCACTGTATTTTGGGCTGTTCATTTCTATAGTGTTCTTGTGTGTTCACTGTATGTTGGCTGTTCATTTCTATAGTGTTCTTGTCATGTTCATGTATGTTGGCTGTTCATTTCTATAGTGTTCTTGTTGTGTTCACTGTATGTTGGCTGTTCATTTCTATATGTTCTTGTCATGTTCACTGTATGTTGGCTGTTCATTTCTATAGTGTTCTTGTCATGTTCACTGTATGTTGGCTGTTCATTTCTATAGTGTTCTTGTATGTGTTCACTGTATGTATGGCTGTTCATTTCTATAGTGTTCTTGTAGTGTTCACTGTATTTGGCTGTTCATTTCTATAGTGTTCTTGTTGTTCACTGTATGTTGGCTGTTCATTTCTAAAGTGTTCTTGTCATGTGTTCACTGTATGTTGGCTGTTCATTTCTATAGTGTTCTTGTTGTGTTCACTGTATTTGGCTGTTCATTTCTATAGTGTTCTTGTCATGTTCACTGTATGTTGGCTGTTCATTTCTATAGTGTTCTTGTTGTGTTCACTGTATGTTGGCTGTTCATTTCTCATAGTGTTCTTGTCTGTTCACGTAGTTGGCTGTTCATTTCTATAGTGTTCTTGTCATGGTTCACTGTATGTTGGCTGTTCATTTCTATAGTGTTCTTGTCATGTTCATGTATGTTGGCTGTTCATTTCTATAGTGTTCTTGTTCATGTTCACTGTATGTTGGCTGTTCATTTCTATAGTGTTCTTGTATGTGTTCACTGTATGTTGGCTGTTCATTTCTATAGTGTTCTTGTTGTGTTCACTGTATGTTGGCTGTTCATTCTATAGTGTTCTTGTCATGTTCACTGTATGTTGGCTGTTCATTTATAGTGTTCTTGTCATGTTCACTGTATGTTGGCTGTTCATTTCTATAGTGTTCTTGTCATGTTCACTGTATGTTGGCTGTTCATTTCTATATGTTTCTTGTGTCATGTTCACTGTATTTGGCTGTTCATTTCTATATGTTCTTGTCATGTTCATGTATGTTGGCTGTTCATTTTATAGTGTTCTTGTCATGGTTCACTGTATGTTGCTGTTCATTTCTATAGTGTTCTGTTGATGTTCACTGTATGTTGGCTGTTCATTTCTATATGTTCTTGTCATGTTCACTGTATGTTGGCTGTTCATTTCTATAGTGTTCTTGTATGTTTCACTGTATGTTGGCTGTTCATTTCTATAGTGTTCTTGTGTGTTCACTGTATGTTGGCTGTTCATTTCTATAGTGTTCTTGTTGTGTTCACTGTATGTTGGCTGTTCATTTCTATAGTGTTCTTGTTGTTCACTGTATGTTGGCTGTTCATTTCTATAGTGTTCTTGTTGTGTTCACTGTATGTTGGCTGTTCATTTCTATAGTGTTCTTGTCATGTTCACTGTATGTTGGCTGTTCATTTCTATAGTGTTCTTGTCATGTTCACTGTATGTTGGCTGTTCATTTCTATAGTGTTCTTGTTGTTCACTGTATGTTGGCTGTTCATTTCTATAGTGTTCTTGTCATGTTTCACTGTATGTTGGCTGTTCATTTCTATAGTGTTCTTGTTGTGTTCACTGTATGTTGGCTGTTCATTTCTATAGTGTTCTTGTTGATGTTCACTGTATGTTGGCTGTTCATTTCTATAGTGTTCTTGTTGTTCACTGTATGTTGGCTGTTCATTTCTAAAGTGTTCTTGTTGTGTTCACTGTATGTTGGCTGTTCATTTCTATAGTGTTCTTGTTGTGTTCACTGTATGTTGGCTTTCATTTCTATAGTGTTCTTGTCATGTTCACTGTATGTTGGCTGTTCATTTCTATAGTGTTCTTGTTGTGTTCACTGTATGTTGGCTGTTCATTTCTATAGTGTTCTTGTCATGTTCACTGTATGTTGGCTGTTCATTTCTATAGTGTTCTTGTCATGTTCACTGTATGTTGGCTGTTCATTTCTATAGTGTTCTTGTCATGTTCACTGTATGTTGGCTGTTCATTTTCTATAGTGTTCTTGTATGTTTCACTGTATGTTGGCTGTTCATTTCTATAGTGTTCTTGTCATGTTTCACTGTATGTTGGCTGTTCATTTCTATAGTGTTCTTGTATGTTTCATGTATGTTGGCTGTTCATTTCTATAGTGTTCTTGTCATGTTCATGTATGTTGGCTGTTCATTTCTATAATGTTCTTGTCATGTTCACTGGTATTTAGGCTGTTCATGTTCTATAGTGTTCATTGTCATGTTCACTGTATGTTGGCTGTTCATTTCTAATATGTCTTGTCATGTTCATGTATTGTGGACCTGTTCATGTTCATAGACTGTTCTGTCATGTTCACTGTAGTTTGGGCTGTTCATTCTTATAGTGTTCTTGTCATGTCATGTATGTTGGCTGTTCATTTGTATAGTGTTCTTGTTGTGTTCACTGTAGTTGGCTGTTCATTTCTATACTGTTCTTGTCATGTTCACATGTAGTTGGCCTGTTCATTTCTATAGTGTCTTGTCTGGTTCACTGTATGTTGGCTGTTCATTTCTATAGTGTTCTTGTTGATGTTCACTGTATGTTGGCTGTTCATTTGTATAGTGTTCTTGTATGTTCACTGTATGTTGGCTGTTCATTTCTATAGTGTTCTTGTCTGTTCACTGTATGTTGGCTGTTCATTTTCTATAGTGTTCTTGTTGTGTTCACTGTATGTTGGCTGTTCATTTCTCTAGTGTTCTTGTCATGTTCATGTATGTTGGCTGTTCATTTCTATAATGTTCTTGTCATGTTCACTGTATGTTGGCTGTTCATTTCTATAGTGTTCTTGTTGTGTTCACTGTATGTTGGCTGTTCATTTCTTAGTGTTCTTGTCATGTTCACTGTATGTTGGCTGTTCATTTCTATAGTGTTCTTGTCATGTTCACTGTATGTTGGCTGTTCATTTCTATAATGTTCTTGTCATGTTCACTGTATGTTGGCTGTTCATTTCTATAGTGTTCTTGTCATGTTCACTGTATGTTGGCTGTTCATTTGTATAGTGTTCTTGTCATGTTCACTGTATGTTGGCTGTTCATTTCTCTAGTGTTCTTGTTGTGTTCACTGTATGTTGGCTGTTCATTTCTATAATGTTCTTGTCATGTTCACTGTATGTTGGCTGTTCATTTCTATAGTGTTCTTGTCATGTTCACTGTATGTTGGCTGTTCATTTGTATAGTGTTCTTGTCATGTTCACTGTATGTTGGCTGTTCATTTGTATAGTGTTCTTGTCATGTTCACTGTATGTTGGCTGTTCATTTCTATAGTGTTCTTGTTGTGTTCACTGTATGTCGGCTGTTCATTTCTATAGTGTTCTTGTCATGTTCACTGTATGTTGGCTGTTCATTTCTATAATGTTCTTGTCATGTTCACTGTACGTTGGCTGTTCATTTCTATAATGTTCTTGTTGTGTTCACTGTATGTTGGCTGTTCATTTCTATAGTGTTCTTGTTGTGTTCACTGCTACATGTCAGAGACATTGGTTGAAGAAAATATGTTGACATAATGCAAAGGGACATTGAGTTGTACGGATTGCTTTTTTTTTCTCCATCACTGTTGTGATTACTGTCACACTGACTCCTGTTTTTTAGGGAGAGACAAAGGCATGCATTTCTGACTGCATTTGTTGTTGTTGTTGTTGTCACAGCAGACGTTTTCCTCATGAAATGCAAAGTTGTTCTTCCTGGGCAAAGCAAATCAATGTCTGATGATATGAACATCATTGCGGTTTGTGTTTTCTTCCTGGGCAAAGCAAATCAATGTCTGATGATTTGAACATCATTGCGGTTTGTGTTTCTGTACGTGTCTATCAACAACAAAGAATTTATCATCCATGTCACCCGAAATTCCCATCCTCCATCCTTGATCGTCACAACATATACACAATAACTCCCACCCCCATCATATTCAGCATACTCTATCTAACACATTCTTCCTTACTCTCCCTTCAGTTGCGTGTTCCATTTCTGTAAATGTCTGTTGTGTCAGATTCAGGAAAAGCCCACTTTCCATTCCATGGTGAGGAGTGTGTGGAGTGGTACCTTTGAGAGAGTGCCAGTGTTTGTTTGATGATGATTTTTTCATTGTGGATTTTTGGCCTCTTCCTCTTATTATACGTGTTTGAGTAAAATGTTCAGTGAGATTGTCTTGAGAATGTATAGTTTAAGCTCCTGAGGACGTGGGATCTTTCAAGACCTCGAGTGCTTGTTGTAGTGGCTTTGTCTGCACGTTTACTGGCATGTTATTTCTCTTTTTACAACAGCATGTCTGGTACAGTAAATGCACATGAACTTTAGTACATTGATGTTATTTATTGGTGTGTGCCAGTTTGGGGATCTTACTCCACTTTCCACTTTTTGAAAATAGTTTCGTTGAGTCAGTCAGGATAAGTGTGGCTGTCTTGAACTTGAAGTTCATTGTGTAGTTAAGCAAACCATTTTAAAGTGTACGTGACTGCCACAGTGTGCTGAATGTTGAGACTTTGTGTGACTGTTACTGGATTGTTTTCTTGGCATAGACTGCATGCACACCAATGACAGTTTGGTCATTGTGGTCATTGTCATTGATATCGTGTCACTGTCAGTACCGATTGTTCTCTGTTACAGGCAGTGGACGCTTTCTTGGCTATAAGCCCTCACCCTCAGACCCATACACCTGGCTGACCTATGCTGAGGTGAGTTATTTTTATTGCTTTCTTTGTTTCTCTGTCTGTTTTGTTTTGTTTTGTTTTGTCTTCTCATTCATTCCCCTGACTGATTTATAGTGAAGTGAGTGACACTTATTGTGTCTCATCCACACACCTGGCTGACAATAGTAAGGTAAAATGTTATCCATACACCTGGCTGACTTATAGTAAGATATAAGTGTTATCCATACACCTGGCTGACTTATAGTAAGGTATAAGTGTTATCCACACACCTGGCTGACTTATGGTAAGGTAAAATGTTATCCATACACCTGGCTGACAATAGTAAGGTAAAATGTTATCCATACACCTGGCTGACTTATAGTAAGGTATAAGTGTTATCCATACACCTGGCTGACTTATGGTAAGGTATAAATATTATCCATACACGTGGCTGACTATAGTAAGGTATAAGTGTTATCCATACACCTGGCTGACTTATGGTAAGGTATAAATGTTATCCACACACCTGGCTGACTTATGGTAAGGTATAAGTGTTATCCACACACCTGGCTGATTTATAGTAAGGTATGAGTGGTATCCATACACCTGGCTGACTTATGGTAAGGTATAAGTGTTATCCACACACCTGGCTGACTTATGGTAAGGTATAAGTGTTATCCATACACCTGGCTGACTTACAGTAAGGTATGAGTGTTATCCATACACCTGGCTGACTTACAGTAAGGTATGAGTGTTATCCACACACCTGGCTGACTTACAGTAAGGTATAAGTGTTATCCATACACCTGGCTGACTTACAGTAAGGTATAAGTGTTATCCACACACCTGGCTGACTTATGGTAAGGTATAAGTGTTATCCATACACCTGGCTGACTTACAGTAAGGTATGAGTGTTATCCATACACATGGCTGACTTACAGTAAGGTATGAGTGTTATCCATACACCTGGCTTACTTATAGCTGTTTTATAGTAAGGTATAAGTGTTATCCATACACCTGGCTGACTAATAGTAAGGTATAAGTGTTATCCATACACCTGGCTGACTTACAGTAAGGTACAAGTTTTATCCATACACCTGGCTGACTTACAGTAAGGTACAAGTTTTATCCATACTCCTGGCTTACTTATAGCTGTTTTATAGTCAGATATGTGTTATCCATACACCTGGCTGACTAATAGTAAGGTATAAGTGTTATCCACATACCTGGCTGACTTATAGTAAGGTATAAGTGTTATCCACACACGTGGCTGACTTATAGTAAGGTATAAGTGTTATCCATACACCTGGCTGACTTATAGTAAGGTATAAGTGTTATCCATACACCTGGCTGACTTATAGTAAGGTATAAGTGTTATCCATACACCTGGTTGACTTATGGTAAGGTATAAGTGTTATCCACACACCTGGCTGACTAATAGTAAGGTATAAGTGTTATCCACACAAGTGGCTGACTTATAGTAAGGTACAAGTGTTATCCATACACCTGGCTGACTTATAGTAAGGTATAAGTGTTATCCATACACCTGGCTGACTTATAGTAAGGTATAAGTGTTATCCATACACCTGGCTGACTTATAGTAAGGTATATGTTATCCACTAGGACCTTACTAATAGTAAGGTATAAGTGTTATCCACACACGTGGCTGACTTATAGTAAGGTATAAGTGTTATCCACACACCTGGCTGACTTATAGTAAGGTATAAGTGTTATCCATACACCTGGCTGACTTATAGTAAGGTATAAGTGTTATCCATACACCTGGCTGACTTACAGTAAGGTACAAGTTTTATCCATACTCCTGGCTTACTTATAGCTGTTTTATAGTCAGATATAAGTGTTATCCATACACCTGGCTGACTAATAGTAAGGTATAAGTGTTATCCACACACCTGGCTGACTTATAGTAAGGTATAAGTGTTATCCACACACGTGGCTGACTTATAGTAAGGTATAAGTGTTATCCATACACCTGGCTGACTTATAGTAAGGTATAAGTGTTATCCATACACCTGGCTGACTTATAGTAAGGTATAAGTGTTATCCATACACCTGGCTGACTTATAGTAAGGTATAAGTGTTATCCATACACCTGGCTGACTTATAGTAAGGTATATGTGTTATCCACTAGGTCAGGTCGGATAGATGTATCCGCTACTGGTAACCTGGAACCCAGTACTACCTGTCACAGGGTCGAATTGCTGGTGACTAAACCAGCAACCCCACCAGTCCTCTCAGGAGGATGGTGAGGAGGGTGGCTAGAAACCCTGGTGGAAATAAATTAGATCCATCAAAGGGCGCCAGCTCTGGAGAGCTACCCGCGGCCATCTAGCTAAGGGAGTAAACCCTGACAGTAAATCCGGTGTGGGGCCCCTAAGGCGGTTGGATGGCAAACTTTGTCACTTTCCGGCAGCTCCTGCGGCCGCGTTGGCACCAAAACGTAACAGCCCTGCTGTTCCTTTGGATCTGTCAGCGGGGTGGAGAGGGGGGACAAGTTGCATGGGCAACAGCCTGTCTTCCATATTACACTGCCCAGGCTTACATCTGTCCATTCATCCACAAACACTCTGCACCTACGACCTGGAGAGGACACTCCAGCCTCGCTACTAACACTAGTGTCGGCACAACACGGGAAGCAACAGATACCGGTGATAAGTCATTGCTCAACTGGCGTAGAGCTGACGCCAGGGGTTGCTTTTGACGGTGGGAGAGACCTTCGTGTCTTACTGGACAGCTACCGCCCACCTAAGCTGGGCAGCCCCCAGCCAGTTAGATGCTGTCCCGCCACGACCTGCCTTCTTCATTGGGTGCATGACGATTAGGAGAAAATCTGACAAGCAGGTCGTTAATTACCGCACCAAACAAAAAGAAAAATTCAAATTCAAGAAACGGATCAGGAAAAGGATCAGCAGTGAAACTGGGCTGTTGGAATGTCCGAACAATGATGCCTGGGCTCTCCCAAGATCTGCAAGACATCAGCGACGCCAGAAAAACCGCCGTCATAAACAGCGAACTAAAGAGGCTCAATGTGGACATTGCCACTCTACAGGAAACACGGCTGGCTGACTCAGGAACACTAAAGGAAAGGGACTACACCTTCTTCTGGCAAGGAAAGAGTTCTGATGTCCCAAGAGAGCACGGAGTAGGCTTTGCAGTAAGGACCAGCCTGCTGAACATGATTGAACCAGGCAGCGGCGGTTCAGAACGACTCTTGACTCGCCGCCTCAACACCACCGAAGGCTATGTCACTCTCATCAGCGTTTATGCCTCAACTCTGTCTGCCTCTCCAGACACCAAGGATGAGTTCTACGAAAATCTTGCATCAACCATAAGGAACATCCCCAGGACAGAACAACTTGTTCTCCTGGGCGACTTCAACGCCAGAGTGGGTGCAGACAATGACTCATGGCCCTTCTGCCTCGGTTCCTTTGGAGTGGGGAAAATGAATGAGAATGGACAGCGACTGCTTGAGTTTTGCGCCTGCCATGAACTGTGCATCACCAACTCCTTCTTCAAGACGAAGCCTCAGCACAAAGTCTCCTGGAGGCATCCCCGCTCAAAACATTGGCACCAACTGGATTTGATCCTAGTAAGACGTGCCGCTATCAAAAACGTTCTCCACACTCGCTCTTATCACAGCGCAGACTGCGACACAGACCACTCTCTGGTATGTTGCAAGATCAGGCTACAGCCAAAGAAGTTCCACTGCTCAAAGAAACAAGGGAACCCTCGCATTGACGTCAGCAAGATGTCTCAGCCAGATCTTGTAGAACAGTTCGCAGAGGCCTTTTCAGAGAGAATACAATGCATTACAGCCCAGAGACTCTGTCACTGAGAGATGGGAAACGCTACGAGACACCATGCACCGCATTGCTATGGCCATCTTTGGGAAGAAAACTGTGAAGTCCCACGACTGGTTTGAGGCCAAATCATCAGAGATGACTCCCACTGTTGAGGCAAGCGTGCCGCACTCACCAAGTATAAGCGGTCATCCAGTGAGAAGAACCTGCAAATCCTCAGGGCTGCCAGAAGTAAGGTTCAGTTTAACGCCAGGCGCTGCGCAAACGAGTACTGGACAGAGCTCAGCGAAGAGATACCGAGTGCTGCTGAAAGAGGCAACATCCGAGGAATGTATGATGGCATCAAGAAGGCACTGGGACCAACACAGAGCAAGATCGCCCCCCTCAAATCCTCCACTGGGGAAGTAATCAGCAATCCTAGCCAACAGATGGAAAGATGGGCGGAACACTACTCCGACCTCTACTCCACACAGAACATGGTGTCCCCCTTAGCCCTCGATGCCATCAAGTGCATGCCGGTAATGGAAGAACTTGATGCAGAGCCAACTGCAGACAAACTCAGCAAGGCCATTGATAGCCTGGCATCAGGGAAGGCACCTGGCAACGACGGAATTCCCCCAGACCTCATCAAGCACTGCAAGACTTCTTTTCTGCACCCTTTGCACGCAGTTCTCTGTCAGTGTTGGAATGAGGGAGCTGTACCACAGGACATGAGGGACGTCAAGATCGTCACCCTGTACAAAAACAAGGGCGAAAGGAGCGACTGCAACAACTACAGAGGTATCTCGCTCCTCAGCATTGTTGGCAAAGTCTATGCTCGGGTCCTCCTAATCCGCCTGCAGAAACTGGCTGAACGCGTCTACCCAGAATCACAGTGTGGTTTTCGAGCAGAGAGATCCACGGTAGACATGGTCTTCTCCCTTCGCCAAATCCAGGAGAAGTGCAGAGAGCAGCGGATGCCCCTGTATGTGGCATTCATTGACCTCACCAAGGCCTTTGACCTAGTCAGCAGAGATGGCCTTTTCAGAGCTCTCCGAAAAATCGGCTGCCCCCCCAAACTGCACAGCTTAATTGAGTCCTTCCACTCAAACATGAAAGGGATGGTGCAGCTCAACGGAAACCTCTCCAAGCCCTTCGACGTACGCAGCGGTGTGAAACAAGGCTGCGTCCTGGCCCCAACCCTCTTTGGAATCTTCTTCGCTCTCCTCCTGAGGCATGCGTTCAGCACAGCGCAAGAAGGGATCCACCTGCTGACCAGATCAGATGGCAGGCTCTTCAACCTCGCCCACCTCAGAGCAAGGACAAAGGTCCGTGAAGCCCTCATCAGAGACATGCTATTTGCCGACGATGCCGCATTTGTGACCCATACTCAGCGGGACTTGCAGTCACTGATGGACCGCTTCTCCCAGGCCTGCAAAGATTTTGGTCTGACCATCAGTCTTAAGAAGACAAACGTCCTGGGCCAAGACACGCCATCTCCACCAGCCATCACCATTGATGACTACGAGCTTGAAGCCATCCATCAATTCACATATCTTGGGTCCACCATCACCGATAACCTCTCCCTTGATACAGAGGTCGACAAGAGGATCGGGAAGGCAGCCACAACACTAGCCCGCCTCACACAAAGGGTGTGGACAAATCCCAAGCTGACCACAAAGACAAAGATGGCTGTATACAACGCCTGTGTCCTCAGCACTTGCTGTATGGCAGCGAGGCATGGACCATGCATGCTCATCAGGAGAAAAGGCTCAATACCTTCCACCTGAGAAGCCTACGGCGCATACTTGGCATTTCCTGGCAAGACAAGGTGACCAACACCGAAGTCCTAACCTGCGCTGGCCTCCCAACCATGCATACCATGCTGAGACAGCGTCGGCTGCGCTGGTTGGGCCACGTTCGCCGCATGGAAGATGGTCGCATCCCAAAAGACATCCTTTATGGTGAGCTTGCCACAGGGCAGAGAAACATTGGCCGCCCACAGCTGAGATACAAAGACGTTTGCAAGCGTGACATGAAGGCGCTTGAGATCAACACTGAGTCCTGGGAGGACCTCGCAGACGACCGCAACAGCTGGAGAACTACTCTCAAGAAACAGCTGCGGATTGGTGAGGACAAACTGTCAGCTGCTGCAGCAGAAAAGCGAGTTCGCAGAAAAGGGATGACAGCCAACAGACCAGCATCAGCATACACATGCGACCGCTGCGACAGAGACTGCCTCTCTCGCATTGGTCTGTACAGTCACAGGCGACGCTGCTTGGACCAAGCAGACAGCCCATCTAGACATTAGAACGGATGTACGTTGTCCATGGTCAGTCATGACCGAAGGAGGCCTATTACTATGTGTTATCCATACACCTGGTTGACTTATGGTAAGGTAAAGTGTTATCCACACACCTGGCTGACTAATAGTAAGGTATAAGTGTTATCCATACACCCGGCTGACTTATAGTAAGGTATAAGTGTTATCCATACACCTGGCTGACTTATAGTAAGGTATAAGTGTTATCCATACACCTGGCTGACTTATAGTAAGGTATAAGTGTTATCCACACACCTGGCTGACTTATAATAAGGTATAAGTGTTATCCATACACCTGGCTGACTTATAGTAAGGTATAAGTGTTATCCATACACCTGGCTGACTTATAGTAAGGTATAAGTGTTATCCATGCACCTGGCTGACTTATAGTAAGGTATAAGTGTTATCCACACACCTGGCTGACTTATGGTAAGGTATAAATGTTATCCATACACCTGGCTGACTTACAGCTGACTTACAGTAAGGTATAAATGTTATCCATACACCTGGCTGACTTACAGTAAGGTATAAGTGTTATCCATACACCTGGCTGACTTATGGTAAGGTATAAATGTTATCCATACACCTGGTTGACTTATGGTAAGGTATAAGTGTTATCCAACACCTGGCTGACTTATAGTAAGGTATAAGTGTTATCCATACACCTGGCTGACTTATAGTAAGGTATAAGTGTTATCCATACACCTGGCTGACTTATAATAAGGTATAAGTGTTATCCATACACCTGGCTGACTTATAGTAAGGTATAAGTGTTATCCACATACCTGGCTGACTTATAGTAAGGTATAAGTGTTATCCATACACCTGGCTGACTAATAGTAAGGTATAAGTGTTATCCATACACCTGGCTGACTTATGGTAAGGTATAAGTGTTATCCACACACCTGGCTGACTTACAGTAAGGTATGAGTGTTATCCATACACCTGGCTGACTTAAAGTAAGGTATAAGTGTTATCCATACACCTGGCTGACTTATAGTAAGGTATAAGTGTTATCCATACACCTGGCTGACTTAAAGTAAGGTATAAGTGTTATCCACACACCTGGCTGACTTATAGTAAGGTATGAGTGTTATCCACACACCTGGCTGACTTACAGTAAGGTATGAGTGTTATCCATACACCTGGCTGACTTATGGTAAGGTATAAGTGTTATCCATACATCTGGCTGACTTATAGTAAGTATAAGTGTTATCCATACACCTGGCTGACTTATAGTAAGGTATAAGTGTTATCCATACACCTGGTTGACTTATAGTAAGGTATAAGTGTTATCCATGCACCTGACTGACTTATGTAAGTTATAAGTGTTATCCATACACCTGGCTGACTTATGGTAAGGTATAAGTGTTATCCACACACCTGGCTGACTTACAGCTGACTTACAATAAGGTATAAGTGTTATCCATACACCTGGCTGACTTATGGTAAGGTATAAGTGTTATCCATGCACCTGACTGACTTATGGTAAGGTATAAGTGTTATCCATGCACCTGGCTGACTTATGGTAAGGTATAAGTGTTATCCATACACCTGACTGACTTATGGTAAAGTATAAGTGTTATCCATACACCTGGTTGACTTATGGTAAGGTATAGGTATTATCCATACACCTGGTTGACTTATGGTAAGGTATAGGTATTATCCATACACCTGGTTGACTTATGGTAAGGTATAGGTATTATCCATACACCTGGTTGACTTATGGTAAGGTATAGGTATTATCCATACACCTGACTGACTTACAGTCATGATCATCATCATCATCAAGTGCCCTGTCGCATGGCGTTGGTGATCACAGCCCTCCATATGTATGTGTCCCTTGCTGCGGCAATCACATCTTCCGCCCTCTCCATCCTCAGCCACCCTGAAGTCCATCCAATATTTTCTTTCTTGGTCTACCTGGTGCTCTCTTTCCCTCCATCTTTCCTGTTGTGACCAAGTGCTCTAATTCCCCTTTCCTCATGAAATGGCCTATAAATGTTGCCTGTCTTTTCCTGATATCAAAACTGTCTTGTTTGTTTTCTTTCCTGTCCATGGAACTCTCAACATTCTTCTTAGAAACCACATCTCAGCTGCCTCAGTGTTGTTCTGGCTTCACGTGTTGACTGTCCATGCCTCACAACCGTATAACATTATCGATTCTCAAATAACATTCAAAAACTCTTTTCCTGATGTGAATTGATAGGCATTTGTTGGTAAAAATGCTTTTGATCTTCTTGAATGCTGTTTTGGCTTGGCCGATTCTGCTGGCTATTTCTGATGTGCATCTGCCATCTGATGAGATGACCATTCCCAGATATTTAAATTTATCAACCTGTCTCAAAGTTGTGCCGTTTGCTGTTATTTTGTATGAGGGGATTTCATGTTTTTTACTGATTACTATGACTTCTGTCTTCTTACTATTTAGCTCCAACCCTTTATTTTTGCTTTCTATTTCTGTTATATTCACAAGGTTTTGTAGGTCCCTTTCATTTTCTGCAATTAGCACGGTGTCATCTGTGTAATGAATGTTGTTTATCATTTTTCCTTTAATCCAGGGCATTTTAGGTATCTCGTAATGGTTTCGCTGTAAAGTGAAAACAAATCTGGTGACAGAACACAGCCCAGCGTGACGCCTCTTTTGATATTTTGGAAAGAGTTTATATCGTTTTCTATTCTGATTGCTGCTGTTTGTTCCCAATACATATTTCTGATTATTCGTAGATCTTTTCCATCAATATTGGGTCTTTCTAGTTGGTTGATCAATTCTTCATGTCTTACCCAATTAAAAGCCATGGTATAATCAACAAAGCATAAATATGAATCCTTATTCAACTCGATTAACCTCTCCATGATAGTTCTTAGGATGTATATGGCATTTATAGTTCCTTTCCCTTCGACAAATCCACACTGTTCTGCTATTTCTCTTTTGATTTTATTCCTTGTCCTCATTATGATTATTCTTAATAGGATTTTTGTTACATGACTCATCAAGCTGATTGTACGATGGATTTCGCACAAAAGTTTTTCAATTCCAAATTCCTCCAGGGCTTCAATCATTTCTGTAATAATATTGTCAGGTCCTTGGGCTTTTCCTGGTTTCATTTTTTTCAATGCTGCTCTAACATCATCTTTCATGATTATGGGTAGTCCTTCAAAAAGGTATTTGATGTATTCTCCCCATCTATCTAATATTTTGTCTTTTTCCATAAGCGTACCTTCTTTCGATTTTAAGCAGCAACCAGTTGATGTACATGTCTTTTTCCTGTGGGCAATTTCTTCATCTTCTGTACATACCCTGAGGATCTGTTCTGTCATCAAGCTTAGAATTTCTTTTGTTATCCAGTTCTTTTTTGCTTTTCTATCTATTTTAGGGATTTCTTTACAAGCTTCATTATCGAGTTTGTCAACTTTGTCCATTGTTCCTCATTGTCAGTGAGTGTCACCAACGTCTTCCAGAGCACTGAATTTGTTTTGAACTTGTACGTTAAATTTTTTATGTGTCGCTTCATTTGTCTTTAAGAGACCAATACTTAGTTTGATGTTACTTTTGGTCTGTTTTCTTTTCCTTAGTTTCAGCCTAAATCTTCCCATTGCAGGATTGTGGTCACTGTTGCAGTCTGTGCCCGGTAGTGTTTTTGCTGTCAGCAAAGAATGTCTAAATCTTTTTTTGATCGGGATGTAGTCAATTTGATTTTTGGTATTATATCCTGGAGTCATCCACGTCCATTTTCTTCTGTTAGGCTGCTCAAACCAGGTATTTCCCACTATGAACTCATTCATCTGTGCCTATTCTACAAGTTTCCTTCCCCTTTCATTTTTTGTGCCAAGGCCTTGAGGTCCAACTATATCCTGTCCTATTTTAGCATTAAAATCTCCCATTATTATTGTAACTTCTTGTGATTTACACTGAGCCTTGGCCATCTCTAATAGTATACTTAATAGAAGTTGTCAACTTCGTCCTGAGTACATGCAGATGTTGGTGCATACACCTGGAGGATGTTGATATCAAATGGCTTGCCATCCAATTTAACCAGCAAAACTCGGTCTGACAGCCCGGTATCCCTTAACTGCTTTTGATTTATCCCTGTCAGTTATGATGCCTACTCCTCTTTCATATGTTTCCACCAGAATATATTATTGTATGCTCGCCTGATGTTATCATGCCTTCCCCCTTTCATCTGATTTCCCCTAGTCCTAAGATTTTTAATGTTAAACCTTTGTATCTCCATCTTGACATTCTCTAATTTTCCCTTTTGCAGCAATGTCCTCACATTACATGTTGCGATTTTAGTTGTTTTTTTTCAGTTTGATCACAATAGCTTGTTGATGGTCTGGTGTCACCTGTGCAGCATGATGGTCCCAACCGAACGAAAGTGCTCTGTAGGAGCCCCTGTTTATGTCGTTATCCTCATTTTTCTTGTTGTGTCTGGCCATGAATATACGATGATGGTTTCCCGTTGCCTTCCATTGGTTTGTGTAGGGACTCTCCGCCAGCCTTTGTCATTCCCACGACAGCCTACAAGGCTATAGGGGTGATTTTGTTTCAGGGTTTACTCCCTTAGACTTATTCTGTCCCCAATAACCACAAGGCGGTGGAGCTATTTACCCACAGCCGGGGGTCTGGTTCGTGGGCACCAGGGCATATCCACACGCTGGTGGGCCTGTTTGCCGCACGTCTGGGGGCCAGACCTCCTCTGAGTCCCTCGAGTTGTAGCCTGAGTCCGTGAGGTGCTTAGTTACCACATGTCGTCATGATGGTGTCACTGGGAGATATATGTGTTGTTGTGGCCAGGAGATGATTATGTTTTGTTGGTGTCACCGGGAAATAAATGTGTTGTTGGTGTGTCCAAGAGATAAAAATGTGTTGTTGGTGTGCCCAAGAGATAAAAATGTGTTGTTGGTGTGTCCAAGAGATAAAAATGTGTTGTTGGTGTGTCCAAGAGATAAAAATGTGTTGTTGGTGTGTCCAAGAGATAAAAATGTGTTGTTGGTGTGTCCAAAAGATAAACATGTTTTGTTGGTGTGTCCAAGAGATAAAAATGTGTTGTTGGTGTGTCAAAGAGATAAAAATGTGTTGTTGGTGTATCCAAAAAATAAAAATGTGTTGTTGGTGTGTCCAAGAGATAATGTGTTGTTGGTGTATCCAAGAGATAAAAATGTGTTGTTGGTGTGTCCAAGAGATAAAAATGTGTTGTTGGTGTGTCCAAGAGATAATGTGTTGTTGGTGTATCCAAGAGATAAAACTGTGTTGTTGGTGTGTCCAAGAGATAAAATTGTGTTGTTGGTGTGTCCAAGAGATAAAAATGTGTTGTTGGTGTATCCAAGAGATAAAAATGTGTTGTTGGTGTGTCCAAGAGATGAAAATGTGTTGTTGGTGTGTCCAAGAGATAAAAATGTGTTGTTGGTGTATCCAAGAGATAGAAATGTGTTGTTGGTGTGTCCAAGAGATAAAAATGTGTTGTTGGTGTATCCAAGAGATAAAAATGTGTTGTTGGTGTGTCCAAGAGATAAAAATGTGTTGTTGGTGTATCCAAGAGATAAAAATGTGTTGTTGGTGTGTCCAAGAGATAAAAATGTGTTGTTGGTGTGTCCAAAAGATAAAAATGTGTTGTTGGTGTGTCCAAGAGATAAAAATGTGTTGTTGGTGTGTCCAAGAGATAAAAATGTGTTGTTGGTGTGCCCAAGAGATAAAACTGTGTTGTTGGTGTATCCAAGAGATAAAAATGTGTTGTTGGTGTATCCAAGAGATAAAAATGTGTTGTTGGTGTGTCCAAGAGATAAAAACGTGTTGTTGGTGTGTCCAAGAGATAAAAATGTGTTGTTGGTGTGTCCAAGAGATAAAAATGTTTTGTTGGTGTGTCCAAGAGATAATGTGTTGTTGATGTGTCCAAGAGATAATGTGTTGTTGGTGTATCCAAGAGATAAAAATGTGTTGTTGGTGTATCCAAGAGATAAAAATTTCAACAACAACAAATTAAAACGCAAGCGACAATGAAATTGAACCCATTGAAAACCTGCAACCCAATTCCCAACTGCCAATAAAACTTTAACACATTTGATTTCCTAGCACTGGTCCTATGAGGAAAGCTGGGGATAGGGTGGGGAATCAAAGGGTTAATTTCTTCTAGCATTCATACTGCAATCTCGGCGGTCTATACAAATGGTTAACAAATCACATACTGTCAACATACTGACCTGCAAGAATTAAACAATATCTTACTCTTTTGTGGTTGACCAAGAGATAATGTTGTTAAAATGAGTTAATGTGTTGTTGGTGTATCCGAGATAAAATGTGTTGTTGGTGTATCCAAGAGATGAAAATGTGTTGTTGTGTATCCAGGATAAAAATGTGTTGTTGGTGTATCAAGAGATACAAATGTGTTGTTCGTGTTCCAGGTGATAAAAATGTGTTGTTGGTGTGTCAAGAGATAAAATGTGTTGTTGGTGTGTCCAGAGATAAAAATGTGTTGTTGGTGTGTCCAAGAGATAAAAATGTGTTGTTGGTGTATCCAAAGATAAAAATGTGTTGTTGGTGTGTCCAAGTGATAAAAATGTGTTGTTGGTGTGTCCAAAAGATAAAATTTTGTTGGTGTGTCCAAGATGATAAAAATGTTTGTTGGTGTGTCCAGGTGAAAAAATTTTGTTGGTGTGTCCAAGAGATAAAAATGTTTTGTTGTGTGTCCAGGATAAAAATGTTTTGTTTGTGTGTCCAAGAGATAAAAATGTTTGTTGGTGTGTCCAAGAGATAAAAATGTTTTGTTGGTGTGTCCAAGAGATAAAAATGTTTTGTTGGTGGGCCAAGAGATAAAAATGTTTTGTGTGCAGAGAAAAATGTTTGTGTGGTCCAAGAGATAAAAATGTTTTGTTTGTGGTCCAGTTAAAATGGTTGTTGGTGGGCCAAGAGATAAAAATGTTTTGTTGGTGTGTCCAGGTGATAAAAATGTGTTGTTGGTGTATCCAAGAGATAAAAATGTTTTGTTGGTGTGTCCAGGTGATAAAAATGTTTTGTTGGTGTGTACAAGAGATACAAATGTGTTGTTTGTGTGGCCAGGTGATAAAAATGTTTTGTTGGTGTGTCCAAGAGATAAAAATGTGTTGTTGGTGTGTCCAGGTGATAAAAATGTGTTGTTGGTGTATCCAAGAGATAAAAATGTGTTGTGGTGTGTCCAAGAGATAATGTGTTGTTGGTGTGTCGAAGAGATAAACATGTGTTGTTGGTGTATCCAAAAGATAAAAATGTGTTGTTGGTGTATCCAAGAGATAATGTGTTGTTGGTGTATCCAAGAGATAAAAATGTGTTGTTGGTGTATCCAGGTGATAAAAATGTGTTGTTGGTGTGTACAAGAGATACAAATGTGTTGTTTGTGTGGCCAGGTGATAAAAATGTGTTTTTGGTGTGTCCAAGAGATAAAAATGTGTTGTTGGTGTGTCCAAGAGATAATGTGTTGTTGGTGTGTCCAAAAGATAAAAATGTTTTGTTGGTGTGTCCAAGAGATAAAAATGTGTTGTTGGTGTGTCCAAGAGATAAAACTGTGTTGTTGGTGTGTCCAGGTGATAAAAATGTGTTGTTGGTGTGTCCAGGTGATAAAAATGTTTTGTTGGTGTGTCCAAGAGATACAAATGTGTTGTTTGTGTGGCCAGGTGATGAATATACTTTGTTAGAACCAGAAAAACATTAAAATAGAATCAGAATGCGTCAAGACAGCAAAGACATTCCCACAGAACAAATCAAAATGCAAAAGCTCAACCACTACAGGCAGAGGTTTGAAATCTTTCATTAAATCACTAAACATTTTAACAGTCAGACGTAATATTGTCAGCATGACCAGCTGCTCTAAATGTCATAGCAGCCTGTAGTCTCATGAAGCAGCTTTCAATTTCCGGGGAGAGAGAGAACCAAAGCCCTAAAGGCAATGGCAGAAGCAGCAGAAAAAAGCTCCAGCTGGATCTGGACCAGGAGGAACAAACGTGAACTTCATAAGGCTTAAAATTCCCCCATATGTTGCTGGTGGCCAATAGCCATGTGGTTAAGACTCTGTTTCAAGGGTGACCTTGCCTTGAGGACAAATTTCTAACAAAACAAAAACAACAATAACAACAACAAAAACAAACAAACAAAAACGGCGACAGCAGAGGGGCATCCTGGAGTCATGACCTGGATGCGGCCGGCTCCCTTAGAGTGTCAGGAGTTGAGGGGTTTCTCCTCTGAGGACCTTCTGTTGTCTGGCTGTCCCCAGAGTTTCTTACTACTACGCAACTGTGCGTTGGCGAAACTGGAAGTACCCTTGACATGTGTTTCAAAGAACACTTGGCTGATGTTTGACATCAAAGAGATGAAACTACCTCTGATCACTGGATCATCAATATCTGTGTGAATGTTCAATAGTTCATCAACAATAACAGCACCACGAATAGGAAAGACGTAAACTTGGACCACACAAGCCGCATGGTCTTAATGACAAACCATAATGATTTCTGAACAGAATGCAGTACAGTGGTTGTTTCGTGTGCTTGTATTTGTGCCTGTTGTATTTCTTCATATGCACATGATTCTTTCATTGCTTGATTCATGTGTGGGTGTGTCTGTTGTCCGAGTGTATGGTATTAATTCCTTTGTCTGTGCATGTATAGTCAGTGTTTATGTCACTTCCATGAACTTATGCATACAATCGTCTTTTAGTTGGGCTTGTATGTGTACATGTCAGTACATGCTTTACATTGATACTGATTAGCGGTACTTTATTCCAACTCTCAGTGTTTTATCCTGCTGGAATAGACCATATCACAATTATTTCCCCACCTCGGTGAGGTTTGGCGGCTGCATATGTCTTTATGTTCTTCATCTGTTTGAATTCTTGCTTTACAAGACAGGCCTGGTCCCGTCTTTTTTTTTCTGTGTGTCTCCCGGCTTTTCCATCAGCCCCTTGTTTGTTGGATTCAGATGTTGTTGTTTTTTTCTTTTCCAAGGTAAAACTGAATAGGTTATACTAGGCACAATCCATTTACATCAGCCATACTTCACAATTACATATTTTTCCTTATGTCATACATCAACAAATACACTAGGAAATAGCTTGGGTCCCATCCAGTCTCAGTGACACTGCACTCTACTGTCGCCAGGCAAAGCTGAAGCTATCCCTAAGATCCATAGTTGAGGAGTACAAGGCAGGAAAGATCAGGCTTCTTAGCATGCTTAAAGACTCTGGAGATAAGATTGTGAGATCAATCCAGCCCAATCTGAGGACTGGTAGGAAAGGGAAAGTCCAGGAGGCGTTAGGTGCAGCAAAAGAAATCCTCATGGTCTGAGAAATAATAGAGCACACGCAGACCAACAGGCAGGGATTGGGATCAACAAAAATGGAATAGTGGTCAAAGGCCTACAGGAAAGCAAAAAGAGATATGGTAATACAAGAGATGAAGAAAGAAGAGGATGCCAGAAAACTTCAGAAGACAGCCCAACAAGCCAACAGGAGCAGTGGATGCCTTGGGACAATGCACTCCAAAGAAATCTAAGCTGAAATGACTTGTGGTGTATGGCCACTCTCAGATCTGTGTATGACCTCCTGTGTTGTTGTTGAGGTGATGTGATAACAGTTAACACTGTGTGTTGTTGTTGAGCTGAGGTGATGACTGTGTGTTGTTGTTGAGCTGAGGTGATGACTGTGTGTTGTTGTTGAGGTGAGGTGATAAAAGTGTGTTGTTGTTGAGGTGATAACTATGTGCTGTTGAGGTGAGGTGATAACTATATGTTGTTGTTGAGATGATAACTATGTTGTTGTTGAGGTGAGGTGATAATTGTATGTTGTTGTTGAGGTGAGGTGATAATTGTATGCTGTTGTTGAGGTGATGATCATGTGTGGATGAGTTGATAACTGTATGTTGTTGTTGAGGTGATAACTGTGTGTGTTTATTGAGATGAGATGATAACTATGTGTTGTTGTTGAGTTGAGGTGATAACTATATGTTGTTGTTGAGATGATAACTATGTGTTATTCTTGAGGTGAGGTGATAACTATGTGTTGTTGAGGTGATAACTATGTGTTGTTGCTGTTGAGTTGAGGTGATAACTGTGTATTGTTGTTGAGATGATAACTATGTGTTGGTGAGGTGATGTGATAACTATGTGTTGTTGTTGAGGTGAGGTGATAATGTGTTGTTGTTGAGGTGAGGTGATAACTATGTGTTGTTGTTGAAATTAGGTGATAACTATGTATAGTTGTTGAGATGATAACTATGTATTGGTGAGGTGATAACTACGTGTTTGTTGAGGTTAGGTGATAAATACGTGTTGATGTTGATGTTGATTGAGGTGATGATGTGTTTTTGAGGTGAGGTGATAAATACGGTTGATTGTTGATGTTGAATTGAGATGTTTACTATGTGTTGTTGTTGAGGTGGTAACTGTGTGTTGCTGTTGAGGTGAGGTGATAACTATGTGTTGTTGTTGAGGTAAGGTGATAACAATATGTTGTTGAGGTAAAGTGATAACTATGTGTTGTTGCTGAGGTGGTAACTGTGTTGTTGTTGAGGTAAGGTGATAACGATGTGTTGTTGTTGAGATAAGGTGATAACTGTATTGTTGTTGAGGTAAGGTAATAACGATGTGTTGTTGTTGAGGTAAGATGATAACTATGTGTTGTTGTTGAGGTAAGATGATAACTATGTGTTGTTGTTGAGATAAGGTGATAACGATGTGTTGTTGTTGAGGTAAGGTGATAACAATGTGTTGTTGTTGAGGTAAGGTGATAACGATGTGTTGTTGTTGAGGTAAGGTGATAACAATGTGTTGTTGTTGAGGTATGGTGATAACGATGTGTTGTTGTTGAGGTAAGGTGATAAATGTGTTTGTTGTTGAGGTAAGATGATAACTATGTGTTGTTGTTGAGGTAAGGTGATAACTGTGTGTTGTTGTTGAGGTAAGGTGATAACGATGTGTTGTTGTTGAGGTAAGGTGATAACGATGTGTTGTTGTTGAGGTAAGGTGATAACTGTGTGTTTTGTTGAGGTAAGTGATAACTGTGTGTTGTTGTTGAGGTAAGTGATAACGATGTGTTGTTGTTGAGGTAAGGTGATAACGATGTGTTGTTGTTGAGGTAAGGTGATAACGTTGTTGTTTAGGTAAGTGATAATGTTTTGTTGTGAGTAAGGTGATAACTATGTGTTGTTGTTGAGTAAGGTGATAACGATGTGTTGTTGGTAGTGTACGTGTTGTAGGTAAGGTGATAACTGTGTGTTGTTGTTGAGGTAAGGTGATAACGTATGTGTTGTTGTTGAGGTAAGGTGATAACATGTGTTGTTTTGTGAGGTAAGGTGATAACTGATGTGTTGTTGTTGAGGTAAGGTGATAACGATGTGTTGTTGTTGAGGTAAGGTGATAACTGTGTGTTGTTGTTGAAGTAAGGTGATAACTGTGTGTTGTTGTTGAGGTAAGGTAATAACTATGTGTTGTTGTTGAGGTAAGGTGATAACTATGTGTTGTTTTGAGAGGTAAGGTGATAACTATGTGTAGTTGTTGAGGTAAGGTGATAACGATGTGTTGTTGTTGAGGAAGATGATAACTGTGTGTTGTTGTTGAGGTAAGGTGATAACTATGTGTTGTTGTTGAGATAAGATGATAACTGTGTGTTGTTGTTGAGGTAAGGTGATAACTATGTGTTGTTGTTGAGCTAAGGTGATAACTGTGTGTTGTTGTTGAGGTAAGGTGATAACTATGTGTTGTTGTTGAGGTAAGGTGATAACTATGTGTTGTTGTTGAGGTAAGATGATAACGATGTGTTGTTGTTGAGGTAAGGTGATAACTGTGTGTTGTGTTGAGGTAAGGTAATAACTAGTGTTGTTGTTGAGGTAAGGTGATAATTGTGTGTTGTTGTTGAGGTAAGGTGATAACAGTGTGTTGTTGTTGAGGTAAGGTGATAACGATGTGTTGTTGTTGAGGTAAGGTGATAACTATGTGTTGTTGTTGAGGTAAGGTGATAACGATGTGTTGTTGTTGAGGTAAGATGATAACAATGTGTTGTTGAGGTAAGATGATAACGTGTTGTTGTTGAGGTAAGATGATAACTTGTGTTGTTGTTGAGGTAAGGTGATAACGGTGTGTTGTTGTTGAGGTAAGATGATAACAATGTGTTGTTGTTGAGGTGAGATGATAACTTGTGTTGTTGTTCAGATGATAACTGAATGTTGTTGTTGTTGTTGTTGAGGTGAAGTGTTGTCAATGTGTAGGTGATTGAGAAGGGGGAGCATGTTGGCGCAGGACTGATCTCCCTTGGCTTGTCTCCCGAAAACAGCACACGTGTGGGGATCTACTCTCAGAACAGGCCAGAGGTAGGTTCACACACAATGAAACACATACACACAAAGACAGACACACACACAAAGACAGACACACACAGAGAGACACAGAGACACATACAAAGAAACACAGACACACACAAACATGCACACACACATGCATGCACACAGACACACCACACACACACCACCACACACACATATACACACACACACACATGAACATTATGATGAACAGTGTAGTCACCATATGATGAACATTACGATGAATGGTGTAGTCACTGTATGATGACCATTGTGATGAACATTGCAGTCACTGTATGATGAACATTATGATGAACATTGCTGTCACTGTATGATGAACATTATTATGAATGGTGTAGTCTTTGTATGGTGAATATTGTGGTGAACATCATGATGAACATTGCAGTCGCTGTACAATGAACATTCTGATGAACATTGTTGTTGTGTGATTAACATTATAATGAACAATGTAGTCACTGTACTATGAACATTCTGATGAACATTATTGTCGTTGTGTGATGAACATTATGGTAAACATTATGATGAAAAGTGTAGTCTCTGTATGATGAAAATTCTGATATTGTAGTCACTGTATGATGAACATTATGATGAACATTGTAGTCACTGTATGATGAACATTATGATGAACAGTGTAGTCTCTGTATGATGAAAATTGTGATATTGTAGTCACTGTATGATGAACATTATGATGAACATTGTAGTCACTGTATGATGAACATTATGATGAACAGTGTAGCCACTGCATGATAAACATTACGATGAACAGTGTAGACACTGAATGATGAATGTTATGATGAACAGTGTAGCCAATGCATGATGAATGTTATGATGAACAGTGTAGACGCTGTATGATGAATGTTATGATGAACTGTATAGTCTATGATGAACAGTGTAGTCACTCTATGGTGAACATTATGATGACTTGGTGCAGTCACTGTGTTGAACATTATGATGAACAGTGTAGTCACCATATGATGAACATTATAATGAACAGTGCACTCACTGTATGATGAACAGCGCAGTCACTGTATGATGAACATAGTGGTGAACAGTGTAGTCACTCTATGATGAATATTATGATGAACAGTGTAGTCACTGTATGATGAACAGTGCAGTCACATGTATGATGAACATAATGATGAACAGTGTAGTCACTGTATGATGAACATAGAGATGAACAGTGTAGTACGTAATGGAATAGTGAAACAGTGTAGTCACTGTATGATGAACATAGTGATGAACAGTGCAGTCACTGTATGATGAACATAGTGATGAACAGTGTAGTCACTGTATGATGAACATGATGTGGTCACTGTATGCATGAACAGTGTAGTCACTGTATATGATGATGACAGTGTAGTCACTGTAATGAATGATACAGTGTAGTCACTGTAATGACATATGATGAACAGTGGAGTCACTGTATGATGAACATAGTGATGAACAGTGTAGTCACTGTATGATGAACATGTGTATGATGATAACATAGTGAGTACAGTGATAGTATGTAGATGTAAAATCAATGTGTAATAATGTGTAGTATCACTGTCATGTATGAAAGTGTGTATGTATGATAACATAGTCACTGTATGTATGAAATGTAATGAATACGTGAGTCACTGTATGATTTGAACATGTCATCACTGATATGTGACATGTATAATGTGTACTGTAATCACATGACATGTGGTGATGACATTATATTGACGTGTCATGCATAGAAATAGTGTGACAGTGTATCATGTTATGCATATAAGACAGTGAGTCAGTGTTGATGAATATGTTAGTCATCATAACTGTGTCAGTCAGTATGATATGAATAGTCATCAGAACGTGGTCATGTTATATGAAATGATATGTACATCAGTCACTGTTGATGTAATATGTGTACAGTGCATCACAGACTGATGACATGTGATGATGAGTCACTGTCATATGAACATAGTGGATACAGTGTTATATTATGTAATGATCATCATCAGTATGTGATCATGTTATGATACAGTGTAGATCACATGATGATGAACATGTTATAATGTGTATGTCACATGACTGATGTCAGTGAATATTGTGTATGATACAGTGTGTCACTGTAATGTGATGAACATAGTGATGAGACATTGAGTCAGTTTTGATGATAATTAGTGATACAGTGTGGTCACTGTATGATGAACATTTGTATGTAACATAGATGGGTCATGTTATGATGAGTCACGAGGGATATATGTGATACTGTCATCAGACTGTGGTCAGTGTTAATATTGATGATGACACAGATGTGAGTCACTGTTATAATATGATGTAATGTATCACAGCTGTGATAGTGATAATTAGTGTATGATACAGACTGGGTCAGTGTTAATGGTGTATGACATAAGAACTGTGAGTCACGTGTTATATGTGAAGTCATCATGATGTACAGTAGTATAATGTGTATGTCATTAAGACGTGTCAGTGTTATATGTGTATGTCATCATGATGGTCAGTGTTATATTGTGTATGTCATCAAGACTGTGGTCAGTGTTATATTGTGTATGTCATCAAGACTGTGGTCAGTGTTATATTGTGTATGTCATCACAGTTGTGTCAGTGTTATATGTGTATGTCATCACAGACTGTGGTCAGTGTTATATTGATGTATGTCATCATAGACTGTGGTCAGTGTTATATTGTGTATGTCATCAAGACTGTGATCAGTGTTATATTGTGTATGTCATCAAGACTGTGGTCAGTGTTATGTATTGTGTATGTCATCATAGACTGTGGTCAGTGTTATATTGTGTATGTCATCATAGACTGTGCAGTGTTTATTTGTATGTCATCAAGACGTGGTCAGTGTTATATTGTGGTTTGCATCACAGACTGTGGTCAGGTTATATTGTGTATGTCATCACAGACTGTGGATCAGTGTTATATTGTGTATGTCATCACAGACTGTGGTCAGTGTTATATTGTGTATGTCATCACAGCTGTGGTCAGTGTTATATTGTGTATGTCATCACAGACTGTGGTCATGTTATATTTGTATGTCATCAAGACTGGTCATGTTTATATTGTGTTGCATCATGACTGTGGTCAGTGTTATATTGTGTATGTCATCAAGACTGGATCAGTGTATTATTGTGTATGTCATCACAGACTGTGGTCAGTGTTATATTGTGATGTCATCATAGACTGTGGTCAGTGTTATATTGTGTATGTCATCATAGACTGTGTCAGTGTTTATATTGTGTATGTCATCATAGAGGCTAGTGTGTCAGTGTTGATATTTGTATGTCATCAAGACTGTGTCAGTGTTATATTGTGTATGTCATCACAGACTGTGGTCAGTGTTATATTGTGATGTCATCAAGCTGTGTCAGTGTATATTGTGATCTCAAGCTGTTCAGTGTTATTTGTGTATGTCATCAAGACTGTGGTCAGTGTTATATTGTGTATGTCATCACAGACTGTGGTCAGTGTTATATTGTGTAGTCATCATAGACTGTGGTCAGTGTTATATTGTGTATGTCATCACAGGCTGTGGTCAGTGTTATATTGTGTCTGTCATCACAGACTGTGATCAGTGTTATATTGTGTATGTCATCACAGACTGTGGTCAGTGTTATATTGTGTATGTCATCACAGGCTGTGGTTAGTGTTATATTGTGTCTGTCATCATAGACTGTGGTCAGTGTTATATTGTGTATGTCATCACAGACTGTGGTCAGCGTTATATTGTGTATGTCATCACAGACTGTGGTCAGCGTATATTTGTGCTGTCATCATAGACTGTGGTCAGTGTTATATTGTGTATGTCATCACAGACTGTGGTCAGTGTTATATTGTGTATGTCATCACAGGCTGTGGTCAGTGTTATATTGTGTATGTCATCACAGACTGTGGTCAGTGTTATATTGTGTATGTCATCACAGACTGAGGTCAGTGTTATATTGTGTATGTCATCATAGACTGGTCAGTGTTATATTGTGTATGTCATCATAGACTGTGGTCAGTGTTATATTGTGTATGTCATCATAGACTGTGGTCAGTGTTATATTGTGTATGTCATCACAGACTGTGGTCAGTGTTATATTGTGTCTGTCATCTTAGACTGTGGTCAGTGTTATATTGTGCCTGTCATCACAGACTGTGGTCTGTGTTATATTGTGTATGTCATCACAGACTGTGGTCAGCGTTATATTGTGTCTGTCATCTCAGACTGTGGTCAGTGTTATGATTTGTGTATGTTATCATAGACTGTGGCCAGTGTTATATTGTGTATGTCATCACAGGCTGTGGTCAGCGTTATATTGTGTCTGTCATCATAGACTGTGGTCAGTGTTATATTGTGTATGTCATCACAGACTGTGGTCAGTGTTATATTATGTATGTCATCACAGACTGTGGTCAGTGTTATATTGTGGTTTGTGTATGTCATCACAGGCTGTGGTCAGTGTTATATTGTGTCTGTCATCACAGACTGTGATCAGTGTTATATTGTGTATGTCATCACAGGCTGTGGTCAGTGTTATATTGTGTCTGTCATCACAGACTGTGGTCAGTGTTATATTGTGTATGTCATCATAGACTGTGGTCAGTGTTATAATGTGTATGTCATCACAGACTGTGGTCAGTGTTGTATTGTGTCTGTCATCACAGACTGTGGTCAGTGTTATATTGTGTATGTCATCACAGACTGTGGTCAGTGTTATATTGTGTATGTCATCACAGACTGTGGTCAGTGTTATATTGTGTATGTCATCACAGACTGTGGTCAGTGTTATGTTGTGTATGTCATCACAGACTGTGGTCAGTGTTATATTGTGTATGTCATCACAGACTGTGGTCAGTGTTATATTGTGGTTTGTGTATGTCATCACAGACTGTGGTCAGTGTTATATTGTGTATGTCATCATAGACTGGGGTCAGTGTTATATTGTGTATGTCATCACAGACTGTGGTCAGTGTTATATTGTGTATGTCATCACAGACTGTGGTCAGTGTTATATTGTGGTTTGAGTATGTCATCACAGACTGTGATCAGTGTTATATTGTGTATGTCATCACAGACTGTGGTCAGTGTTATATTGTGGTTTGAGTATGTCATCACAGACTGTGATCAGTGTTATATTGTGTATGTCATCACAGACTGTGGTCAGTGTTATATTGTGGTTTCAGTATGTCATCACAGACTGTGGTCAGTGTTACATTGTGTATGTCATCACAGACTGTGGTCAGTGTTATATTGTGGTGTGTGTATGTCATCACAGACTGTGGTCAGTGTTATATTGTGGTGTGTGTATGTCATCACAGACTGTGGTCAGTGTTATATTGTGGTTTCAGTATGTCATCACAGACTGTTGTCAGTGTTATATTGTCAAAACTGCTTGAAAGAGTTGTCCTCAACCAACTGAACTCTCACCTGTCTGCCAACAATCTCCTCAATCCTTTCCAGTCAGCCTACCGCCACTGCCATAGCACTGAAACTGCCTTGCTACACATTCTCAACAATCTCCTCCTTCAACTGATACTGGCAAAGTCTTTCTCCTCACACTCCTTGATCTGTCTGCAGCCTTTGATACCATTGATCATGGTATTTTCCTTTCTAGACTTCATCATACTTTTGGCATCTCTGACATTGCTCTCTCCTGGTTCACTTCTTATCTATCAAACAGAAAACAAACTGTTCTCATCAATGGCACTTACTCTCAACCTGCATACCTGACCTGTGGTGTTCCACAAGGATCTGTCCTTGGCCCTGTTCTTTTCACTCTTTACACCTCTCCCCTGTCCACCATCATCAACTCCCACTCTATAAAACACCACTTCTATGCTGATGACACCCAACTTCAAGACAGTGACTCACCTGACAATGTACAGCGCCTGTTGACTCGCACCACTGAGTGTTACTCGGACATCAAAAATTGGATGACATACAACAAACTTCAGCTAAATGATGACAAGACAGAAGCTATCCTCATTGGCACCCGTCAGAAACTTTCTCAGCTGCCTCCTCTTTCTCTCCCATTATGTAACACATCAGTCCCAATTTCTGATTCAGCTAAAAACCTTGGTGTCTGCATTGACTCTACCCTCTCCATGAATAACTTTGTTTCTCAAACTGCCAGATCTTGCTACTATCACCTCCATCGTATAAGCCTGATCAGGAAGTATCTCTCTGTGGAAACAACTGCAAAACTCGTTCTCTCCTTCATAATGTCTCGCATTGACTATTGCAATTCACTCCTGTCCGGTCTTCCTGCCTCCACCACTCACATCCTACAGCGCATTCAAAACAATGCTGCACGCCTTGTACTCAAAAAGAAAAAAGCTGACCACATATCTCCTCTCCTGGCACAACTTCACTGGCTCCCTGTATCAAAGCGCATACAGTACAAACTAGACACCATGTACTACAAAAGCCTCAATAACGCAGCCCCCGATTACCTGTCAAGCCTACTTGAGATCTATGTTCCCTCACGTACCCTCCGCTCTGCCTCCGATCCTCTGACTTTTCGCTTTCCACGCACTAAGCTCAATACCTATGGTCCACGAGCCTTCTCTGTTTCTGGTCCGCTCTCCTGGAACAAACTTCCTCTCTCAGTCCGTCAGCAACCTACTTTTGTCTCCTTCAAGTCCGCTCTCAAAACTCACCTTTTCTCCTCTGCATAAAATCCTGACCTCACTCAATCCCCTCTGCAGCCTGTCTCCACTCGGAGGGGAATCACATTGCAATATATAATTGTATATAATATGCTCTCTATAATTTTCCATTGTTTTTATTCTTTCTCCCCATTTATAGCCGTGTTGTGTGTGTGTGTGTGTGTGTGTGTGTGGTGTGTGTGTGTGTGTGTGTGTGTGTGTGTGTCTGTGTGTGTCTGTGTGCATGGGTGCGTGTGTGTGCGTGCGTGTGTGTGCGTGCGTGCGTGTGTGTGTGTGTTTCAGCGCTTAGATTTGATTTTATCAAGATTTTGCGCTATATAAATATTGTAATTATTTATTATTATGTCATCATAGACTGTGGTCAGTGTAATATTGTGTATGTCATCATAGACTGTGGTCAGTGTTATATTGTGTATGTCATCACGGACTGTGGTCAGTGTTATATTGTGTATGTCATCATAGACTGTGGTCAGTGTAATATTGTGTATGTCATCATAGACTGTGGTCAGTGTTATATTGTGTATGTCATCACAGACTGTGGTCAGTGTTATATTGTGTATGTCATCATAGACTGTGGTCAGTGTTATATTGTGTATGTCATCACAGACTGTGGTCAGTGTTATATTGTGTATGTCATCACAGACTGTGGTCAGTGTTATAGTGTGTATGTCATCACAGACTGTGGTCAGTGTTATATTGTGTCTGTCATCACAGACTGTGGTCAGTGTTATATTGTGTCTGTCATCACAGACTGTGGTCAGTGTTATATTGTGTATGTCATCATAGACTGTGGTCAGTGTAATATTGTGTATGTCATCACAGACTGTGGTCAGTGTTATATTGTGTATGTCATCACAGACTGTGGTCAGTGTTATATTGTGTATGTCATCATAGACTGTGGTCAGTGTTATATTGTGTATGTCATCACAGACTGTGGTCAGTGTTATATTGTGTATGTCATCACAGACTGTGGTCAGTGTAATATTGTGTATGTCATCATAGACTGTGATCAGTGTTATATTGTGTATGTCATCACAGACTGTGGTCAGTGTTATATTGTGTATGTCATCACAGACTGTAGTCAGTGTTATATTGTGTATGTCATCACAGACTGTGATCAGTGTTATATTGTGTATGTCATCACAGACTGTGGTCAGTGTTATATTGTGTATGTCATCACAGACTGTGGTCAGTGTTATATTGTGGTTTCAGTATGTCATCACAGACTGTGGTCAGTGTTATATTGTGTCTGTCATCACAGACTGTGATCAGTGTTATATTGTGTATGTCATCACAGGTTGTGGTCAGTGTTATATTGTGGTTTCAGTATGTCATCACAGACTGTGGTCAGTGTTATATTGTGGTTTCAGTATGTCATCACAGGCTGTGGTCAGTGTTATATTGTGTATGTCATCACAGACTGTGGTCAGTGTTATATTGTGTCTGTCATCACAGGCTGTGGTCAGTGTTATATTGTGTATGTCGTCACAGGTTGTGGTCAGTGTTATATTGTGGTTTCAGTATGTCATCACAGACTGTGGTCAGTGTTATATTGTGGTTTCAGTATGTCATCACAGACTGTGGTCAGTGTTATATTGTGTATGTCATCACAGACTGTGGTCAGTGTTATATTGTGTATGTCATCACAGACTATGGTCAGTGTTATATTGTGGTTTCAGTATGTCATCACAGACTGGTCAGTGTTATATTGTGGTTTCAGTATGTCATCACAGACTGTGGTCAGTGTTATATTGTGTATGTCATCACAGACTGTGATCAGTGTTATATTGTGTATGTCATCACAGACTGTGGTCAGTGTTATATTGTGGTTTCAGTATGTCATCACAGACTGTGGTCAGTGTTATATTGTGTATGTCATCACAGGTTGTGGTCAGTGTTATATTGTGGTTTCAGTATGTCATCACAGACTGTGGTCAGTGTAATATTGTGTATGTCATCACAGGTTGTGGTCAGTGTTATATTGTGGTTTTCAGTATGTCATGACAGACTGTGGTCAGTGTTATATTGTGTATGTCATCACAGGTTGTGGTCAGTGTTATATTGTGGTTTCAGTATGTCATCACAGACTGTGGTCAGTGTTATATTGTGGTTTCAGTATGTCATCACAGACTGTGGACTGTGGACTTACTCCATGGTGGGGGTCCCTCTTTATGACACACTGGGTGCCGAGGCCTGTAACCACATCATTAATCAGTGTAAGTTCTGTGTCAGTGTAAGTTACATACTGCTATACATCATTAATCAATGTAAGTTCTGTATTCATTTGCGTCATTCATCAGTGTAAGTTATGTACTGCTATACATCATTAATCAATGTAAGTTCTGTATTCATTTGCGTCATTCATCAGTGTAAGTTATGTACTGCTATACATCATTAATCAATGTAAATTCTGTATTCGTATATATCATTCATCAGTGTTAGTTATGTACTGGTATACATCATTAATCAATGTAAATTCTGTAATCATTTGCGTCATTCATCAGTGTAAATTATGTACTGGTATACATCATTAATCAATGTAAATTCTGTATTCGTATATATCATTCATCAGTGTAAGTTACATACTGCTATACATCATTAATCAATGTAAATTCTGTATTCGTATATATCATTCATCAGTGTAAATTATGTACTGCTATACATCATTAATCAATGTAAGTTCTGTATTCATTTGCGTCATTCATCAGTGTAAATTATGTACTGGTATGCATCATTAATCAATGTAAATTCTGTATTCGTATACATCATTCATCAGTGTAAATTATGTACTGGTATACATCATTAATCAATGTTTGTTCTGTATTCGTATACGTCATTCATCAGTGTAAATTATGTACTGCTATACATCATTAATCAATGTAAGTTCTGTATTCATTTGCGTCATTCATCAGTGTAAGTTATGTACTGGTATACATCATTAATCAATGTAAATTCTGTATTCGTATACATCATTCATCAGTGTAAATTGTGTACTGCTATACATCGTTAATCAATGAAAGTTCTGTATTCATTTGTGTCATTCATCAGTGTAAGTTATGTACTGGTATACATCATTAATCAATGTAAATTCTGTATTCGTATACATCATTCATCAGTGTAAATTATATACTGCTATACATCATTAATCAATGTAAGTTCTGTATTCGTATACATCATTCATCAGTGTAAATTATGTACTGGTATACATCATTAATCAGTGTAAGTTCTGTATTCGTATACATCATTCATCAATGTAAATTATGTACTGGTATACATCATTAATCAATGTAAGTTCTGTATTCGTGTACATGTACATCATTCATCAGTGTAAATTATGTACTGGTATACATCATTAATCAATGTAAGTTCTGTATTCATATGAATCATTCGTCATTGTAAATTATGTACCAGTATACATCATTAATCAGTGTAAGTTCTGTATTCATGTGCATTGTTCATCATGTAAGTTATATACCGGTATTCATCATTTATTATTGTAGGTTCTGTATTCGTGTACATTCTTCATCAATATAAGTTTGGTACTATTGTGGTCTGACGTGGGGTGTGTGTTTTATTGTGTTGTGTTGTGTTGTGGTCTGATGTGGGTTGTGTGTGTTTTATTGTGTTGTGTTGTGTTGTGGTCTGACGTGGGGTGTTGTTTTATTGTGTTGATTGTGTTGTGGTGTGATGTGGGTTGTGTGTGTTTTATTGTGTTGTGTTGTGTTGTGTTGTGGTCTGACGTGGGGTGTGTGTTTTATTGTGTTGTGTTGTGGTCTGACATGGGATGTGTGTTTTATTGTGTTGTGTTGTGGTCTGACATGGGGTGTGTGTTTTATTGTGTTGTGTTGTGTTGTGGTCTGACATGGGGTGTGTGTTTTGTTGTGTTGTGTTGTGGTCTGACATGGGGTGTGTGTTTTATTGTGTTGTGTTGTGGTCTGACATGGGGTGTGTGTTTTATTGTGTTGTGTTGTGGTCTGACATGGGGTGTGTGTTTTATTGTGTTGTGTTGTGTTGTGGTCTGACATGGGGTGTGTGTTTTTTGTGTTGTGTTGTGGTCTGACATGGGGTGTGTGTTTTGTTGTGTTGTGTTGTGGTCTGACATGGGGTGTGTGTTTTATTGTGTTGTGTTGTGGTCTGACATGGGGTGTGTGTTTTATTGTGTTGTGTTGTGGTCTGACATGGGGTGTGTGTTTTGTTGTGTTGTGTTGTGTTGTGGTCTGACATGGGATGTGTGTTTTATTGTGTTGTGTTGTGGTCTGACATGGGGTGTGTGTTTTTATTGTGTTGTGTTGTGTTGTGGTCTGATGTGGGGTGTGTGTTTTATTGTGTTGTGTTGTGTTGTGGTCTGACATGGGTGTGTGTTTTATTGTGTTGTGTTGTGTTGTGGTCTGACATGGGTGTGTGTTTTATTGTGTTGTGTTTGTGGTCTGACATGGGTGTGTGTTTTATTGTGTTGTGTTGTGGTCTGACATGGGGTGTGTGTTTTATTGTGTTGTTTGTGTCTGACATGGGTGTGTGTTTTATTGTGTTGTGTTGTGGTCTGACATGGGGTGTGTGTTTTATTGTGTTGTGTGTGTTGTGGTCTGACATGGGTGTGTGTGTTTTATTGTGTTTGTGTTTGTGGTCTGACATGGGGTGTGTGTTTTATTGTGTTGTGTTGTGTTGTGGTCTGACATGGGGTGTGTGTTTTATTGTGTTGTGTTGTGGTCTGACATGGGTGTGTGTTTTATTGTGTGTGTGTGTTGTGGTCTGACATGGGGTGTGTGTTTTATTGTGTTGTGTTGTGTTGTGGTCTGACATGGGGTGTGTGTGTGTGTGTTTGTGTTGTGTTGTGGTCTGACATGGGGTGTGTGTTTTGTTGTGTTGTGTTGTGTTGTGTGTCTGACATGGGGTGTGTGTTTTTTGTGTTGTGTTGTGTGTGTCTGACATGGGGTGTGTGTTTTATTGTGTTGTGTGTGTTGTGGTCTGACATGGGTGTGTGTGTTTTGTTGTGTTGTGTTGTGGTCTGACATGGGGTGTGTGTTTTTTGTGTTGTGTTTGTTGTGTCTGACTGGGGTGTGTGTTTTTGTTATGTTTGTGTTGTGGTCTGACATGGGGTGTGTGTTTTTGTGTTGTTGTGTTGTGGTCTGACATGGGTGTTGTGTTTTGTTGTGTTTGTTGTTGTGGTCTGACATGGGGTGTGTGTTTTGTTGTGTTGTGTTGTGGTCTGACATGGGGTGTGTGTTTTATTGTGTTGTGTTGTGTTGTGGTCTGACATGGGGGTGTGTGTTTTTGTGTGTTGTGTTTGTTGTTGTGGTCTGACATGGGGTGTGTGTTTTTTGTGTTGTGTTGTGTCTGACATGGGGTGTGTGTTTTTTTGTTGTGTTGTGGTCTGACATGGGTGTGTGTTTTTATTGTGTTGTGTTGTGTTGTGGTCTGACATGGGGTGTGTTTATTGTTGTGTTGTGTTGTGGTCTGACATGGGGTGTGTGTTTTGTTGTGTTGTGTTGTGGTCTGACATGGGGTGTGTGTTTTGTTATGTTGTGTTGTGTTGTGGTCTGACATGGGGTGTGTGTTTTGTTGTGTTGTGTTGTGGTCTGACATGGGGTGTGTGTTTTGTTGTGTTGTGGTCTGACATGGGGTGTGTGTTTTATTGTTTGTGTTGTGGTGGTCTGACATGGGGTGTGTGTTTTATTGGTTGTTGTGTTGTGGTCTGACATGGGTGTGTGTTTTATTGTTTGTGTTGTGTTGTGTCTGACGTGGGGTGTGTGTTTTATTGTGTTGTGTTGTGTTGTGGTCTGACATGGGGTGTGTGTTTTGTTGTGTTTGTGTTGTGTTGTGGTCTGACATGGGTGTGTGTTTTATGTGTTGTGTTGTGTTGTTTGTGGTCTGACATGGGTGTGTGTTTTGTTGTGTTGTGTTGTGTCTGACATGGTTGTGTGTTTTTTTGGGTTCGTTCGTGTGGTTGTGTGTTTTATTGTGTTTTGCTGTATGTGTGTTGACATGTGTTTTGTTGTGTTGTGTTGTGTTGTGTTGTGGTCTGACATGGGTGTGTGTTTTATTGTGTTGTGTTGTGCTGTGTTGTGGTCTGACATGGGTTGTGTGTTTTGTTGTGTTGTGTTGTGGTCTGACATGGGTGTGTGTTTTATTGTGTTGTGTTGTGTTGTGGTCTGATGTGGGGTTGTGTGTTTTATTGTGTTGTGTTGTGTTGTGGTCTGATGTGGGTGTGTGTTTTATTGTGTTGTATTGCAGTGTTGTATCGATACGCAGATGACACTGTGCTAATTGCAGAAAATGAAAGGGACCTACAAAACCTTGTGAATATACTAGAAATAGAAAGCAAAGGTAAGGGGCTGGAACTAAACAGCAGGAAGACTGAAGTCATGGTGATCAGTAAAAAACAGCAAATGGCACAACCTTGACACAGGTTGATAAATTCAAATACATGGGAACGATCATTTCATCGGATGGCAGATGCACATCAGAAATAGCCGGCAGAATGGGCCAAGCCAAAACAGCATTCAAGAAGATGACAAGCATTCTTACCAGCAAATGCCTATCAATTAACATCAGGAAGAGAGTTCTTGAATGTTATATAGAACCAATACTGTTGTACGGATGTGAGGCATGGACAGTCAACAAGCAAAGCCAGAACAAGATTGAGGCAGCCGAGATTTGGTTTCTAAGAAGAATGTTGAGAGTTCCATGGACAGCAAAGAAAACAAACGAGACAGTCTTGATGGAGGCAGACACAAGTAGATCACTCATAAGGAAGATTAGGAAAAGACAGGCAACATTTATATGCCATTTTATGAAGAAGGGGGATTTGGAGCACCTGGTCACGGCGGGAAAGCTGGAGGGAAAGAGAGCACCGGGTAGACCCAGGGAGAAAATGCCGGACGGACTTGCAGAGTGGCTGGGGATGAGGAGGGTGGGGGAGATGCTGGGGGCAACGAGAGATAGAGACAGATGGAAGTTCATGATCGCCAACGCCATGCGGCAAGGCACCTGATGATGATGATGATTGCTGTGTGGTCTGACGTGGGGTGTGTGTGTGTGTGTTTTGTTTTTATTGTGTTGTGTTGTGTCTAACGTGGCATGTGTGTTTTATTGTGTTTGTTGTGGTCTGATGTGGGGTGTGTGTTTTATTGATGTGTTGTGTGCTTACATGGCATGTCATTTTTAGCGGAAATCAAGGTGGTGATCTGTGACACCAATATTAAGGTTCACGGTCTGTTGGGTCGTGTGGGAGAGACACCCAGCCTGAAGATTGTGGTGGTGATGGAAGAAGTCAGTCCTGCCAGCAAGGACATGGCTACCATAGCAGACATCACTCTTCTTCCCTTCTCTGAACTGGAGGTATATTATATAGATGTATATTATTATTATTATTATGTATATATACACACATATGCTGTTGGCTCATTCACAGCCCGTTTGTTGTGCTTGTTGTTTGTGGTAAACTGTATTATTATGTTGTCAAGTAAACTGTATTATCATGTTGTCAGATAAACTGTATTATTATGTTGTCAAATAAACTGTATTATGTAGTCAGATAAACTGTATTATGTTGTCAGATAAACTGAATTGTCAGATAAATTGTATTATGTTTTCAGATAAGTTCTATTGTCAGATAAACTGTATTATGTTGTCAGATAAGTTGTATTGTCAGATAAACTGTATTATGTTGTCAGATAAGTTGTATTGTCAGATAAAGTGTATTATGTTGTCAGATAAAGTGTATTATGTTGTCAGATAAGTTGTATTGTCAGATAAAGTGTATTATGTTGTCAGATAAAGTGTATTATGTTGTCAGATAAGTTGTATTGTCAGATAAAGTGTATTATGTTGTCAGATAAAGTGTATTATGTTGTCAGATAAGTTGTATTGTCAGATAAAGTGTATTATGTTGTCAGATAAAGTGTATTATGTTGTCAGATAAATTGTATTATGTTTTCAGATAAGTTGTATTGTCAGATAAATTGTATTATGTTTTCAGATAAGTTGTATTGTAAGATAAACTGTATTATGTTGTCAGATAAGTTGTATTGTCAGATAAACTGTATTATGTTGTCAGATAAGTTGTATTGTCAGATAAAGTGTATTATGTTGTCAGATAACTGTATTGTCAGATAAACTGTATTATGTTATCAGATAAACTCTATTATGTTGTCGGGTGAACTGTATTATGTTGTCAGATAAACTGTATTGTCAGATTAACTGAATTGTCAGATAAACTGTATTGTCAGATAAAAAGTATCGTGTTTTCAGATAAGCTGTATTGTCAGATTGTCAAGCTCGTTAAGGCTTGAACTGGAGTGGAAAGACAGAGAAACAGACCTATCAGCTATAACACCCCCTTTTACAAACTAAATGAGATAAATACTTGAACAAAGTAGTTAAACAAATTTTATTACTGAACAAAGAGACAACATGAAGCATCATTTGCACAGATCACAAACAAGGATATAGCATTGCTAGAGGTGGTACCCCAAAACCAACATTGTATACATTTCAAATCATCAAAAAAAAACCCCACCAGAATTCACTTAGAACATCATCAACGCTCACACTCACAGAAAATAATCGTCAGAAAAGAACACATGGGTCAACCACATACATAAGTTCTGCTTGCCACAGTCCTTTGTCCACGTGTGTAGTGACGCTAATGAGGAGGAACGAATAATCTTCAAGACATAGTCTTACCAAGGGTGACAATCACAGTCCATACGAAGTCCCGAAGCTAGGGTCCCCAGTTTCTAACGAGACTCTCGACGCTTGGCATGGCGAACAGGCGCCGAATGAAACAACCGCCGAACAACGCGAAGATGCTCGCTACAGCAGACGTGGAGTCCTTCGAAGGGCAGTGCCAAGGAAACAAGCCGAGTAGAACGGCTGGGCCGTAGGCTCCTGGCGTGGAAGTACCGCCGATCTTGCCGGAAGACACAGCCGTAGAAGCCCCACTAGTCGCACCTGCCTCGAACGCTCGAGCCAGGACCAACATGGACTGCAACGATGACTGGCGCAGGACATTGGTGATCTTCTCCCCTCATGCTGGCGAAACTACGAACACATCCTCCCATACTGACTCGTAGGTACATAAACAGCTATGATTAGACATGGCAGTAAAAACTTATTCACTTGTAAATATATCGACGAACCAAGCTACCAATACCCAACCTAGCCACCAAACCACACATCAACTACAGCAAAGGAGAGCAGACAACTATTCATTGCTGGTTACATGCCTGACAACGACACCTGCACTCTAGACTTCCATATAACAATGTTGACAAAAAGTGAATGACTGACCACTGTACCCACCGCATACCGACTGTAGCAGAGGAAAAAAACAGGCATCAATTCACTCCTGGTTACATGCCAACAAGATACAGCCACTCTAGACCTCATATAACACGTTGACAAAATTCCACTCCAGACCTCATATAACAACGTTGACAAAATTTGAAATGACTGACCACTGTACCCACCGCATACCGACTGTAGCAGAGGAAAAAACAGGCGTCGATTCACTCCTGGTCACATGCCAACAAACATAAACCTGTACCCACTTCTAGGACATGAAATCCATCTACAAGTGGTGACTCTGACCAGCAACTGGCCCTATCCACCCAACTGCAAACCATCTGTAGCAGAGGGGCACAAACACCAACTCACTCTTCACATCTTCACAGACACAAAGCTCTTCCACTTCTGAGACATAAAGTCTAACTACAAGTGGAAATCCGCTGACCAGACCCCACCCCTAACTGCAAACCGACTGTTGCAGAAGGGGGGCCAGACACCAACTGACTGCTCACATCTTCACAGACACAAAGCTCTTCCACTTCTAAGACATAAAGTCTAACTACAAGTGGGAACCCACTGACCAGACCCCACCCTCCTTAACTGCAAACCCACTGTTGCAGAAGGGGGCCAGACACCAGCTGCCTTGTAACACCCACAATTCTTATTTTGTAAAGCCAACAAACAAGCTCACAGAACCCTGTTCACAGAAACCAGCACCAAAAACACAACATTTTACACACACCAGACCCACGTACACACCATAACTTAGGCCATAAACACGGGTTGGGCGAAACATCGATTCACAGCCAAGGTACAAAAATCACGTAAAAACACACACACAGGCGCAGGTAAACCGTAACTGGACAGGTGAGTTTTGACCCAGTTGGCCAAGACTCCACACACACACTGACCCAACCAAACACCCCTGTCCCCAAATGAGAAGAAAATGAAAAAAATAAAAGATGAACAAAACTGCCGTGGCACAGATAAACTATTGTCAGATAAACTATTGTCAGATAAACTATTGTCAGATAAACTGAATTGTCAGATAAACTGTTGTCAGATAAACTGAATTGTCAGATAAACTGTATCATTTTTTCAGATATACTGTATAGTCAGATAATCTGAATTGTCAGATATACTGTATTGTGTTGTCAGATAAACTGTATTGTATTGTCAAATAAAATGTATTGTCAAATGAATTGCATTACATTGTCAGGTAAACTGTATTATGTTGTCAGAGAAACTGTATTGTCAAATAAACTGTATTGTCAGAGAAACTGTATTGTCAGATAAACTGTATTGTAAAATGAATTGCATTATGTTGTCAGGTAAACTGTATTATGTTGTCAGAGAAACTGTATTGTCAAATAAACTGTATTGTCAGAGAAACTGTATTGTCAGATAAACTGTATTGTAAAATGAATTGCATTATGTTGTCAGGTAAACTATTGTCAGATAAGCTGTACTGTATTGTCAGATAAACTATTATGTCAGATAAATAGTATCATGTTGTCAGATAGACTGTATTGTCAGATAAACTGTATTATGTTGTCAGATAAACTGTATTATGTTGTCAGATAAACTGTATTATGTTGTCAGATAAACTGTATTATGTTGTCAGATAAACTGTATTATGTTGTCAGATAAACTGTATTTTGTTGTCAGATATACTGAATTGTCAGATAAACTGTATTTTGTTGTCAGATATACTGAATTGTCAGATATACTGTATTGTCAGATAAACTGTAATGTCAGATATACTGTATTGTCAGATAAACTGTATTGTCAGATATACTATATTGTCAGAGGAAGTGTATTATGTTGTCAGATAAACTGTATTGTCAGATAAACTTTATTGTCAGATATACTGTATTGTCAGATATACTGTATTGTCAGATAAACTGTATTGTCAGATATACTGTATTGTCAGAGGAAGTGTATTGTCAGATATACTGTATTGTCAGATATACTGTATTGTCAGATAAACTGTATTGTCAGATATACTGTATTGTCAGATAAACTGTATTGTCAGATATACTGTATTGTCAGATAAACTGTATTGTCAGATAAACTGTATTGTCAGATATACTGTATTGTCAGAGGAAGTGTATTATGTTGTCAGATAAACTGTATTGTCAGATAAACTGTATTGTCAGATAAACTGTATTGTCAGATAACTGTAATGTCAGATATACTATATTGTCAGATATACTGTAATGTCAGATATACTGTATTGTCAGATAAACTGTAATGTCAGATAAACTGTATTGTCAGATATACTGTATTGTCAGATATACTGTATTGTCAGATAAACTGTAATGTCAGATAAACTGTATTGTCAGATAAACTGTATTGTCAGATAAACTGTATTGTCAGATAAACTGTAATGTCAGATAAACTGTATTGTCAGATATACTGTATTGTCAGATAAACTGTATTGTCAGATAAACTGTATTGTCAGATAAACTATTGTCAGATAAACTGTATTGTCAGATATACTGTATTGTCAGATATACTGTATTGTCAGATAAACTGTATTGTCAGATAAACTGTAATGTCAGAGAAAGTGTAATGTCAGAGAAAGTGTATTATGTTGTGCTGTTTTGTTTTTCAGATAATGGGTGCACAGAGACCAGCACCAAAGAATGTAAGACTGTCTATGTCTGCTTGATATGTCATTGCTATTGATTGTTTGATTTGTTGATTGATTGATTGATTGATTGATTGACTGATTGACTGAGTGATTGATTGATTTTATGAAGCGATCAATTTATTCTAGTTGTTGAATAGTAATAATGAATGTTCTGTGGAAGTGGTGCTGGAGTGTGTGTGTATGTGTGGTAGGGATGTGTGTGCATTTGCTTCTGTGCACTTCATTTTTAATACAAGACTGAGTTTATGTTGCATGTAATGTGAATGTTTTACAGGTTTGTTTTGCATTTTTGTTTGCAGAAGATAAAGTTGACTTGATTCATACCTTAAGTATAAGTCTGTCTCGGTTGACTGTGTTAAAAAAACGATCCAAATGATTAAGAATATCTATTTCCATATGTTGTTCGGTCATGTAAAAAAAAACAACCTGTGTGCTTGTGTATGTGACATGTATGTACGATATATGTGTATGCGCACAAACATGTTTGTGTGTGTGTGTGTGTTTCTGTATGAGAGAGAGAAAAGAAAGCATGTGCAGGCTGACAAGCTGTGCCAAGTGGCCTTCTCTGTTAATGTGTTCATGTTAGTCATACAGGGAATAGAAATCGCTCAGGTATGTGTGTGTATGTGTGTGTATATATATGTGTGTGTGTATGTATATGTGTGTATATATACATGTGTATATATAATGACAATAATTCCTTTTGTGTAAGGCAAATGGTCCATGTCAGAGAATTTTTGACATATTTCACATAAAAACAAGTTATAAATCATCAGATAAACACTTGTCTTTCAGGTATATTTATACAAACCAGCAAACACAGACGTGTAACTATGTTCACATTTGCCCACACACACATATGTATAGTAAATGGGGTGGGGTTACTGGGTTAATATAGTAATACAACAATGACAGATCATGGTACTACTAGTTGTGATGTTATGCTACAGCTTAGGAACGTATCACAGGTACAGAATGATTTCAGTACAGTGATGTTAACTGTTAAGGGAGGTATGACAGGTACAGTATGACGTGAGTACAGTGATGTTAACTGTTAAGGGAGGTATGACAGGTAGAGAATGATGTGAGTACAGTGATGTTATGTAACAGTTAAGGGAGGTATGACAGGTACAGTATGACGTGAGTACAGTGATGTTATGTAACAGTCAAGGGAGGTATGACAGGTACAGTATGACGTGAGTACAGTGATGTTATGTAACAGTCAAGGGAGGTATGACAGGTACAGAATGACGTGAGTACAGTGATGTTAACTGTTAAGGGAGGTATGACAGGTACAGAATGACGTGAGTACAGTGATGTTATGTAACAGTCAAGGGATGTATGACAGGTACAGTATGACGTGAGTACAGTGATGTTATATAACAGTTAAGGGAGGTATGACAGGTACAGAATGACGTGAGTACTGTGATGTTATGTAACAGTCAAGGGATGTATGACAGGTACAGTATGACATGAGTACAATGATGTTATGTAACAGTTAAGGGAGGTATGACAGGTACAGTATGACGTGAGTACAGTGATGTTATGTAACAGTTAAGGGAGGTATGACAGGTACAGTATGACGTGAGTACAGTGATGTTATGTAACAGTTAAGGGAGGTATGACAGGTACAGTATGACGTGAGTACAGTGATGTTATGTAACAGTTAAGGGAGTATGACAGGTACAGTATGACGTGAGTACAGTGATGTTATGTAACAGTTAAGGGAGGTATGACAGGTACAGTATGACGTGAGTACAGTGATGTTATGTAACAGTTAAGGGAGTTGACAGGTACAGTATGACGTGAGTACAGTGATGTTATGTAACAGTTAAGGGAGTATGACAGGTACAGTATGACGTGAGTACAGTGATGTTATGTAACAGTTAAGGGAGTATGACAGGTACAGTATGACGTGAGTACAGTGATGTTATGTAACAGTTAAGGGAGGTATGACAGGTAAGAGAATGACGTGAGTACAGTGATGTTTATGTAACAGTTAAGGAGGTATGACAGGTACAGTATGACGTGAGTACAGTGATGTTATGTAACAGTCAAGGATGTATGACAGGTACAGTATGACGTGAGTACAGTGATGTTATGTAACATTAAGGGAGGTATGACAGGTACAGTATGACGTGAGTACAGTGATGTTATGTAACAGTTAAGGAGAGTATGACAGGTACAGTATGACGTGAGTACAGTGATGTTATGTAACAGTAAGGGAGGTATGACAGGTAGAGTATGACGGTGAGTACAGTGATGTTATGTAACAGTTAAGGGAGGTATGACAGGTACAGTATGACGTGAGTACAGTGATGTTATGTAACAGTTAAGGGAGGTATGACAGGTACAGTATGACGTGAGTACAGTGATGTTATGTAACAGTTAAGGGAGGTATGACAGGTACAGTATGACGTGAGTACTGTGATGTTATGTAACAGTTAAGGGAGGTATGACAGTAAGAGTGAGTACATTTCATAAGAGCAGTACATATCGTGTAGATTGTAACAGTAGGAGTTGCATAGATACTGATATGTAGTAACATAAGAGTACGGAGAGACGTACGTGTGTTATAACATAGGAGATGACAGTAAGAATGACGTGAGTACAGTGATATGTAAAGTTAAGGAGGTATGACAGGTACAGTATGACGTGAGTACAGTGATGTATGTAACAGTTAAGGGAGGTATGACAGGTAAGATGACGTGAGTACAGTGATGTTATGTAACTTAAGGGAGGTAGACAGGTGAGAATGACGTGAGTACAGTGATGTAATAACAGTTAAGGGAGTATACTAGAGAATGACGTGAGTACAGTGATGTTAATAACAGTTAAGGGGTATGACAGTAAGAAGACGTGATACAGTGATGTTATGTAACAGTCAATGATTATGACAGGTACAGTATGACGTGAGTACAGTGATGTTATGTAACAGTCAAGGGATGTATGACAGGTACGATGACAGAGTACAGATGATGTTATGTAACATTAAGGGAGGTAGACAGGTAGAGAATGACGTGAGTACAGTGATGTTATGTAACAGTAAGGGAGTATGACAGGTACATATGACGTGAGTACAGTGATGTTATGTAACAGTCAATGATGGTATGACAGGTACAGTATGACGTGAGTACAGTGATGTTATGTAAATTAAGGAGGTATGACAGGTACAGTATGACGTGAGTACAGTGATGTATGTACAGTTAAGAGATATACAGGTACAGTTGACGTAAGTACAGTGATGTTATTACAGTCAAGAGTATGACAGTAGAGTAGACGTATACATGATATGTAAGAGTTAAGAGGTAGACAGTAAGTATGACGTGAGTAACAGTGATGTTATGTAACAGTAAGGATATGACGTAAAGAGTGACTGAGTAACAGTATTATGTAACAGTAAGTATGACGTAAGTAAGTGTAGTGATATGTAACAGTTAAGGGAGGTATGACAGTAAGATGACGTGAGTACAGTATATGTAACAGTTAAGGGAGGTATGACAGGTACAGTATGACGTGAGTACAGTGATGTTATGTAACAGTTAAGGGAGGGTAATGACAGTACAGTATGATGTAGTAGTGATGTTATGTAACAGTAAGGGGAGTATGACAGTAGAGAAGTGACGTGAGTACAGTAGATGTTAATAACAGTTAAGGGAGGTTATGAACAGTAAGAATGACGTAGTGACATGGTAATTACGTAACAGTTAAGGAGGTTTGAACAGTAAATGACGTGAGTACAGTGATGATTATGTAACAGTTAAATATGATTATGACAGGTACAGTATGACGTGAGTACAGTGATGTTATGTAACAGTTAAGGAGGTATGACAGGTAAGAATGACGTGAGTACAGTGATATGTTATAACAGTTAAGGGAGTATGACAGGTACAGTATGACGTGAGTACAGTGATGTTATGTAACAGTTAAGGGAGGTATGACAGGTAGAGAATAGACGTGAGTACAGTGATGTTAATAACAGTTAAGGGAGTATGACAGGTAGAGAATGACGTGAGTACAGTGATGTTAATAACAGTTTAAGGAGTTATGACAGGTAGAGAATGACGTGAGTACAGTGATGTTATGTAACAGTCAATTGATGTATGACAGGTACAGTATGACATGAGTACAATATGTTATGTAACAGTTAAGGGAAGTATGACAGGTACAGTATGACGTGAGTACAGTGATGTTATGTAACAGTTAAGGGAGGTATGACAGGTACAGTATGACGTGAGTACTGTGATGTTATGTAACAGTTAAGGGAGGTATGACAGGTAGAGAATGACGTGAGTACAGTGATATGTAACAGTTAAGGGAGGTATGACAGGTAGAGTACGACGTGAGTACAGTGATGTTATGTAACAGTTAAGGGAGGTATGACAGGTACAGTATGACGTGAGTACAGTGATGTTATGTAACAGTTAAGGGAGGTATGACAGGTAGAGAATGACGTGAGTACAGTGATGTTAATAACATTTAAGGGAGGAATGACAGGTAGAGAATGACGTGAGTACAGTGATGTTAATAACAGTTAAGGGAGGTTTGACAGGTAGAGAATGACGTGAGTACAGTAATGTTATGTAACAGTCAATTGATGTATGACAGGTAGAGTATGACGTGAGTACAGTGATGTTATGTAACAGTTAAGGGAGGTATGACAGGTACAGTATGACGTGAGTACAGTGATGTTATGTAACAGTCAAGGGAGGTTTGACAGGTAGAGAATGACGTGAGTACAGTGATGTTATGTAACAGTTAAGGGAGGTATGACAGGTACAGTATGACGTGAGTACAGTGATGTTATGTAACAGTTAAGGGAGGTTTGACAGGTAGAGAATGACGTGAGTACAGTGATGTTATGTAACAGTCAAGGGAGGTATGACAGGTAGAGAATGACGTGAGTACAGTGATGTTATGTAACAGTCAAGGGAGGTATGACAGGTAGAGAATGACGTGAGTACAGTGATGTTATGTAACAGTCAAGGGAGGTTTGACAGGTACAGTATGACATGAGTACAGTGATGTTATGTAACAGTCAAGGGAGGTATGACAGGTAGAGTATGACGTGAGTACAGTGATGTTATGTAACAGTTAAGGGAGGTATGACAGGTACAGTATGACGTGAGTACAGTGATGTTATGTAACAGTCAAGGGAGGTTTGACAGGTAGAGAATGACGTGAGTACAGTGATGTTAATAACAGTTAAGGGAGGTATGACAGGTACAGTATGACGTGAGTACAGTGATGTTAATAACAGTTAAGGGAGGTGTGACAGAATGATGTTAGTACAGTGATGTTATGTAACAATGATGGTAATGTATGCGCAGTTTGCTTGTTTCAGCCGGCCAAGCCTGATGACGTGTGTATCATTTGCTATACCAGTGGCACCACAGGTAAAACATCACCCACCTCTGTTTTTTTTTATTTACTGACATTTACAAGACTGCATGACACCTTGATGTAGAATGTTATAAAGACTGACAGCATATATTTCTGACACCACGCTACACTATGAGCCCCAATGCATACAAAGAAGACTGTAATACACAATTACCAACAATAAGAGTTGTCCATGCAAACACTCGGGCATAGATCAATATAGATGTAAAACACAGGATGACATGTATTCAGCCAGGCGTGGATGTTTAGAGGTCATCCAATGACGACTAGGACAAGGACCAGGGAAAACATCTACGTTTTCAGCCAGGCGTGGATGTTTAGAGGTCTGTTAATGATGATTCTTTACTGTCGAGCAAAAACACTACCAGGCGCAGACTGCAACAGTGACCACAATCCTGTAGTGGGAAGGTTTAGGCTGAAATTGAGGAAAAGGAAACAGACCAAAAGCAACATCAAACTAAACCTTGGACTCTTAAAGACAGATGAAATGATACGTCAAAAATTTAATGTACATGTTCAAAACAAATTCAGTGCTCTGGAAGACGTTGGTGACAGTGAGGAACAATGGACAAAGTTGAGAAGTTCTATAAATGAAGCTTGTGAAGAAATCCCAAAGGCAAATAGAAAAGAAAAAAAGAGCTGGATGACTAATGAAAGTTTGGGCTTGATGGAGGAAAGGAGGAAGGCAAAGAGAAACGAAGAGATCTACAGGAAGATAAATAAGGAGATCAGGAATAGGTGCAATGAAGCTAAGAAAGCTTGGCTGAAAACAAAGTGCAAAGAAATGGAAGACCGACACAAAACGGATCCTCAGGGTATGTACAGACGAATTGAAGAAATTGTCCACAGGAAAAATACATGCACATCAACTGGTTGCTTGAAATCGAAAGATAGCATGCTCATCATCATGTTACACACATGTACATACACCAATATGTACAGTGTTACATACATACCAATACATGTACAGTGTAACACACATGTACATACACCAATACATACAGTGTTACATATACATACACCAGTACATGTACAGCTTCACACACATGTACATACACCAATATATACAGTGTTACACACATACCAATACATGTACAGTGTTACACACATGTACATACACCAATATATACAGTGTTACACACATACCAATACATGTACAGTGTTACACACATGTACATACACCAATATGTACAGTGTTACACACATACCAATACATGTACAGTGTTACACACATGTACATACACCAATATATACAGTGTTACACACATACCAATACATGTACAGTGTTACACACATGTACATACACCAATATGTACAGTGTTACACACATACCAATACATGTACAGTGTTACACACATGTACATACACCAATATATACAGTGTTACACACATACCAATACATGTACAGTGTTACACACATGTACATACACCAATATGTACAGTGTTAAATTAATAATAATAATAATAATAATTACAATATTTATAAAATCTTGATAAAATCAAATCTAAGCGCTGAAGCAGACACACACGCACGCACGCACGCACGCACACGCACGCACGCACGCACGCACGCACGCACGCACGCACGCACGCACGCACGCACACACACACACACACACACACACACACACACACACGCACACACGCATGACTATAAATGGGGAGAAAGAATAAAAGCAAGAATAAAAGCAATGGAAAATTATAGAGAGCATAGCATATACAATTATATATTATAACCATGTGATTCCCTCCGAGCGGAGACAGGCTGCAGAGGGGGGGGGGGGGGGGGGTTTGAGTGAGGTTAGGATTTTATGCAGAGGAGAAAAGGTGAGTTTTGAGAGCGGACTTGAAGGAGACAAAAGTAGGTTGCTGACGGACTGAGAGAGGAAGTTTGTTCCAGGAGAGTGGACCAGAAACAGAGAAGGCTCGTGGACCATAGGTATTGAGCTTAGTGCGTGGAAAGCGAAAAGTCAGAGGATCGGAGGCAGAGCGGAGGGTACGTGAGGGAAGATAGATCTCAAGTAGGCTTGACAGGTAATCGGGGGCTGCGTTATTGAGGCTTTTGTAGCACATGGTGTCTAGTTTGTACTGTATGCGCTTTGATACAGGGAGCCAGTGAAGTTGTGCCATGAGAGGAGATATGTGGTCAGCTTTTTTCTTTTTGAGTACAAGGCGTACAGCATTGTTTTGAATGCGCTGTAGGATGTGAATGGTGGAGGCAGGAAGACCAGACAGGAGTGAATTGCAATAGTCAATGCGAGACATTATGAAGGAGAGAACGAGTTTTGCAGTTGTTTCGACAGAGAGATACTTCCTGATCAGCTTTATACGATGGAGATGATAGTAGCAAGATCTGGCAGTTTGAGAAACAAAGTTGTTCATGGAGAGGGTAGAGTCAATGCAGACACCAAGGTTTTTAGCTGAATCAGAAATTGGGACTGATGTGTTACATAATGGGAGAGAAAGAGGAGGCAGCTGAGAAAGTTTCTGACGGGTGCCAATGAGGATAGCTTCTGTCTTGTCGTTATTAAGCTGAAGTTTGTTGAACGTCATCCAGTTCTTAATGTCCGAGTAACAGTCAGTGGTGCGAGTCAACAGGCGCTGTATATTATCAGGTGAGTCACTGTCTTGAAGTTGGGTGTCATCAGCATAGAAGTGGTGTTTTATAGAGTGGGAGTTGATGATGGTGGACAGGGGGGAGGTGTAAAGAGTGAAAAGAACAGGGCCAAGGACAGATCCTTGTGGAACACCACAGGTCAGGTATGCAGGTTGAGAGTAAGTGCCATTGATGAGAACAGTTTGTTTTCTGTTTGATAGATAAGAAGTGAACCAGGACAGAGCAATGTCAGAGATGCCAAAAGTATGATGAAGTCTAGAAAGGAGAATACCATGATCAATGGTATCAAAGGCTGCAGACAGGTCAAGGAGTGTGAGGAGAGAGACTTTGCCAGTATCAGTTGCAAGGAGAAGATTGTTGAGAATGTGTAGTAGGGCAGTTTCAGTGCTATGGCACTGGCGGTAGGCTGACTGGAAAGGATTGAGGAGATTGTTGGCAGACAGGTGAGAGTTCAGCTGGTTGAGGACGACTTTTTCAAGGAGTTTTGACAAGAAAGAGAGATTAGAGATAGGCCGGTAATTTTTCAGTTCATTTGGGTCTAAATTGTGTTTCTTGAGGAGAGGGTGAACAATAGCAGACTTGAAAGAATCTGGGACAGTTCCAATTTGAAGAGAAGTGTTGATGATGTCAGTGATGAATGGGAGGAGAGTAGGGAGACAGTCGGAGTAGAGAGAACCTGGAAGAGGATCCAGTTCGCAGGTTTTGAACGACATGGATCTGATTGTGTTGAGAATTTCTTCTTGTGAGACTGGGGTAAAAGTAGTAAGAGGTGTGCCAGAGAAGGAAGGGTCAGGTGGGCATGGTTGACAGGGTGTCCTGTCAAGCCTGTCACGAAGAGTTTGTATTTTGGTGGTGAAATAGTTGGAGAATACAGATGGGAGTTCTTCATTTGTATGTTTTGTTGGGAGAGGTAAATCTTTTCGTGTGCCAAGGAGATGATTCATGGTTGTAAAGAGTTCTTTTGAAGAAGAGGCATTCAGGATTTTGGTTTGGAAATAGCTTGTTTTTGCTGATGCAATGAGGGTGGATACTTTTGTTTTAGAGGCTTGGAAAAGTTGCCTGTGTACAGTGAGTTTGGATTTGTGCCAACGGCGCTCTGCTCTGCGGCGGGCACGTTTTGCACAGGCAATCTCATGAGTGAGCCAGGGGGTAGGGGGGCGGTCAGGTAAAAGACGGGTTGTGGCTGGAGCATGAGTGTCCAGAAGATGGTGGAGAGTAGTATAGAATTCATCGGCAAGGTTATGTGACTTTTCAGAAAGGAGACGGGAGGCATCAGATGAAAATGTGGAGAGGTTGATAGATTTGAGATTGCGTCGAGTCACTGTGCGCATGGTACGGGAAGGAGGAGAAATGTCGAGAGAACAGAGAATTGCAGAGTGGTCAGATGGAAGGGCTGAAGTTAGACGGGTAGAAAGAACTAAGCAGTTGTCAGTAGCGGAATTGTGGTGATCACGAGAAATGATCCAGTCAAGAATGTGACCTTTTTGATGGGTTGGTTCAGAAATGTGTTGAGTCATATTGTGATTGGACAGAGAGTTGATGATATGTCTTGTGTCATAACGGTGAGTGTTGTCATAGTGGACATTGATGTCACCTAGAATGATGAGATTTCCAGGCAAGAGGCAGTAGTGGTCAAGCAATTGGTCAAAGTCAGAGAGAAACGTGGATGTGGTGAGTTTGTTGGCAGAACTAGGTGGAGGTCGATAGACACAGGAGAAGGTGATGGGGTGAGGGGTGGATTGGAAGGATACTTCAAGTGCTCGAAAGAACTTTGGGAGAAAGGCAGAGACTCCAAGAAAGATAGGCGGGAATGGAGTGAGTCGTTGTAGAGGATGGCGATACCGCCACCTTGGGATGAGCGATGGAAAGAAGCATGCCTGTAACCACTCGGAGTGAGGCTAGCATGTATAGGTTCGTGACCAAGGGGGTTAAGCCATGTCTCTGTGATAAAAGCAATGTCAACATGCTCATCTGCGATAAAATCAGCAATGACTTCGGCTTTGCCATCCTTGCATGTTGACTGAGCATACCAATACATGTACAGTGTTACACACATGTACATACACCAATATGTACAGCGTTACACACATATACATACACCAATACATACAGCGTTACACACATATACATACACCAATACATAACACATGTACATACACCAATACATACAGTGTTACACACATGTACATACACCAATACATACAGTGTTACACACATACACATACACCAATACATACAGTGTTACACATATACACATACACCAATACATACAGTGTTACACACATGTACATACACCAATAGATACAGTGTTACACACATGTACATACACCAATACATACAATGTTACACACATGTACATACACCAATACATACAGTGTTACATATACATACCACTATGTGTACAGTGTTACACATACATACACCAATACATGTATAGTGTTACACACATATACATACCAATACATGTACAGTGTTACACACATGTACATACCAATACATGTACAGTGTTAAATATACATACACCAATACATACAGCAATACACACATATACATACATAAAAAAATACAGTGTTACATATAATACACCAATACATATGTTACACACATATAAGTACACCAATAGATACAGTGTTACACACATACACATACACCAATACATACAGTGTTACACACATATAATACACCAATACATACAGTGTTACACACATATGATACACCAATACATACAGTGTTACATACATATACATACACCAATACATACAGTGTTACATACATATACATTCACCAATACATACAGCATTACATACATATACATACACCAATACATACAGTGTTACACACATATGATACACCAATACATACAGTGTTACATACATATACATACACCAATACATACAGTGTTACACACATATACATACACCAATACATACAGTGTTACACACATATACATACACCAATACATACAGTGTTACACACATATACATACACCAATACAGCATTACACACATACATACACCAATACAGTGTTACACATATATTACATACACCAATACATACAGTGTTACACATATATACATACACCAATACATACAGTGTTACACACATATAATATATCAATACATGCAGTGTTACATACATATACATACACCAGTACATAGAGTGTTACATGTGATACACCAATACATATACAGCATTACATATATACATACACCAATACATACAGAGTTACACATATATACATACACCAATACATACAGTGTTACATGCATATAATACACAAATACATACAGTGTTACACAATATAGTACACAAATACAGAGTTACCACATATAGTACACAAATACATACAGTGTTACACACATATAGTACACAAATACATACAGTGTTACACAATATAGTAACACAAATACAGAGTTACACACATATAGTACACAAATACATACAGTGTTACACACATATATAGTACACAAATACATACAGTGTTACACACATATACATACACCAATACATACAGTGTTACACACATATACATACACCAATACATACAGTGTTACACACATATACATTCACCAATACATACAGTGTTACACACATATACATACACCAATACATACAGTGTTACACACATACACATACACCAATACATACAGTGTTACACACATGTACATACACCAATACATACAGCATTACACACATATACATACACCAATACATACAGTGTTACACACATACAATACACCAATACATACAGCGTTACACACATGTACATACACCAATACATACAGCGTTACACACATATTCATTCACCAATACATATAGTGTTACACACATGTACATACACCAATACATACAGTGTTACACACATATACATACACCAATACATACAGCATTACACACATATACATACATCAATACATACAGCATTACACACATACATACACCAATACATACAGTGTTATACACATATACATACACCAATACATACAGTGTTATACACATACATCAATACATACAGTGTTACACACATATACATTCACCAATACATACAGTGTTACACACATATACATACACCAATACATACAGTGTTACACACATATACATACACCAATACATAATAATTATAATAATAATAATTACAATATTTATATAGCGCAAAATCTTGATAAAATCAAATCTAAGCGCTGAAGCAGACACACACGCACGCACACACGCACGCACGCACACACACACGCACGCACACACACACACACACACACACACACACACACACACACACACACACACACACACACACACACACACACACACACACACACACACACACCACACGCATGGCTATAAATGGGGAGAAAGAATAAAAGCAATAAAAGCAAGAATAAAAGCAATGGAAAATTATAGAGAGCATAGCATATACAATTATATATTATAACCATGTGATTCCCCTCCGAGCGGAGACAGGCTGCAGAGGGGGGGGGGGGGGGGGGGTGTTGAGTGAGGTTAGGATTTTATGCGGAGGAGAAAAGGTGAGTTTTGAGAGCGGACTTGAAGGAGACAAAAGTAGGTTGCTGACGGACTGAGAGAGGAAGTTTGTTCCAGGAAAGTGGACCAGAAACAGAGAAGGCTCGTGGACCATAGGTATTGAGCTTAGTGCGTGGAAAGCGAAAAGTCAGAGGATCGGAGGCAGAGCGGAGGGTACGTGAGGGAAGATAGATCTCAAGTAGGCTTGACAGGTAATCGGGGGCTGCGTTATTGAGGCTTTTGTAGCACATGGTGTCTAGTTTGTACTGTATGCGCTTTGATACAGGGAGCCAGTGAAGTTGTGCCATGAGAGGAGATATGTGGTCAGCTTTTTTCTTTTTGAGTACAAGGCGTACAGCATTGTTTTGAATGCGCTGTAGGATGTGAATGGTGGAGGCAGGAAGACCAGACAGGAGTGAATTGCAATAGTCAATGCGAGACATTATGAAGGAGAGAACGAGTTTTGCAGTTGTTTCGACAGAGAGATACTTCCTGATCAGCTTTATACGATGGAGATGATAGTAGCAAGATCTGGCAGTTTGAGAAACAAAGTTGTTCATGGAGAGGGTAGAGTCAATGCAGACACCAAGGTTTTTAGCTGAATCAGAAATTGGGACTGATGTGTTACATAATGGGAGAGAAAGAGGAGGCAGCTGAGAAAATTTCTGACAGGTTCCAATGAGGATAGCTTCTGTCTTGTCGTCATTAAGCATGTTACACACATATACATACACCAATACATACAGTGTTACACACATATACATACACCAATACATACAGTGTTACATATACATTCACCAATACATACAGTGTTACACACATATACATACACCAATACATACAGTGTTACACATATATACATACACCAATACATACAGTGTTACACACATATACATTCATCAATACATACAGTGTTACATATACATTCACCAATACATACAGTGTTACACACAAATATGTACAGTGTTACACACATATGGTACACAAACACATACAGTGTTACACACATATAATACACCAATACATACAGTGTTACACAATATAATACACCAATACATACAGTGTTACACACATATAATACACCAATACATACAGTGTTACACACATATAATACACCAATACATACAGTGTTACACACATATACATACACCAATACATACAGTGTTACACTCATATAATACACCAATACATACAGTGTTACACACATATAATACACCAATACATACAGTGTTACATACATATACATACACCAATACATACAGTGTTACACACATATAATACACCAACACATACAGTGTTACACACATATAATACACCAATACATACAGTGTTACACACATATAATACACCAATACATGTGCGGCAAATACACAACTCTGTGCTCCATGCAGCATGACACACAGCTCCTGGTTAACAAGCTGGCTGTCAGTCAGCGGACAAAAACTTTCAAGACAATTTTTTTCAAATCTAATACTATGCCATGTGTGTCTGTGACAATTTATAATGTTTATGCAAATATGTATTAAATGGATGCTAATTATATAGTTTGCATATGTACGTTGTGTGTGTGTGTGTGTGTGTGTGTGTGTGTGTGTGTGTGTGTGTGTGTGTGTGTGTACACAGGCATGCCCAAAGGAGCAATGCTGACTCACAAAGGTTCCATTGCCACCTGCTCATCTGCTATACAGCAAGTGGTGAGTGTGTAGTTATGATGTATGTTTCACACAACAGGAGGTATTATGTGTTGTTGTTGTTGTTATAAAAACTGTGCTAGTGTGTTTCAGACAACAGGAGGTATTATGTGTTGTTGTTGTTGTTGTTATAAAAACTGTGCTAGTGTGTTTCAGACAACAGGAGGTATTATGTGTTGTTGTTGTCGTTGTTGTTGTTATAAAAACTGTGCTAGTGTGTTTCAGACAACAGGAGGTATTATGTATTGTTGTTGTTATAAAAACTGTGCTAGTGTGTTTCAGACAACAGGAGGTATTATGTGTTGTTGTTGTTGTTGTTATAAAAACTGTGCTAGTGTGTTTCAGACAACAGGAGGTATTATGTGGGTGTTGTTGTTGTTACAATAACTGGGCTAGTGTGTGTTTCAGATAACAGGAGGTATTATGTGTTGTTGTTGTTGTTGTTGTAATAACTGGGTCAGTGTGTATGTTTCAGACAATAGGAGGTATTATGTGTTGTTGTTGTTGTAATAACTGGGTCAGTGTGTATGTTTCAGACAACAGGAGGTATTATGTGTTGTTGTTGTTGTTGTAATAACTTGGTCAGTGTTATGTTTCAGACAACAGGAGGTATTATGTGTTGTTGTTGTTATAACTGGGTCAGTGTGTATGTTTCAGACAACAGGAGGTATTATGTGTTGTTTGTTGTTGTTGTTGTTGTAATAACTGGGTCAGTGTGTATGTTTCAGACAACAGGAGGTATTATGTGTGTTGTGTTGTTTGTGTTGTAATAACTGGGCCAGTGTGTATGTTTCAGACAACAGGAGGTATTATGTGTTGTTGTTGTTGTTGTTGTAATAACTGGGTCAGTGTGTATGTTTCAGACAACAGGAGGTATTATGTGTTGTTGTTGTTGTAATAACTGGACCAGTGTGTATGTTTCAGACAACAGGAGGTATTATGTGTTGTTGTTGTTGTGTTGTTGTTGTTGTAATAACTGGGTCAGTGTTTATGTTTCAGACAACAGGAGGTATTGTGTGTTGTTGTTGTTATAATTGGACCAGTGCTCATGTTTCAGACAACAGGAGGTATTATGTGTTGTATCTAGTAGTTGTAATGATTGGATCAGTATGTACATTTCAGACAACAGGATGTATATGTGTTGTTGTTGCTGTTGTTGTTGTATAATTGGACCACTTTGTGTATTTCAGACAGCAGGAGGCGTTATCCTCACACCGGATGATATCATGATTCTTACCTGCCTCTGGCTCACTCTATGAACGCCTTTTACATGTAAGTGATGATTTGCACAAGATTTTGACATGCATGTGAATTAATTTTACATGTAAGTGATGATTTGCACAAGACTCTTGAACTTTTACATGTAAGTGATGATTGCACAAGATTTTGACATGCATGTGAATTAATTTTACATGTAAGTGATGATTTGCACAAGATTTGACATGCATGTGAATTAATTTACATGTAAGTGATGATTTGCACAAGATTTTGACATGCATGTGAATTAATTTTACATGTAAGTGATGATTTGCACAAGATTTTGACATGCATGTGAATTAATTTTACATGTACGTAATGTCTTCTACCTGTAAGCAAGCATTTTTACTGGACTTGTGCCTGTACGTAAGGAATTTTACTTGTGTTTAATGACTTTAACACAATTTTTACATGTACATAACTTGTACAAACAAATAACAGCTTTGAGATATAAACATTGACCTTATTGTGTAAAACTCCAGGCAAGTAATGACTTTTCCATGTAAATAATCTTTTGACATGTCAATAATAATCTTTATATATATATGAGAACGTTTCCATATGAGTAGTTTTTTCCATGTGGGTAATAAGTTTTACAAGTAAAAGATAAGTTTTCAAAATAAAAATAGCTTTTACATGTGCGTGACAAGTTTGTCATAATATTAGTAATGACTTAGTCATGGACGCAAGAAGACACTATATTTGGTAGGGGCGTATGTATGATTGAATATTTATCTTTTTTTTTTCGGGGCATGATTTTTTTTTAAAGTGTGTGTGTATGTATGTTTCAGGGTGTGATATATGTATCTTTCAGGGTGTGATGTATGTATGTTCCAGGGTGTGATTATGTATGTTCAGGGTGGGTATGTGTTTCAGGTGTGATATATGTATTTCAGGTGTAGTATGTTTTCAGGGTGTGTATATGTATGTTTTCAGGGTGTGATATAGTGTATTTCAGGGTGTGATATATGTATCTTTCAGGGTGTGATGTATGTATGTTCCAGGGTGTGATGTATTGTTTCAGGGTGTGATATATGTGTATTTCAGGTGTGATATATGTATCTTTCAGGTGTGATGTATGTATGTTCCAGGTGTGATATATGTGTATTTCAGGTGTGATTATGTATTTTCAGTGATGTATGTATGTTCCAGGGTGTGATATATGTATGTTTCAGGGTGTGATATATGTGTATTTCAGGGTGTGATTATGTGATTGTTTCAGGGTGTGATGTATGTATGTTCCAGGGTGTGATATATGTGTATTTCAGGGTGTGATGTATGTATGTTTCAGGTATGTGATGTATGTTCCAGGGTGTGATGTATGTATGTTTCAGGGTGTGATATATGTGTATTTCAGGGTGTGATATATGTATCTTTCAGGGTGTGATGTATGTATGTTCCAGGGTGTGATATATGTATGTTTCAAGGTGTGATATATGTGTATTTCAGGTGTGATATATGTATCTTTCAGGGTGTGATGTATGTATGTTCCAGGGTGGTGATGTATATATGTTTCAGGGTGTGATATATGTGTATTTCAGGGTGTGATATATGTATCTTTCAGGGTGTGATGTATGTATGTTCCGGGTGTGATATATGTGTATTCAGGGTGTGATATATGTATGTTTCAGGGTGTGATATATGTGTATTTCAGGGTGTGATGTATGTATGTTTCAGGGTGTGATTGTATGTATCTTTCAGGGTGTGATATATGTATGTTTCAGGATGTGATATATGTGTATTTCAGGGTGTGATGTATGTATCTTTCAGGGTGTGATGTATGTATGTTCAGGGTGTGATATATGTGTATTTCAGGGTGTGATGTATGTATGTTCCAGGGTGTGATATATGTGTATTTCAGGGTGTGATATATGTGTATTTCAGGTGTGTTTGTGTATTCAGGGTGTATGTATGTATTCCAGGGTGTGATATATGTATCTTTCAGGGTGTGATGTATGGGTGTGATGTATATGTTTCAGGGTGTGATTATGTATGTTTCAGGGTGTGATGTATGTTTCAGTGTGAATTGTTTCAGGGTGTGATATATGTATGTTTCAGGGTGTGATATATGTATGTTTCAGGTGTGATTATATGTTTCAGGGTGATGTATATGTTTCAGGGTGTGATTTATATGTTTCAGGGTGTGATATATGTATGTTTCAGGGTGTGATTGTATTATGTTTTCAGGGTGTGATATATGTTTCAGGTGTGATGTATGTTTCAGGGTGTGATTATGTTTTCAGGGTGTGATTTATTGTTTCAGGGTGTGATGATGTATGTATGTTTTCAGGTTGATTTGTTTCAGGTGTGATTTATTGTTTCAGGGTGTGATGTATGTATGTTTCAGGGTGTGATGTATGATGTTTCAGGGTGTGATTAATGTTTCAGGGTGTGATGTATGTTGTTTCAGGTGTGATGTATGTATGTTCAGTGGTGATTCATGTTTCAGGGTGTGATGTATGTGTTTCAGGGTGTGATGTATGTATGTTTCAGGTGTGATGTATTATGTTTCAGGGTGTGATGTATGTGTGTTTCAGGGTGTGATGTATGTATGTTTCAGGGTGTGATGTATGTATGTTTCAGGGTGTGATTCATGTTTCAGGGTGTGATATATGTTGTTTCAGGGTGTGATTCATGTTTCAGGGTGTGATGTATGTATGTTTCAGGGTGTGATGTATGTGTGATTTTCAGGGTATGATGTATGTGTGTTTCAGGGTGTGATGTATGTATGTTTCAGGGTGTGATTATGTTTCAGGTGTGATGTATGTTGTTTCAGGGTGTGATGTATGTGTGTTTCAGGGTGTGATGTATGTATGTTTCAGGGTGTGAATTCATGTTTCAGGGTGTGATGTATGTGTGTTTCAGGGTGTGATTCATGTGTTTCAGGGTGTGATGTATGTGTTTTCAGGGTGTGATATATGTATGTTTCAGGGTGTGATTCATTGTTTCAGGGTGTGATGTATGTGTGTTTCAGGGTGTTATGTATATGTCTGGAGCCCAGACGGGTTTTTCCTGAGGGTGATGTGAAGACGTTGATGGATGACATCAAAGAACTGCAGCCAACACTCTTTCCTTGTGTACCACGTCTGCTGAACAGGTTTTGTGACAAGGTCAGATCACACACTTACCTTTCTCTCTTTCATGACAAGGTCAGATCACACACTAATCTTTCTCTCTCTCTTTCATGACAAGGTCAGATCACACACTAATCTTTCTCTCTCTCTCTTTCATGACAAAGTCAGATCACACACTTACCTTTCTCTCTTTCATGACAAGGTCAGATCACACACTAATCTTTCTCTTTCATGACAAGGTCAAATCACACAATAATCTTTCTCTCTTTCATGACAAGATCAGATCACACACTTACCTTTCTCTCTTTCATGACAAGATCAGATCACACACTTACCTTTCTCTCTTTCATGACAAGGTCAGATTACACACTTACCTTTCTCTCTTCCATGACAAGGTCAGATCACACACTTACCTTTCTCTCTTCCATGACAAGGTCAGATCACACACTTACCTTTCTCTCTTTCATGACAAGGTCAGATCACACACTTACCTTTCTCTCTTCCATGACAAGGTCAGATCACACACTTACCTTTCTCTCTTTCATGACAAGGTCAGATCACACACTAATCTTTCTCTCTTTCATGACAAGGTCAGATCACACACTAATCATTCTCTCTCTCTCTTTCATGACAAGGTCAGATCACACACTAATCTTTCTCTCTCTCTTTCATGACAAGGTCAGATCACACACTAATCTTTCTCTCTTTCATGACAAGGTCAGATCACACACTAATCTTTCTCTCTCTCTTTCATGACAAGGTCAGATCACACACTAATCTTTCTCTCTCTCTTTCATGACAAGGTCAGATCACACACTAATCTTTTCTCTCTTTCATGACAAGGTCAGATCACACACTAATCTTTCTCTCTCTCTTTCATGACAAGGTCAGATCACACACTAATTCTCTCTCTCTTTCATGACAAGGTCAGATCACACACTAATCTTTCTCTCTTTCATGACAAGGTCAGATCACACACTAATCTTTCTCTCTCTCTTTCATGACAAGCTCAGATCACACACTAATCATTTCTCTCTCTCTTCATGACAAGGTCAGATCACACACTAATCTTTCTCTCTCTCTTTTATAAGGTCAAATCACACACTTACCTTTTTCTTTCATGACAAGGTCAGATCAGACACTTACCTTTTTCTTTCATGACAAGGTCAGATCACACACTTTTCTCTTTGATGACAAGGTCAGATCACACACTTACCTTTTTCTTTCATGACAAGGTCAGATCACACACTTACCTTTTTCTTTCATAACAAGGTCAGATCACACACTTACTTTTCTCTTTGATGACAAGGTCAGATCATACACTTACCTTTTTCTTTCATGACAAAGTCAGATCACACATTTACCTTTTTCTTTCATGACAAGGTCAGATCACACATTTACCTTTTTCTTTCATGACAAGGTCAGATCACACATTTACCTTTTTCTTTCATAACAAGGTCAGATCACACACTTACCTTTTTCTTTCATAACAAGGTCAGATCACACACTTTTCTCTTTGATGACAAGGTCAGATCACACACTTATCTTTTTCTTTCATGACAAGGTCAGATCACACACTTACCTTTTTCTTTCATAACAAGGTCAGATCACACACTTACTTTTCTCTTTGATGACAAGGTCAGATCACACACTTACGTTTTTCTTTCGTGACAAGGTCAGATCACACATTTACCTTTTTCTTTCATGACAAGGTCAGATCACACACTTTCCTTCCTCTCTCTCTCTTTTATGACAAGGTCAGATCACACACTTATCTTTCTTTCTCTTTCATTACAAGGTCAAATCACACACTTATCTTTCTCTCGCTCTTTAATGACAAGGTCAGACCACACACTTGCCCTTTCTCTCTCTCTTTCATGAGAAGATCATATCAAACACTTATTTTTTCTCTTTCATGACAAGATCAGATGACACACTTATCTTTCGCTCTTTCATGACAAGGTCAGATCACACACTAATCTTTCTCTTTCTCTGTCATGACAAGGTCAGATCACACACTTACCTTTCTCTTTCTCTGTCATGACAAGGTCAGATCACACACTTACCTTTCTCTTTCTCTGTCATGACAAGGTCAGATCACACACTTACCTTTCTTTTGCTCTTTCATGACAAGGTCAGATCACACACTTACCTTTCTCTTTCTCTGTCATGACAAGGTCAGTTCACACACTTACCTTTCTTTTGCTCTTTCATTACAAGGTCAGATCACACACTTACCTTTCTTTTGCTCTTTCATGACAAGGTCAGATCACTCACTGTTCTCTCTTTCATGACAAGGTCAGATCACACAGTTACCTTTTTCTTTCATGACAAGGTCAGATCACACAGTTACCTTTTTCTTTCATGACAAGGTCAGATCACACAGTTACCTTTTTCTTTCATGACAAGGTCAGATTTTACATTTATCTTTGTCTCTCTCCGCCTGGACAGGACCGCCACCTTGCCGTGGTCGGGGGCCTTGAGGTCCCTATGATCCCTTGAGCTATGCCGACAGGGGCTACTTGCTAGAAAGATTTGTGTTTTTTGTTTTTTTTGAATGACAGTCCCGATAACCAAGGCTGTTGACGTGGACTGGACTCTAAACAGCATAACATAATAATGCCCCTGGTAGGGTTACCCATGTCAGACAGGTCATGGGGGAGGGATGAGACGAAGCGTGGTCCCACCCTCATTTCCATTTTCTTCATACCCATCGTCATGTTCACGAGTGGTTGCCGTAAGCAACCCGTAATCCCAAGCTTGAGTTACTTGGTGAGGGGATGAGTGGCTGTACGATAGTCAGTCGTTAAAGTACACTGTCTGGTTTCATGCAGGACGGTTCAAGGCGGACGGACGCCAAGAGATTGGCCATCCATTGTTCCTTCCCCAGCACGGCAGCTATCCTGGGGTGACCGAGATATTTCTGCCATCGCTGAGCCTACACTCATGTCTAACCATAACAAACAAAAATGAAAACATGACAACGGGTATGACTCGGATTCTGAGGACGAAACACGACAGGCAACAGGTTTTTGGGCAGAGTGGTTAGTGGTGACGGGCATCGAAGATGAAAAACCAGTCTGGAAATTGAGTCCCTTTGCCATACAGAAGGGATTTCAAGCCCTAATAGGAAACCCCAAAACCATACAAAAAAGTTACCTTGAGGAGATTACCTTGAGGAGTGCAAGGACAACAAGCAGTCAGATCGCTTGCTTAAAGCATCGGTACTAGTTGACCGTGCAATAAAAGTTATTCCACACAAAGGACTGAACAGCAGCAAAGGAGTCATAAGGTGCCCTGAGCTTAGAGGAGTGTCGGAAGAGGAGATCAGAATGGAATTGAAAAGCCAGGGCGTTGTAGAGGTATGCCGGGCCATGTTCCGAAAAGGGTCTGAAAAAATCCCGACAAACACGCTCTTTCTTACATTTTGCTCTCCTGCTGTACCCCAAGACCTGAAAATTGGATACTTGAAAATAAAAGTGTCGTTGTGTGTGCCATCACCAATGCGCTGTTTCCGCTGTCAACAGTTTGGCCACATCGAGGACATGTACACTGAAACCAAAAAGTGTGCCATGTGCTGAAAGGAGGCACATGAGGTGAGATGTAAAGGTCCACTAAATTGTATAAATTGTGGAGGTAACCATCCATCATCCTCCAAAGATTGCCGAGTATGGAAAAACGACAGGCAATCCAACAACTGAAAGCGGAAAAGAAAATACCTTTCCACAAAGCCAAAAGATTGGTAGATGGCAGCAGCTCGTCTACCAAAAGTTATGCATCAGTAGGCAATCAGTCAGTCAAGTATCCATAGCCTGTCAAACGATTGTAACGGAGAACAAGACAAATTTCGAAACAGTGCAAGAAGCAAAGGCCCTCAGAGGGGGCGTTAAACCCGCTGCCTCCCAGGCTGTTCAACAACCAAAAGCAGCGAATGTTGGCAACCCAGGGAAACCCTGTCTCCCTGGTAAACCTGCCCTCACATCCCGGCCATCCGGGAGCAGCTCCACAGAAAATGGATGAGGGCAAAAAATAATGTTGGTGGAATTGAAGAACTAACCTCCAGCACTTAAAGGACCTAAGCCTGCGCTTCCTGCAGGCAGGTCAGCCGTCAGGTCTGACCACCTGAAAAAAGCGGAACAAAAACTCAAAAATAAGTTCACTCCTTTACAAGCTGAGGATGATGACACAGATACGGACTGAACTGCCTTGTGTAGTTCCGCTAACAATGCAAAATATAGTCCAGTGGAACATACGAGGTGTCCACTCCAATCCAGAGGAGCTCCAGTTTCTTTGCTGTGATTTGCAGCCTGTTGTAGTGGCTTTACAAGAAACGTTAATACGTGAAGGAAAGAGTTTTTCCATAATGAATTTCAACATTATTTCCAAACCAACACAACCTAAAGATGGAGTAGTAACAGGTGGAGTATGTTTGCTGCTACACATGTCCGTTTTGTTTAGTTCTATTAATCTGAACACCAATTGCAAGCAGTAGCGGCAAGAATATCTCTAAAGAAAACAATAACCATATGCTCTGGATACCTCCCTCCATCTGTTGCTGTTGCAAAAGAAGAACTGGTTGATTTAATTGAGGAACTTCCAAAACCTTTTCTGTTGTTGGGCGATTTGAATGGCCATTCCACGCTTTGGGGTAGTGAAGATACTTCAGCGCGAGGTCTCTTGCTGGAAGAAGTCTTTTCTGATTTGAACTTATGCTTTCTAAACGGTGGATCTCTGACATATAATCATTCTGTTAATGGTGCACTTTCCTGTTTGGACCTATCAGTGTGTGATGCTTCACTGGTTTTGGACTAATAATAATAATATAATAATAATATACCTAGGACTTATAAAGCGCACTAAGCCACTGGATCTAGGCGCTGGGGAATGGGAGATATAATAGGAAGTCAGTACTATGGGTGGAAAGTTCTGGATGATCTCCATGGAAGTGACCATCTTCCAGTTGTCTTAACAAATCCAAGCGTTGGACATGAGCTTCTCCCAGAGCACTTGGTTTTTTGCAGGGCTGACTGGGATTTGTTCAAGAGGGCTGTCCGGAGCGATTTGGAGGAAGGAAGGGTCCTGCAGAGTGATGATCCAGTAGACACTCTAACGCAGATCATCCTAAGCTGTGCCAAACAAGCCATTCCCACATCGTCAAAGAAAGCGCACATGCCTAAAACACCATGGTTTACTTCAGAATGTAAACGGATAAAACGAGAATGCAAGAAAGCTCAACGTTTCAAAGTCCATCAGCGGACAATGTTCGGGCTCATCAAAAACTGCAAGCTAAGTCAAGATATGTCTTTAAAAGAAGTAAACAACAGTCCTGGAGAAACTTTTGCTCGACACTGACATCCCGAACTTCAAAAAAGAAAGTATGGAAAATTATCAAACAAATTAAAGGGAAAAACACCTGTCCCTCTGTTCACCATCTGAAAGTGTCAGATTGTCTGATTACTGACAAAAAAGCCATCTCAGATATATTGGCGTCGACCATCGAAAAGAACTCTTCCTTAGCCAATAAATTGGCGGTTTTTTGAAAACACAAATCGGTGAAAGAAAAGAGAGCTTGTAACTTCGTCTCTGATAACACGGAAGAGTACAATCTCCCACTGACATTAGAAGAATTAAAAGACGCTCTTGTGACTTGCTCTGACTCTTCTCCTGGCTTAGATGAAGTTCATTATAAACTGGTGAAGCATCTCCTGGAAAAGGGTTTGGAAATTCTGTTGAAAGTGTATAATTACATATGGATGACAGGATTCTTTCCTCCCACATGGCGGAAAGCCCTGATTGTCCCTCTGCCTAAACCTGGAAAAGATGTATCCAATCCATCCAATTATCGGCCAGTAGCCCTAACCAGTTGTCTTTGCAAAGTGATGGAGAAAATGGTCAATGAGAGACTGATGTGGAAACTGGAGAATGACGACATCTTGGCTAAAGAACAATGCGGTTTTCCCAAGCACCATTCCACAGTAGATCATTTAATTCGTCTTGAAACGACCATCCGTAATGCATTTCTGAAGAAACAGCATGTAGTGGCTGTCTTCTTTGATTTAGAGAAAGCCTATGATACCACCTGGAAATCCGGAATTCTTATGGATCTACACGAATTGGGTTTTCGGGGTCACCTACCTACGTTTATCCAAAAGTTTCTGGCCAATCGACAGTTTCAAACGCGGATTGGTACTACTCTGTCGGATATCCATGAGCAAGAGCTGGGTGTACCACAAGGGAGCATTCTCTCTCCTGCGCTGTTCAGTATCAAGATCAACAACATAGTCAAATCAGTATAGCAGAGCTCGGACTGTTCTCTGTTTGTGGACGGTTTTGCAGTTTACACAAGTGGAAGCTTCTATGCAGACGTTCAGCGGCGGCTGCAGCTGTGTGTAGATACGATCCAGCAGTGGGCAGAGACAAACGGTTTTACTTTTTCAGCAATCAAAACACAGTGTATTCATTTTCATAACCTGCGAAAATTCTTTGCTGCTCCAGTGCATCATTCCAGCTGTAAAAGAAGCAAAATTCCTGGTCTTGATTTTTGATGAAAAGTTGAACTTTCTCAGTCTTATTCAACTTCTGAAAACATTGTGCCAGAAAGCTCTGAATATTCTTCGAGTTGTAGCTCATACAGACTGGGGTGCCAACAAGAAAAACGCTATTACACCTGTGCAGAGCTTTAATTCGCTCTAAACTGGACTATGGCTGCGTAGTAGATGGGTCTGCGAGAGCATCATACCTAAAGGCACTAGATCCCATTCACCGTCAAGGGCTGCGCCTATGTCTTAATGCATTCAGAACAACTTTTGTGTATAGTTTATATGCAGAGGCAGGGGAGCCCTCCCTGAGCAACCGTAGACTAAAACTAAGCTTAAATTTCTTTTTGAAACAGTTCTCGAAAACCCAGCTTATGACTGTGTCTTCAACCCTAAATTTCAAAGTGACTTTGAAAAACATCTGAAAGTGACTTCTCCTTTGGGGCTGCATATCCGTCCTATATGGAAAAGGCAGATATAAATTTAGCAGTTATTAATGACTTTTCGAAGTTTCCAGATAGTCCACCATGGACGTTGAAAACACCAAAGGTTTGTTTTGATCTTGCTTCCTTTCGTAAAGACGATACCAGTGCACTAGTGTACAAATCGTTTTATGTGGAATTGTGTGAAAAATCTCCGTTATCCCACAGAATCTTCACTGATGGGTCCAAGTGTGATGAAGGTGTTGCTGCCACTGCCTTTTGCTCTGAGATTCCCCATCGAGCATTTTCAAAACATATTCCATCTGAAAGTTCTGTTTACACTGCTGAACTGACTGCTCTGGTTTTGGCACTATAAATGGTGTCCCAATCCAAGCACAAAGAGTTTCTCATTTTTTCTGATTCCCTTTCTGCTTTGCAGGCAATTGCTTGCCGAAACATTAATCACCTGAACTAGTGAAGTTCTTTGAAGTGTATTCTACTCTTGCAAATGAAGGTTACGAGATTGTTTTTGCCTGGATTCCTGGCCATGTTGGTATTGGAGGCAGTGAAAAGGCTGATTACCTGGCCAAGAAGGCTACAGTGACAAAGATGTCTAAGTCCTTGATCCCTTACACAGATGTCAAATCGAAAGTACACAGTTATATAAGAAATCTGTGGCAGGAGGATTGGAATGAACAGACAGATAACAAAGTTTTCCAAATCCGCCCTAACCTGAAAGAAATTCTCCCATCTGCTGCAGGAAACCTCAAGAAAGAGACAGTGTTATGTATGTTACGCACGGGTCACACATCCTACACTCACTCGTACTTTTTAAAAAATAAAGAAGCATCATGGTGTATACCATGTGATGAGCCGTTAAGCATCCGACACCTCCTCCTCGATTGCTGGGACTTGTACGATGTGAGACAAAAGCACTACACGGCGGACTCCTTAAAGAAGCTCTTCCGAGATGCCCCTCTGATGCAATTTTCCAGTTTTTACAAGAGATCAATAGATTTTACTTGATGTGATTTTACGTGTTTTTCTTTAATGGCATTTTAGATTTGCTAGTTGACGGTGAACGTAGTTTTTACTGTTGTCTTTTATCTTAACAGGTTGTTCTTTTCTTTTAGACATGGTGTTAGCCCTGATGTGGCTCTAGTAGTCGGCTGGGCTATAAGCAATATGAATTGAATTGAATGACTCTTTGATCCTTGGGTTGTGTCCAACATTGAAAGAATCATGGGTCACAACACACACAACACCTCTTTGTCTTTGGGTTTGTCACACATAACAAGGTCACATCACACACACTCCTTTGTCTTTGGGTTTCTCACACATGACAAGGTCACATCAAACACACCTCTTTGTGTTTGTCACACATGACAAGGTCACATCACACACACACCTCTTTGGGTTTGTCACACATGACAAGGTCACATCACACACACCTCTTTGTGTTTGTCACATATGACAAGGTCACATCACACACACTCCTTTGTCTTTGGGTTTCTCACACATGACAAGGTCACATCAAACACACCTCTTTGTGTTTGTCACACATGAGAAGGTCACATCACACACACCTCTTTGGGTTTGTCACACATAACAAGGTCACATCACACACACCTCTTGTGTTTGTCACACATGACAAGATCAGGTCACACACCCCTTTGGGTTTGTCACACATGACAAGGTCACATCACACACACCTCTTTGTGTTTGTCACACATGACAAGGTCACATCACACACACACCTCTTTGGGTTTGTCACACATGACAAGGTCACATCACACACACCTCTTTGTCACACATGACAAGATCAGGTCACACACACCCCTTTGGGTTTGTCACACATGACAAGGTCAGGTCACACACCCCTTTGGGTTTGTCACACATGACAAGGTCAGGTCACAACACCCCTTTGGGTTTGTCACACATGACAAGATTAGGTCACACACACCCCTTTGGGTATGTCACACATGACAAGGTCAGGTCACACACACCTCTTTGTCTTTGGGTTTGTCACACATGACAAGGTCACATCACACACACTCCTTTGGGTTTGTCACACATGACAAGGTCAGGTCACACACCCCTTTGGGTTTGTCACACATGACAAGGTCAGGTCACACACACCCCTTTGGGTTTGTCACACATGACAAGATTAGGTCATACACACCCCTTTGGGTTTGTCACACATGACAAGGTCAGGTCACACACACCTCTTTGGGTTTGTCACACATGACAAGGTCAGGTCACACACACCCCTTTGGGTTTGTCACACATGACAAGTCAGTCACACACACCCTTTGGGTTTGTCACACATGACAAGATCAGATCCACACACACCCTTTGGGTTTGTCACACATGACAAGGTCAGGTCACACACACCCCTTTGGGTTTGTCACACATGACAAGGTCATCACAACACACACCTCTTTGTCTTTGGGTTTGTCACACATGACAAGATCAGGTCACACACCTCTTTGTCTTTGGGTTTGTCACACATGACAATGTCACATCACACACACCTCTTTGTCTTTGGGTTTGTCACACATGACAAGATCAGGTCACACACCTCTTTGGGTTTTTCACACATACAGGTCACATCACACACACCTCTTTGACTTTGGGTTTTTCACAATAAGGTCACATCACACACACCTCTTTGACTTTGGGTTTGTCACACATGACAAGATCAGGTCACACACACTCTTTGTCTTTGGGTTTGTCAACATGACAAGTCAAACAAAACAAACCTTTGCTTTGGGTTTGTCACACAGACAAGATAGTCACTCACCTCTTGGGTTAGTAAATAAGGTCACATCAACCATCTTTGACTTTGGTTGTCACACATGGAAGATCAGGTCACACATCTCTTTGTCTTTGGGTTTTTCACACATGACAAGGTCACATCACACACACCTCTTTGTCTTTGGGTTTTTCACACATGACAAGGTCACATCACACACACCTCTTTGTCTTTGGGTTTTTCACACATGACAAGGTCACATCACACACACTCCTTTGTCTTTGGGTTTGTCATACATGGACAGCAAAGAAAACAAACGAGACAGTCTTGATGGAGGCAGACACAAGTAGATCATTCATAAGGAAGATTAGGAAAAGACAGGCAACATTCATAGGCCATTTTGTGAGGAAAAGGGAATTGGAACACCTGGTCACAACGGGAAAGCTGGAGGGAAAGAGAGCACCGGGTAGATCCAGGGAGAAGATACTAGACGGACTTGCAGAGTGGCTGAAGACAGCGAAGGTGGAAGAGATGCTTGAGGCAACAAGAGATAGAGACAGATGGAAGTCCATAATCGCCAATGCCATGCGGCAAGGCACCTGATGATGATGATGATGATACATGACAAGATCAGGTCATGCACCTCTTTGTGTTTGGGTTTGTAACATACAAGTCACATCACACACCTTTGGTTTGTCAACATGACAGTCACACACCCCTCTTTGTCTTTGGGTTTGTCACACATGACAAGGTCACATCACACACACCTCTTTGTCTTTGGGTTTGTCACACATGACAAGGTCACATCACACACACCTCTTTGGGTTTGTCACACATGACAAGATCAGGTCACACACCTCTTTGTCTTTGGGTGTGTCACATGAAAAGGTCAGATCGCAACCTCTCTTTTGGTTTGTCACACATGACAAGGTCACATCACACAAAACATAAAAGGTTACATCACACAACACATGACAAGGTCACATCACACAACACATAACAAGATTACATCACACAACACATGACAAGGTCACATGACAAGGTCACATCACACAACACATAACAAGGCTACATCACACAATACATGACAAGGTCACATCACACAGCACATGACAAGGTCACATCACACAACACATGACAAGGTCATATCACACAACACATGACAAGGTCACATCACACAGCACATGACAAGGTCACATCACACAGCACATGACAAGGTCACATCACACAGCACATGACAAGGTCACATCACACAACACATAACAAGGTTATATCACACAACACATGACAAGGTCACATCACACAACACATGACAAGGTCACATCACACAACACATGACAAGGTCACATCACACAACACATAACAAGTTTACATCACACAACACATGACAAGGTCACATCACACAACACATAACAAGGTTACATTACACAACACATGATAAGGTCACATCACACAGCACATGACAAGGTTACATTACACAACACATGACAAGTTCACATCACACAACACATGACAAGGTCACATCACACAACACATGACAAGGTCACATCACACAACAAATGACAAGGTCACATCACAGCACATGACAAGGTCACATCACACAACACATGACAAGGTCACATCACACAGCACATGACAAGGTCACATCGCACAGCACATGACAAGGTCACATCACACAGCACATGACAAGGTCACAACACATGACAAGGTCACATCACACAGCACATGTCAAGGTCACATCACAAGCACATGGCAAGGTCACATCACACAGCACATGACAAGGTCACATCACACAGCACATGACAAGGTCACATCACACAGCATATGACAAGGTCACAACACATGACAAGGTCACATCACACAACACATGACAAGGTCACATCACACAGCACATGACAAGGTCACATCACACAACACATGACAAGGTCACATCACAGCACATGACAAGGTCACATCACACAGCACATGACAAGGTCACATCACACAGCACATGACAAGGTCACATCACACAGCACATGACAAGGTCACATCACACAGCACATGACAAGGTCACATCATATCCCCCTCTTTGTGTTTGTGTTTTTAAATTTTTTTTTACCCTTACTCATAAGGTTTTCTTTGAAATGTAGGCATAAAACATCAAAATGTGCAACAATGATTCAGTGTTTAATGTACAATTACATGTATGGAATGAATGATATAGATCGTAGGTGAGTAACTCACAGTTTTCAGTGTAAAAAATTGAAACGGGTGAATTTTTTTCATACATATGTACATATAGTGATACAGACCATTTTTTTTATCATGGCACATACAAAATGTTCTTCACATTTTACCAAATCATGCTTTAGAAGACAGGAGCAGCTGACTGGAATTACTACTGTTTTTACACGGAAATATTTTAATTCACAGCAGCAGAATAAGAGAGAGCATCACTTTATAAATTTACTCACATTTCCCTTTGAGAGAGTATTCAATATGGTCATGCATTATGTGCAACATCTGTTATTAAATATTTACTAGTCTGGAGTATATGAACCATTTTTCCTCAAACTCAGAGTATTTCATTTCCAGATAGGAAGCATGTTTCTGTATTTTGTACGCATACTGTAAATATTTTAAGAACATTTGTACGTTTGGTCTGGTTTGGTTAATTCTGCATTTACATACAAAATACCTTGCACACAGAATTACATAATCACGTCAGTCATGGCAAGGTCACATCATATCCCCCTCTGTGTCTCTCACATTATACATACAACCCATACATACACACACATAAATACACATATATACATACACAATACACAGACACAGACACCGCTCAGCTTACGCTGACTGTGTGTATTGATGTGTTTCAGGTGATGACAGGTGTTAATTCCAGTTTTGTCAAGAAATGTCTTTTCCGCATGGCTATGCACTTCAAAACGGGAGAACTCAAAAAGTAGGTCATCAGAGCTTGACGTCAGTACAGGTGTGGCTTTGTGTACCTGTGATTATAGTCTGACATGAACATAGCTGTGGCTTTGTGTTCCAGTGATTTTTGACATGAATACAGGTGTGGATTTGTGTACCTGTGATTATAGTCTGACATGTATACAGGTGTGGGTTTGTGTACCTGTGATTATAGTCTGACATGAATACAGGTGTGGATTTGTGTACCTGTGATTATATATGTTTACTTGACATGTATACAGGTGTGGATTTGTGTACCTGTGATTATAGTCTGACATGTATACAGGTGTGGATTTGTGTACCTGTGATTATAGTCTGACATGATACAGGTGTGGGTTTGTGTACCTGTGATTATAGTCTGACATGTATACAGGTGTGGGTTTGTGTACCTGTGATTATAGTCTGACGTGAATACAGGTGTGGGTTTGTGTACCTGTGATTATAGTCTGACATGAATACAGGTGTGGTTTGTGTACCTGTGATTATAGTCTGACATGAATACAGGTGTGGGTTTGTGTACCTGTGATTATAGTCTGACATGAATACAGGTGTGGGTTTGTGTACTGTGATTATTTGTCTGACATGAAATCAGGTGTGGATTTGTGTACATGTGATTGACGTGAATACAGGTTGGGTTTGTGTATCCTTGATTGCCATGAAAATGATGCAGTTGTGGATTTTGCGCACCTGTGGTTGTTGACGTGAATTAATAAGGTGTGGTTTGTGTATTTCGATTGTCGGTATGATACAGGGGCAGATTTGTGACCTGTGATGTGCATGACATGAACCCAGGTGTGGATTTGTTGCACCTGTGATTGCTGACATGAACCCAGTGTGTTGTTTGTGTACCTGTGATTGTCTGACATGAACCAGGTGTTTGTGTACCTGTGACTGTCTGACATGAACCCAGTACGGCTTTGTGTACCTGTGATTGCTGACATGAACCCAGTGTGGCTTTGTGTACCTGTGATTGCCTGACATGAACCCAGTGTGGCTTTGTGTACCTGTGATTGCTACATGAACCCAGGTGTGGCTTTGTGTACCTGTGATTGTCTGACATGAACCCAGTGTTGGTTTGTGTACCTGTGATTGCCTGACATGAACCCAGTGTGGCTTTGTGTACCTGTGATTGTCTAACATGAACCCAGGTGTGGCTTTGTGTACCTGTGATTGTTTGACATGAACCCAGATGTTGATTTGTGTACCTGTGATTGCCTGACATGAACCCAGTGTGGCTTTGTGTACCTGTGATTGCCTGACATGAACCCAGTGTGGCTTTGTGTACTTGTGATTGTTTGACATGAACCCAGATGTGGATTTGTGCACCTGTGATTTCCATGACATGAACCCAGGTGTGGCTTTGTGTACCTGTGATTGTCTGATATGAGTACAGGTGCGGATTTGTGACCTGTGATATCAGTACAGGTGCGGATTTGTGTACCTGTGATTGCTATGTCATGAAGTCAGGTATTGGTTTGTGCACCTGTGATTGTCATGACATGAATACAGGTGTGTGTTTATGTACCTGTGATTGTCTGACTAAAAAAATATAAAAATTGCAACGTGGAATGTGAGGACAAAGCTGCGAAAGGGAAAACTAGAAAATGTCAAGATTGAGGTGCAAAGGCTGAACATTAATATTTTAGGACTAGGGGAAGTGAGATGGAAGGGGGCAGGCATGATAACATCAGACGAGCAAACAATAACATATTCTTATGGAAACATATATGAAAGATGAGTAGGCACCATAATTGACAGGGACAAATCAAAAGCAGTTAAAGGATACTGGGTTGCGTTGGACTGAGATTTGCTGGTTGAATTGGATGTCAAGCCGTTTGATACCAACACCATCCAGGTGTATGCCCCAGCATCGGCAAGTACTCAGGACGAAATTGACAAGTTCTATGAAGTATTAGAGACGGCGAAGGTTCCTTGCAAATCACAATAATAATGGGAGATTTTAATGCTAAAGTGGGGCAGGAGAGGGTAGAGGATATAGTTGGACCTCATGGCCCTGGTACACAAATGAAACGGGAAGGAAACTTGTGGAATGTACACAGATGAATGAGTTCATAGTAGGAAACACCTGGTTCAAGCAGCCTAAGAGAAGAAAATGGACATGGGCGAGTCCAGGGATAGTACTGAAAATCAAATTGACTACATCCTGATAAATAAAAGATTTAGAAATTCTTTTGCTGATGGCAAAAAACTTTACCGGGCACAGACTGCAACAGTGACCACAGTCCTGAATGGGAAGATTTAGGCTGAAACTAAGGAAAAGAAAACAGACCAAAAGTAACAGCAAACAAAATCTTTCACACAGATACACAAGATGAAGTGACGTGTGAAAAATTAAACGTACATGTTCAAGACAAATTCAGTGCTCTGGAAGACGTTGGTGACTGTGAGGAACAATGGACAAAGTTGAGAAACTCGATAAATGAAGCTTGTGAAGAAATCCCTAGAGTAGATAGAAAAGCAAAAAAAGAACTGGATGACTAAAGAAAGTATAGACTCGACGGAAGAATGGAGGAGGGAAAAGAGGAAGAATACAAAAAGATAAACAAAGAAATCAGGAATAGGTGCAATGAAGCTGAGGAGGCTTGTCTAAAAACAAAATGCAAAGAATTAGAAGTCGGACACAAAGCAGATTCTCAGGGTATGTACAGAAGAATTTAAGAAATTGCCCACAGGAAAAAGACATGCACATCAACTGGTTGCTTAAAATCGAAAGATGGTTCGCTTGTAATGGAAAAAGACAAAATATTAGATAGATGGGGAGAGTACATTAAAGACCTTTTTAACAATGGCAGAAACGAATAACACATTATAATAAAGAAATTTGAAGGATGATCCATAATGAAAGATGAAGTTAGAACAGCATTGAGAAAGATGAAACCAGGAAAAGCCCCAGGTCCAGACAATATTACTACAGAGATGATTGAAGCCCTGGAGGAATTCGGTATTGAAAAAAGAACAGTCCTTCTAAATGAAATTTATGACTCCAGAAAAATGCCCAAAGATATGTCAAAATCCATTTTCATTGCACTTCCAAAGAAAACAGGGCTATAAAATGCAAACTCAATCGTACAATCAGTTTGATGTCATGTAACAAAAATCCTACTAAGAATAATCACGATGAGGACAAGGAACAGAATTAAAAGAGAAATAGCAGAAGAACAGTGTAAATTTGTCAAAGGAAAAGGAACTATTAATGTCATATACACCCTAAGAACTATCATAGAGAGATCAATCGAGTTGAATAAGGAATTATATGTATGCTTTGTTGAGTATACCAAGGCTTTTGATCGGGTAAGACATGAAAAATTGATCAACCAACTAGAAAGACTCAATATTGATCGAAAAGATCTAATGATAATCAGAAATGTATACTGGGAACAAACAGCAGCAATGAGAATAGAAAATGATATAAGCTCTTTCCAAAATATCAGAAGAGGGGTCAGGCAGGGTTGTGTTCTGTCATCAGATTTGTTTTCACTTTACAGCGAAACCATCATGAGAAACCTAAAAGAATACCCTGGGGAAAAGGTTGGAGGAAAAATGATAAACAACATTCGTTACGCTGATGACACCGTGCTAATTGCAGAAAATGAAAGAGACCTACAAAACCTTGTGAATATAATAGAAATAGAAAGCAAAAATAAAGGGTTGGAGTTAAATAGCAAGAAGACTGAAGTCGTGGTATCAGTAAAAAAAAACATGAAATCCCCTCATACAAAATAACAGCAAATGGCATATCTTTGAGACAGGTTGATAAGTTTAAATATCTTGGAACGGTCATCTCACCAGACGACAGATGCACATCAGAAATAGCCAGCAGAATTGGTCAAACCAAAACAGCATTCAAGAAGATGAAAAGCATTCTTACCAACAAATGCCTTTCAGTTAACATCAGAAAGAAAGTTCTTGAATGTTTAATAGAACTGACACTGTTACACTGTTGTGAGACATGGACAGTCAACGCGCAAAGCCAGAACAAGATTGAGGCAGCCGAAATGCGGTTTCTAAGAAAATGTTGAGAGTTCCATGGACAGCAAAGAAAACAAACGAGACAGTCTTGATGGAGGCAGACACAAGAAGATCATTGATAAAGAAGATTAGGAAAAGACAAGCAACATTTATAGGCCATTTTATGAGGAAAGGGGAAATTAGACTACCTGGTCACAATAGGAAAGCTGGAGGAAAAGAGAATACGAGGTAGAGCCAGGGAGAAAATATTGGACAGATTTGCAGGGTGGCTGAGGACAGAGAGTGGAAGCTGTACTTGCAGCCGCAAGAGATAGATGCATATGGAGAGCCATGATCGCCAACGCCATGCGGCAACACATGATGATATGATAATGATCATGTGGGTTTGTATACCTGTGATTGTCTGACATGAACACAGGTTCGGGTTTGAGTACCTGTAATTATAGTCTAGCATGAATACAGGTGTATGTGTACATGTGATTGACATGACATGCATACAGGTGTGTGTTTGTGTACCTGTAATTGTAGTCTGACATGAATACTGATGTGTGTATGTGTACCTGTGATTGTCTGACATCAACACAGGTGTATGCTTTTGTACCTGTTATTATAGTCTAGCATGAATACAGGTGTATGTTTGTGTACATGTGATTGACATGACATGAATACAGGTGTATGTTTTGTACATATGATTATAGTCTGAAATGAATACTGATGTGTGTTTGTGTACCTGTGATTATAGTCTAACATGAATACAGATGTATGTTTGTGTACCTGTGATTATAGTCTAACATGAATACAGATGTATGTTTGTGTACCTGTGATTGTAGTCTGACATGAGTACAGGTGTGGGTTGATGTACCTGCAATTGACATGACATGAATATAGGTGGGGGTTTGTGTACCTGTGATTATAGTCTGACATGAATACTGATGTGTGTGTACCTGTGAGCGTTGTGGCATGAATACAGATGATGTGTGTTTGTGTACCTGCAAGCGTTATGACAGGAATATAGATGTAGGCTCGTGTACCTGTGAATTTCTAAGTATTGATGTGGGTATGATGCGATTGTCTGACAACATAACATGAAATGTTTTGCTGCTCACAAGCTGTTCCGTAGAAGAAAGTCTTAACTCTGTATTTCCAAAGATGGAACATTAATTGGTATACTTGAGAACAGGATGACCATTATTTTGCTTGGTAGACAGTGTTATACTCTTTGTCTCTCTCCCCCCCTCTCTCTCTTTCACACACACACACACACACACACACACACACACACACACACACACACACACACACACACACACACACACACACACACACACACACAACACACACACACACACACACACACTCTCTCTGAGTCTCTCTCTCTCTCTCTCTCTCTCTCTCTCTCTCTCTCTCTCTCTCTCTCTCTCTCTCTCATACACGCTGAAATATGTACTGTACTAGTTTTCATTTTTTTCCACAGAAAAATCATCAAATCACACACACGCACACATAGAGATATGAACACACATACACATGTGCGAGCACTCACACAGGCATACACACACACACATACACACCATACACACACACATGTACACACACATGCGCATACACACACAAACACAAACACACAAGCATACACAAACACACGCACACACACACACACAAATGCACACACACACACAAATGCACACACACGCGCACACACACACTCAAACGCACGCACACACACACACTCAAACGCATGCACACACACGCACACACACACACACATACATACAAACAACACACACATACACATACACGCACACACACCACAACATCTGACTCAAGAGTTATCAGTGATGTTTATTGTCACACAGACATATCATCCGTAAAGACAGTTTTTGGGACAAGGTCGTGTTCAAGTCTGTGCAGGCAGCTCTAGGGGGCCACGTTCGAATCATCACCACTGGTTCCGCTCCCCTCTCTCCCGAAGTCCTCGGCTTCCTGCGCTGCATTGTGGGATGTCCGGTATGTTGCTGTTGTGTTGGTGAGGGTGGTGGTGGTGGTGATGATGCGTGTGTGTTTACATGTATAAACTGAAATGCAATGACACACAGTATGTTGTAGAGTGTGTAAATGGTTTGTGGTAGAATTTTCCTGGAACTCAGACCTGTCAGGCCTTCCACATCAGGCACTGGCTTTGATGTGATCATGTCTTCCATCAGTCTGTCTGTCTGTCAGGCCTTCCACATCAGGCACTGGCTTTGATGTGATCATCGTCTTCCATCAGTCTGTCTGTCTGTCAGGCCTTCCACATCAGGTACTGGCTTTGATGTGATCATGTCTTCCATCAGTCTGTCTGTCTGTCAGGCCTTCCACATCAGGCACTGGCTTTGATGTGATCATGTCTTCCATCAGTCTGTCTGTCTGTCAGGCCTTCCACATCAGGTACTGGCTTTGATGTGATCATGTCTTCCATCAGTCTGTCTGTCAGACCTTCCACATCAGTTACTGGATTTGATGTGATCATGTCTTCCATCAGTCTGTCTGTCTGTCTGTCTGTCAGCCTTCCACATCAGGTACTGGCTTTGATGTGATCATGTCTTCCATCAGTCTGTCTGTCTGTCTGTCAGCCTTCCACATCAGCACTGGCTTTGATGTGATCATGTCTTCCATCAGTCTGTCGTCTGTCAGGCCTTCCACATCAGGTACTGGCTTTGATGTGATCATGTCTTCCATCAGTCTGTCTGGTCTGTCAGGCCTTCCACATCAGGTACTGGCTTTGATGTGATCATGTCTTCCATCAGTGTCTGTCTGTCTGTCAGGCCTTCCACATCAGGTACTGGCTTTGATGTGATCATGTCTTCCATCAGGTCTGTCTGTCAGGCCTTCCACATCAGGTACTGGCTTTGATGTGATCATGTCTTCCATCAGTCTGTCTGTCTGTCAGGCCTTCCACATCAGGTACTGGCTTTGATGTGATCATGTCTTCCATCAGTCTGTCTGTCTGTCAGGCCTTCCACATCAGGTACTGGCTTTGTGTGATCATGTCTTCCATCATTCTGTCTGTCTGTCTGTCAGGCCTTCCACATCAGGTACTGGCTTTGATGTGATCATGTCTTCCATCAGTCTGTCTGTCTGTCTGTCAGCCTTCCACATCAGGTACTGGCTTTGATGTGATCATGTCTTCCATCAGTCTGTCTGTCTGTCAGGCCTTCCACATCAGGTACTGGCTTTGATGTGATCATGTCTTCCATCAGTCTGTCTGTCTCTGAGCCTTCCACATCAGGCACTGGCTTTGATGTGATATGTCTTCCATCAGTCTGTCCTGTCTGTCAGGCCTTCCACATCAGGTACTGGCTTTGATGTGATCATGTCTTCCATCAGTCTGTCTGTCTGTCAGGCTTCCACACAGACGGCTTTGATTGTCAGTTTCCTCATCTCGCTGTCAGGCCTTCCACATCAGGACTGGCTTGAGTGTCATGCTCCATCATCTGTCTGTCTGCGCCTTCCACATCAGGACTGGCTTTGATGTGATCATGTTTCCATCGTCTCTGTCTGTCAGCCTCCCATCAGGTACTGGCTTTGATGTGATCATGTCTTCCTCAGTCTGTCTGTCTGTCAGGCCTTCACATCAGGACTGGCTTTGATGTGATCATGTCTTCCATCATCTGTCTGTCTGTCAGGCTTCCACATCAGGTACTGGCTTTGTGTGATCATGTCTTCCATCATCTCTGTCTGTCTGTCAGCCTTCCACATCAGACTGGCTTTGATGTGATCATGTCTTCCATCATCTGTCTGTCTGTCAGGCCTTCCACATCAGGACTGGCTTGATGTGATCATGTCTTCCATCAGTCTGTCTGTCTGTCAGCCTTCCACATCAGGTACTGGCTTTGATGTGATCATGTCTTCCATCAGTCTGTCTGTCAGCCTTCCACATCAGGACTGGCTTTGATGTGATCATGTCTTCCATCATGCTGTCTGTCAGGCCTTCCACATCAGGTACTGGCTTTGATGTGATCATGTCTTCCATCAGTCTGTCTGTCTGTCCAGGCCTTCCACATCAGGTACTGGCTTTGATGTGATCATGTCTTCCATCAGTCTGTCTGTCTGTCAGGCCTTCCACATCAGGACTGGCTTTGATGTGATCATGTCTTCCATCAGTCGTCTGTCTGTCAGGCCTTCCACATCAGGTACTGGCTTTGATGTGATCATGTCTTCCATCAGTCTGTCTGTCTGTCTGTCAGGCCTTCCACATTAGGTACTGGCTTTGATGTGATCATGTCTTCCATCAGTCTGTCTGTCTGTCAGGCCTTCCACATCAGGTACTGGCTTTGATGTGATCATGTCTTCCATTCAGTTCTGTCTGTCTGTCTGTCAGGCCTTCCACATCAGGTACTGGCTTTGATGTGATCATGTCTTCCATCAGTCTGTCTGTCAGGCCTTCCACATCAGGTCACTGGCTTTGGTGTGATCAATGTCTTCCTCATCAGTCTGTCTGTCTGTCAGCTTCCACATCAGGTACTGGCTTTGATGTGATCATGTCTTCCATCAGTTCTGTCTGTCTGTCAGGCCTTCCACATCAGGTACTGGCTTTGATGTGATCATGTCTTCCATCAGTCTGTCTGTCTGTCTGTCAGCCTTCCACATCAGGTACTGGCTTTGATGTGATCATGTCTTCCATCATGTCTGTCTGTCTGTCAGGCCTTCCACATCAGGTACTGGCTTTGATGTGATCAATGTCGTTCCTTCATCAGTTCTGTCTGTCTGTCTGTCAGACCTTCACATCAGGCACTGGCTTTGATGTGATCATGTCTTCCATCAGTCTGTCTGTCTGTCTGTCAGGCCTTCCACATCAGGTACTGGCTTTGATGTGATCATGTCTTCCATCAGTCTGTCTGTCTGTCAGGCCTTCCACATCAGGTACTGGCTTTGATGTGATCATGTCTTCCATCAGTCTGTCTGTCTGTCAGACCTTCCACATCAGGCACTGGCTTTGATGTGATCATGTCTTCCATCAGTCTGTCTGTCTGTCTGTCAGGCCTTCCACATCAGGTACTGGCTTTGATGTGATCATGTCTTCCATCAGTCTGTCTGTCTGTCTGTCTGTCAGGCCTTCCACATCAGGTACTGGCTTTGATGTGATCATGTCTTCCATCAGTCTGTCTGTCTGTCAGGCCTTCCACATCAGGTACTGGCTTTGATGTGATCATGTCTTCCATCAGTCTGTCTGTCTGTCAGACCTTCCACATCAGGCACTGGCTTTGATGTGATCATGTCTTCCATCAGTCTGTCTGTCAGGCCTTCCACATCAGGTACTGGCTTTGATGTGATCATGTCTTCCATTAGTCTGTCTGTCTGTCAGGCCTTCCACATTAGGTACTGGCTTTGATGTGATCATGTCTTCCATCAGTCTGTCTGTCTGTCAGGCCTTCCACATCAGGTACTGGCTTTGGTGTGATCATGTCTTCCATCATTCTGTCTGTCTGTCTGTCAGGCCTTCCACATCAGGTACTGGCTTTGATGTGATCATGTCTTCCATCAATCTGTCTGTCAGGCCTTCCACATCAGGCACTGGCTTTGATGTGATAATGTCTTCCATCAGTCTGTCTGTCTGTCAGACCTTCCACATCAGGTACTGGCTTTGATGTGATCATGTCTTCCATCAGTCTGTCTGTCTGTCTGTCAGGCCTTCCACATCAGGTACTGGCTTTGATGTGATCATGTCTTCCTTCAGTCTGTCTGTCTGTCTGTCAGGCCTTCCACATCAGGCACTGGCTTTGATGTGATAATGTCTTCCATCAGTCTGTCTGTCTGTCAGGCCTTCCACATCAGGTACTGGCTTTGATGTGATCATGTCTTCCATCAGTCTGTCTGTCTGTCTGTCAGACCTTTCACATCAGGCACTGGCTTTGATGTGATCATGTCTTCCATCAGTCTGTCTGTCTGTCTGTCTGTCAGGCCTTCCACATCAGGTACTGGCTTTGATGTGATCATGTCTTCCATCAGTCTGTCTTGTCAGGCCTTCCACATCAGGTACTGGCTTTGATGTGATCATGTCTTCCATCAGTCTGTCTGTCTGTCATGTCAGCCTTCCACATCAGGTACTGGCTTTGATGTGATCATGTCTTCCATCAGTCTGTCTGTCTGTCTGTCAGGCCTTCCACATCAGGTACTGGCTTTGATGTGATCATGTCTTCCATCAGTCTGTCTGTCTGCTGTCAGGGCCTTCCACATCAGGTACTGGCTTTGATGTGATCATGTCTTCCATCAGTCTGTCTGTCTGTCAGACCTTCCACATCAGGCACTGGCTTTGATGTGATCATGTCTTCCATCAGTCTGTCTGTCTGTCTGTCAGGCCTTCCACATCAGGTACTGGCTTTGATGTGATCATGTCTTCCATTCGTCTGGTCTGTCTGTCTGTCAGGCCTTCCACATCAGGTACTGGCTTTGATGTGATAATGTCTTCCATCAGTCTGTCTGTCTGTCAGGCCTTCCACATCAGGTACTGGCTTTGATGTGATCATGTCTTCCATCAGTCTGTCTGTCTGTCTGTCAGGCCTTCCACATCAGGTACTGGCTTTGATGTGATCATATCTTCCATCAGTCTGTCTGTCTGTCTGTCAGGCCTTCCACATTAGGCACTGGCTTGTCATGTTTACTATGGATCCTTTTCCACCATGTAACATTTGTCATGGTTACTATGGATCCTTTTCCATCATGTACATTTGTCATGGTTACTATGGACCTTTTCCATCATGTAACATTTGTCATGGTTACTATGGATCCTTTTCCATCATGTAACATTTGTCATGGTTACTATGGATCCTTTTCCATCATGTAACATTTGTCATGTTCATGGTTACTATGGATCCTTTCCATCATGTAACATTTGTCATGTGTCATGGTTACTATGGATCCTTTTCCATCATGTAACATTTGTCATGGTTACTATGGATACTTTTCCATCATGTAACATTTGTCATGTGTCATGGTTATATGGATACTTTTCCATCATGTAACATTTGTCATGTGTCATGGTTATTATGGATACTTTTCCATCACATGAATGTGTGTCATGGCCATGGTAGTATGGATCTTCTTCCACACATGACATTTATATATGGATAAATGGCATTTGTCAAGGTTGTTTGCTCGGATCGTTTTTCATCACATGGCAGTTGTGATGGTATTTGACATGGTTATGTGTCATGGTTATTTATTATGGTTAGTTGTCATGGTTATTTCTCATGATTATGTATCAATGATTATGGGGCATGGATATTATTATGGTTTTGTATCATGGTTATGTGTCATGGTTATGTGCCATGCTTATGTTCATGGTTATGTGTCATGGTTATATGTCATGGTTATGATGCCATGCATGTTCATGGTTATGTGTCATGGTTATGTGCCATGGTTGTGTGTCATGGTTATGTGCCATGGTTATGTGTCATGGTTGTGTGTTATGGTTATGTCATGTTTATATGTCATGGTTGTGTCATGTTTATTTTATGTGTCATGGTTATGTGCCATGCTTATGTGTCATGGTTATGTGTCATGGTTGTGTGCCATGGTTATGTCATGGTTATGCGTCATGGTTGTGTGTCATGTTTATGTCATGGTTATGTGTCATGGTTATGTGTCATGTTTATGTCCATGTTATGCGTCATGGTTATGTGTCATGGTTGTGTGTATGGTTATGTGTCATGTTTATGTGTCATGGTTGTGTGTCATGGTTATGTGTCATGATTTGTGTCATGGTTATGTGTCATGGTTGTGTGTCATGGTTACATGTCATGTTATGTGTCATGGTTATGTGTCATGGTTTGTGTCATGTTGTGTGTCATGGTTGATGTGTCATGGTTGTGTGTCATGGTTATGTCATGGTTATGTGTCATGGTTATGTTTTATGGTTATGTCATGGTTGTGTGTCATGGTTGTGTGTCATGTTTATGTGTCATGGTTATGTGTCATGGTTATGTGTCATGGTTGTGTGTCATGGTTTTGTGCATGGTTATTTTCATGTTTATGTCATGGTTTGTTGTTCATGTTTGTGTTGTCAGGGTTTTGTGTCATGGTTGTGTGTCATGGTTGTGTGTCATGGTTTGTGTGTCATGGTTATGTGTCATGGTTGTGTGTCATGTTTGTGTGTCATGGTTGTGTGTCATGGTTGTGTGTCATGGTTGTGTGTCATGGTGTGTGTGTCATGGTGGTGTTTTCATGGTGGTGTTCATGGTTGTGTCATGTTTGTGTGTCGTGGTTATGTGTCGTGGTTATGTTTCATGGTTGTGTGTCATGTTTGTGTGTCATGGTTGTGTGTCATGGTTGTGTGTCATGTTGTGTGTCATGGTTATGTCATGGTGTGTGTCATGGTTATGTGTCATGGTTATGTGTCATGGTTGTGTGTTATGTGTCATGGTTATGTGCCATGGTTATGTGTCATGGTTGTGTGTCATGGTTGTGTGTCATGGTTATATGCCATGGTTATGTGTCATGGTTGTGTGTCATGGTTGTGTGCCATGGTTATGTGCCATGGTTATGTGTCATGGTTTATGTGTCATGGTTATGTGTCATGGTTATGTGCCATGGTTGTGTGTATGTTTGTGTCCATGGTTTGTGTCATGGTTTGTGTCATGGTTATGTTGTCATGGTTGTGTGTCATGGTTATGTGCCATGGTTGTGTGTCGCATGGTTGTGTGTCATGGTTGTTGTCATGGTTGTGTGCATGGTTGTGTGTCATGGTTATGTGTCATGGTTATGTGTCATGGTTGTGTGTCATGGTTATGTCCATGGTTGTGTGTCATGGTTATTGTGTCATGGTTGTGTGTCATGGTTATGTGTCTGGTATGTGTAGGTATGTCATGGTTGTGTGTCATGGTTGTGTGTCATAATAATAATAATAAAGAGCATTTATATAGCGCCTAATCTGATGAAAACAAGAGCCCTAAGCGCTTACAGGTATCACGCAGACACAACCAAACACACACACACACACCACACACACACACACACACACACACACACACACACACAACACACACACACACACCACACACACACACACACACCACACACACGCACACACACACCAGCCGACATTCAAGGCTCAAAAGACAACAAGGGGGGATTTGGGGAAGTTAGGTGGTAGAGTCTTTATAAGTATCATGAGAGGGACTGGAAGAGATGGGTTTTCAGAGAGGACTTGAAAGAAGTGAGAGTTGCAGAGTGGCGAACAGAGACAGGGAGCTGATTCCAGATTACAGGGGCCTGATAGGAAAAGGAGCGTTGACCATAGGTTTTAGTGCGACAGGATGGTATGCGGAAGGTACGAGTATCAGCCGAGGAACGAAGTTGACGAGAGGGGGTGTACAGATGGAGGAGGTCAGAGATGTAAGGGGGTGCAAGACCGTTGAGAGACTTAAAACATAACAAAGCAATCTTGTAGCGAATTCTCTTTTCAACAGGTAACCAGTGAAGAGATTTGAGAAGAGGAGTGACATGAGAGGAACGAGATTTTCTGAAGATAAGCCTGGCAGCATTGTTTTGAACTTTTTGAAGCTTTTGAATGAGAGAGAAAGGACAGCCCGAGAGGAGGGAGTTGCAGTAGTCGAGACGAGAGAGAACAAAGGCACAGAGGAGAGTTTTGGTGGCTTCGACAGAGAGGATATTGCGAATAGAAGAAATTCTGCGTATCTCAAGATAGCATAATCTGCAAACATTCTGGACATGTTTTTTCAAAGGACAGGGTGTTATCAAGAGTGACTCCAAGATTGCGGACAGTGGAAGATAGTGGAATGTCAGATCCAAGCAGAGAGACAGACAGAGGAAGGGAAGAACACTTAGCCAATGTGGTGGGAGAGATAAGGCTAAGTTCAGTTTTAATGGTTGTGTGCCATGGTTATGTGTCATGGTTGTGTGTCAGGTTATGTGTCATGGTTATGTGTCATGGTTGTGTGTCATGGTTGTGTGTCATGGTTATGTGTCATGGTTATGTGTCATGGTTATGTGTCATGGTTATGTGTCATGGTTTGTGTCATGGTTGTGTGTCATGGTTGTGTGTCATGGTTGTGTGTCATGGTTGTGTGTCATGGTTGTGTGTCATGGTTATGTGCCATGGTTGTGTGTCATGGTTGTGTGTCATGGTTGTATGTCATGATTATGTCATGTTTGTCATGATTGTGTGTCATGGTTATGTCATGATTGTGTGTCATGGTTATGTGTCATGATTGTGTGTCATGGTTATGTGTCATGGTTGTGTGTCATGGTTATGTGTCATGGTTAGTTTGGATCCTTTTCCATGACATGACATCTGTGATGTTGAAACGTAATGAAGAATGGCACGCAATGTGCAATATTGTGTTGATCTAAATGAATTGTGTGCGTGTGTGTGTGTGTGTGTGTGTGTGTGTACAGCTATTAGAAGGCTATGGGCAGACAGAGAGTCATGCCATTTGTTCCCTGCAGCTTGTGGGAGACTTTACTGTTGGTGAGTATACACACACACACATCAGTGCGTGCATGCAAGCACACATACACAAACACACACATGCACAAACACATGCATGCACACACGCACACACACATACACTCACACACACACACACACGCACACACACACACACTCATACACACACAATTAGTTTTTTAGTAGTGTTCGTCTGTCGTTATCGACAATGACCACGGCTTCATGAAGTTGCTTTGAGTCAGTGTGTCCGGAGGTGACTGATCAATCCGATCCGGGCACAGAAGTAACGTCCACAGGTTGGACATCTATGGTCGGTTATTGTGGTTGAAGGGTTTGCAGCCCTAGCTTTCCGTGCAGCTCGTTTTTTTTGTGCAGATTGGATACGAGACACTTCTGAAGTGGTACATCCGTTTTGATTCTTCTACGCCAGACTGTACGGTCAAGGGCAAGGTTTTCCGAATTCTCCCAGTCTATGTTGAGGGATTTTAGCGATGCCTTCAAGCTGTCTTTAAACCGTTTTCTCTGGCCTCCAACTGTTCTCTTGCCAGACGCTAGTTCCCCGTAGAGGAGTTGCTTCGGAATTCTGGTGTCAGACATCCGGTACACATGGCCAGCCCAGCGAACTTGACTCTTTTGAAGTAAAGTGTGGATGGAGGGGAGATTGGCTCTCTCTAGTACTTCTATATCAGGGATCTTCTCTTGCCATCGGATATTGAGAATCTTTCTGAGGCTTTTGGTGTGAAAATGATTCAATTTCCTTGCGTGTCTACTGTAAACAGTCCAGGTCTCACTGCTGTAGAAGAGAGTGGTGAGGACCACCGCTTTGTACACTTTGAGTTTAGTTGTGGCCAAGATACCTCTTCTGTCCCATACAGTAGGACGCAGCCTCCCAAATGCAGTGCTGGCCTTAGCTATGCGTTTGTTGACTTCGTCGTCGATATGCACACAACGTGATAGGGAACTGTCGAGATATGTGAAGTTGTCGACTGCATGTAGTTTTGTGCCCTTGACTTCGATATTTGGTTCAGTATATGGAACACCTGGAGGAGGCTGATACATGACTTCGGTTTTCTTGGTGCTTATTGTAAGACCGAAGTTGTCACAAGCAGTTGAAAATTTGTCCATGCATTGTTGCATCTGTTCACCACTGTAAGACTTCAGCTTAATGACGACAAGACAGAACCTATCCTCATTGGCACCCGTCAGAAACTTTCCCAGCTGCCTCCTCTTTCTCTCCCATTATGTAACACATCAGTCCCAATTTCTGATTCAGCTAAAAACCTTGGTGTCTGCATTGACTCTACCCTGTCCATGAACAACTTTGTTTCTCAAACTGCCAGATCTTGCTACTATCATCTCCATCGTATAAGCCTGATCAGGAAGTATCTCTCTGTCGAAACAACTGCAAAACTCGTTCTCTCCTTCATAATGTCTCGCATTGACTATTGCAATTCACTCCTGTCTGGTCTTCCTGCCTCCACCATTCACATCCTACAGCGCATTCAAAACAATGCTGTACGCCTTGTACTCAAAAAGAAAAAAGCTGACCACATATCTCCTCTCCTGGCACAACTTCACTGGCTCCCTGTATCAAAGCGCATACAGTACAAACTAGACACCATGTGCTACAAAAGCCTCAATAACGCAGCCCCCGATTACCTGTCAAGCCTACTTGAGATCTATCTTCCCTCATGTACCCTCCGCTCTGCCTCCGATCCTCTGACTTTTCGCTTTCCACGCACTAAGCTCAATACCTATGGTCCACGAGCCTTCTCTGTTTCTGGTCCACTCTCCTGGAACAAACTTCCTCTCTCAGTCCGTCAGCAACCTACTTTTGCCTCCTTCAAGTCCGCTCTCAAAACTCACCTTTTCTCCTCTGCATAAAATCCTAACCTCACTCAACCCCCCTCTGCAGCCTGTCTCCGCTCGGAGGGGAATCACTTTGTTTTAATATATAATTGTATATGATGTGCTCTCTGTGGTTTTCCATTGGTTTTATTCTTGCTTTTATTGCTTTTATTCTTTTCTCCCCATTTGTGGCCATGCATGTGTGTGTGTGTGTGTGTGTGTGTGTGTGTGTATGTGTGTGTGTGTGTGTGTGTGTGTGTGCGTGTGTGTGCGTGCGTGCGTGTGTGCGTGTGTGTCTTTTCGGCGCTTGGATTTGATTTTGTCGAGATTTGCGCTATATAAATATTGTAATTATTATGTATGCATGTATGTATGTATGTATGTATGTATGCATGTACGTATGTATGTATGTATGTATGTATGTATACGCTTAGATTTATGTATGTATGTATGCATGTATACGCTCAGCTTAGATTTATGTATGTAAGTATGTAAGCATGTATGTATGCATGTATACGCTCATATGTATGTAGGTATGTATGCATGTATACGCTCAGCGCTTAGATTTGATTTTATCAAGATTTTGCGCTATATAAATAAAATATATTATTATTATTATTATAAGCATTTAACGCACAATCGTCTGCGAAAAGGAGGTCACGAAGAGTGCTGTAACTGCATTTAGTGGTCGCCTTGAGGCGTCTTGTGTTGTACAACTTGCCGTCTGTGCGGTAGCGTATGTCTATGCCAGGGTCTTCTGGAGAGAATGCATCTGATAACATTGCCGAGAACATCATAGAGAATAGTGTAGGCGCAAGGACGCATCCTTGTTTCACGCCATTGCTGACTGGAAAGTCTCTGGACATTTCTCTGTCATCAAGGACCCGTGCCATCATACCATCGTGGAACTGTCGCACCATATTTACAAAGGCTGGAGGGCAGCCGAACTTTGCCATTATCTTCCACAGCCCCTCGCGACTCACCGTGTCAAACGCCTTTGTCAAGTCGACAAAGGTTGTGTACAGTGCTCAGTGTTGTTCCTGTGCCTTTTCTTGCAGTTGACGAGCAGCAAAGATCATGTCCACCGTACCTCTCCCAGCCCGAAATCCACATTGACTCTCTGGCAACAGACCCTGCTCAAGATGATTAGTGAGGCGGTTCAGCAGCACCCTTGCTAATATCTTGCCTGCAATGGACAGTAGTGATATTCCTCTGTGGTTGTCACATGATTGTTTGTTTCCCTTCCTCTTGTATAGGTGGACTGTTGAGGCATCCTTGAAGTCTTGAGGGAGTGATTCACACACACAACACACACACACACACACACACACACACACACACACACACACACACACACACACACACACACACACACACACACACACTTGAATGCATTTGTACTCTATATTATAGTATTGTGAAATGTGTCATTGTGCTTGTTTTAACGTAGGTGTGTGTGTGTGTGTGGGGGGGGTTATTTGGTTTTGATTTTCTGTTGTTGGTTCTGTCTGTTTTCTTTTCTTTTTGATTATTTTGCAGAATCCTGCTTTTTTCTGTTTAATATAAATAGATTAGGTATGGCTGATAATTATGTAAGTGTGCTTGTTTGCTAATGGTAGCAAAAGCAAGAAACAGGGGAGAGCGGGACAGCAGAAGCTCATCAGATGAGAACCTCCCTTTAGCAAGTGTTTCCACCCTAAACTCCTGACACTCTGAGCGGGCCAGGCCACATCCTGGTCATGACTCCTGGATGCCTTCTGCTGGCACCAATTTTCGCTCTCCACCTGGGTTTCAACTTGCGCCTTCAAGACAGTCAGGCACCTCAAGTCCCAGTACCTTTGTGTGAGATGTCATAACCGCTTACTTTTCGGACACCTGCTTTATTGTACGTAGGGGAATTTTAAGCTCTATGAGTTTCACTTTTATTCCTCCTTGATAGGGACTATATGCCACATGTCATTCTGCTGAGTCAGCTTTGGAGTGCACTCTCCGACAATATCCATTGCCCCTGGTGGCCTTACTGGACAGCTTTCTGGATTCTTTTGGCATCCTCTTTCTTAATCTGTCATAATATTATGTCACTCTTTGACTTTGCTCTTTGCCTTTGATTGCTATTCTATTTTTGTTGATCCCAGTCTTTGCCCATTGCTTTGTGTGTGACTTATTTATTATTTCTCTGGCCTTGAGGCTTTCCTTTCCTGTGTCCATTGCCTCCCTGACTTTTCTTTTTCTGCCAGTCTTCAGTTTGGGTCAGATTGATGTCATAAACATGTTTCTCAATCCACAAGCATGCTTGGAAACCTGATCTTTGCCATCTTGTACTCCTTGATAGTGGAGTTTGGGGGTAGCTTTAGCTTTGCCTGACAACAATAGAGTGCAATGTATTAAGACCTGGTGGGACACCAAGCCATTTCCTTGTGTTTGTTGATTTTGCCATCCATGGATTCACTGTGCAAGTGCTGATATTTGTATATCAGTAGAGGTCAGAAGAGCTTTGGAATCATAAACTGCAGGCTCCAGACTTTGTATTTGACATGGAGGCCACACTGGTTCAGTATTTTCAGGCTTTCTTCTGCCATTTACTTGGTTTTGTTATCCCTTTTTGTATCTCTCAGGGGGTCTTCATATCACCTTCCACGGCTCTGCCTCTCTGTGACACTCCCAGTGGTGTAAGCAGCAGGATTAAAAGAAACTTATGATGTGTTGATGCTGTTGATGTAATATTGATGGTACTGCAGGCATAGTGACCCCCCCCCCCCCCCCTTCTGAGCTGCTGTGCCATAAAACTGGTGATATTTATGTTGTATTGATGATATTTATGTTGTATTGATGATATGTTGATGTAGTATTGATGGTACTTCAGGTACAGTGGGCCCCCCTCTGACCTGTTGTGCCATGAAACTGACGGACATCCCTGAAATGGATTACTATGCCAAGGACAACAAAGGAGAGGTCAGTCTTCCTTTGGTCTTTCTCTGTGTGCTCTCTCTGTCTCTCTCTCTGACCTGTCTTTGTGTGTCTGTCTTCCTTTGTCTGTCTTCCTCTTTCTAACCTTTGTCTGTCTGACCTTCATCTGGCCTTTCTTTGTCTGGCCGACCTTCATCTTGCCTTTCTTTGTCTTCCTTTGTCTAACCATTGTCTGTTTGAACTTTATCTTGCCTTTCTTTGTATAACCTTTGTTTGTCTGACCTTTATCTTGCCTTTGTTTTCTTTTGTCTAACCTTTGTCTGCCTGACCTTCATCTTGCCATTCTTTGTCTAGCTACCATTATCAAACCTTTGAGTTTGACTGTCCAACCCTTATCTAGAAACCTTTGTCAACCTTTATTTTGCCTTCCTTTGTCTAACCTTTGTTTTGATTTTGATTTTGCCTGTCTTTGTCTTTCTGATCTTTGACTTTTATTTAGCTTATCTTTGTCTCTCTTCCTTTGTCTAACCTTTGCCTGTCTTTCTTTAGCTAACCTTTGTCTATCTGCACTTTATCTAGCCTTCCTTTGTCTAACCTTTGTTCGACCATTATTTAGCTTGTTTTTGTCTTGTCTTCCATTTTCTAACTTTTGTCTATCCAACCTTTATCTAGCCCTTCTTTGTCTGTCTGTCTGTCTTTGTTTTGCCAGTCTGACATTTTTTTGTCTTTCTGACCTTTGTCTCTCTGACCTTTGACTGACTTTTGCTTATCTGTCTGACCTTTTCATGTGTGAACTTTTTCTGTTTTGTCCTGTAACCTGTGTGAGTGTGTGCGATCTGTGTTCATTTGACCTTTCTTTGTCTTCTGTCCTTCCATTTGTTTTTCTGTTCTTCTCTTGTCTGTCTGATTTTTTATGTGCATGTCTGACCATGTTCTTTGTCTGACTTCTTTGTGTGATTTGTTTCTTTGTTTTTTCTTACCTCTTTGTCCATTATGGATATCTTTCTTATCTGCCTGATACCTTTGGTCCTTTTTTTTCGCTGACCTTTCAGTGATCTTTCTTTGTCTAATCTCCTGGCATCCGACCTTTGTTTTTCTGACCTAGTTTTTCCAACCTGCTTAATCTGTTGGTGTGTGTGTGTGTGTGTGTGTGGTGTGTGTGTGTGTGTGTGTGTGTGTGTGTGTGTGTGTGTGTGTGTGTGTGTGTGTGTGTGTGTGTGTGTGTTTGTTTGTTTTTTGGTTATGTGTGTGTATGCATGTGTGTGTATATGTGTGTGTGTGTTTGTGTGTCTGTATGTATGTGTTTGTGTGTGTATGTGTGTGTGTGTATTTATGTGTGTATATATATATATATATATATATATATATATATATATATATATATATATATATATATATATATATATGTGTGTGTGTGTGTGTGTGTATTTGTGTGTGTGTCTGTGTTTGTGTGTCTGTGTATGTGTATTTGTGTGTGTGTGTATGAGTGCATGTGTGTGTCTGTGTACATACGTCTGTATGTAGAGATGTACGATATCAATAGGTGTGATGTATGATACCTATAGATGTATGTGATGTATACAGGTGTGTATAATGTTTACATGTGTATGATATCAACAGGTGTTATGTAGAGAGATGATACCTGTTGGTGAGTGTGATGTGTACACATGTGTATAGTGTGTACAGGTGTATGATATCAACAAGTGTGATGTATGATATCTACAGGTGTATGTGTGATGCATACATGTGTGTAGTATGATACCTATAGGTGTGTGTGAGGTATACAGGTGTGTGTAGTGTGCACAGGTGTATGATATCAACAAATATGATGTATGATACCTACAAGTGTGTGTGATATATGCAGGTGTTTATAGTGTGTACAGGTGTATGTTATCAACAGGTGTTATGTATGATACCTACAGGTTTGTGTGATGTATACAGGTGGGTATAGTGTGTACAGGTGTACGTTATCAACAGATGTTATGTATGATACCTACAGGTTTGTGTGATGTATACAGGTGGGTATAGTGTGTACAGGTGTATGGTATTAACAGATGATATGTGTGATACCCCCAGGTGTGCATCAAAGGCCTGAATGTGTTCCAAGGTTACCTGAAAGACCAGGAGAAGACAAATGAGGCGTTGGACAAGGACGGCTGGCTGCACACAGGTGATGTGGGGCAGTGGACACAGGTCAGTTCTTTCATATCTGTATTCTGTACTGTACTGTATTGCATTGCACTGTATTCTGTACTGTATTGCATTGCATTGCACTGTATTCTGTACTGTACTGTATTGCTTTGCACTGTATTCTGTACTGTACTGTATTGCATTGCACTGTATTCTGTACTGTATTGCATTGCATTGCACTGTATTCTGTACTGTACTGTATTGCTTTGCACTGTACTACTGTACTGTACTGTACTGTATTGCATTGCACTATTCTGTACTGTACTGTATTGCATTGCACTGTATTCTGTACTGTATGTATTGCATTGCACTGTATTCTGTACTGTACTGTATTGCATTGCACTGTATTCTGTACTGTATTGCATTGCACTGTATTCTGCACTGTATTGCATTGCATTGTATTCTGTACTGTACTGTATTGCATTGCACTGTATTCTGTACTGTATTGCATTGCACTTTGCTATACTGTACTGCATGTATTGCACTGTATTGTATTGCACTGTACATGTATTTGTATGTACTGTATTGTATTATACTGCATTGTATGCACTGTATTGAATTGTACTGTATTGTATTGTACTATATTGTATTATACTGCATTGTATTGAATTGTACTGTATTGTGCTGTTATGTCTGTTAGACATGTCACATCTGTACTGTATTGTATTGCATTGTACTGTATTGTATTGTACTGTATTGTTCTGCAGTATATTGAATTGTTTGTATTTGCTGTTATGTCTTTTAGGACACTTTCCATCTGTACTCTGTATTGTATTGTATTGTACTGTATTGTATTGCATTGTACTGTATTGCACTGTATTGTGTGTTGTACTATACTGTATTGTATTGTACATGTATTACACTTTACTGTACTGTATATAATTGTACTGTATTGCACTATACTGTATTCTATTTATTGCACTGTTTGAACTGTACTGTATTGCACTGTATTGATATTGTACTGCATTGCACTATACTGTATTGTATTGCACTGTAATTGAACTGTATTGTAATTCGCACTGTATTGAACTGTACTGTATTGCACTATACTGTACTTATTGTATTGCAACTGTATTGAACTGTATTGTATTGCACTTATTGAGACGTGTACATGTATATGTATTGCACTATATTGAGCTGTATTGTATTGCACTAATACTGTACTGTATTGTATTGTACTGCATTGCACTATACTGTATTGTATTGCACTGTATTGAATTGTATTGTATCGCACTGTATTGAGCTGTATTGTATTGCACTATACGTATGTATTGTATTGGCACTGTATTGAACTGTATTGTATTGCACTATATATGAGCTTGTACTGTATATGTATTTGCACTATATTGAGCTGTAGTATTGTATTGCACTATACTGTACTGTATTGATATTGCACTGTATTGATACTGTATTGTTATATCGTACTGTATTGAGCTGTATTGTATTGCACTATACTGTATTGTATTGTATTGTATTGCACTGTATTGAACTGTATTGTATTGCACTATATTGAGCTGTATTGTATCACACTGTATTGAGCTGTATTGTATTGCACTATACTGTACTGTATTGTATTGCACTGTATTGAACTGTATTGTATCACACTGTACATATTGAGCTGTATTGTATTGCACTATACTGTACTGTATTGTATTGCACTGTATTGAACTGTATTGTATTGCACTATATTGAGCTGTATTGTATTGCACTATACTGTACTGTATTGTATATGCACTGTATTGAACTGTATTGTATTGCACTATATTGAGCTGTATTGTATTGCACTATACTGTACTGTATTGTATTGCACTGTATTGAACTGTATTGTATTGCACTGTATTGAACTGTATTGTATCGCACTATATTGAGCTGTACTGTATTGTGCTGTAATGTCTGTTACGACATGTCACATCTGTACCCTGTAGTTACTGTAGTGTACTGTACTGTACTGTAGTGAGAACTGTAGTGAACTGTATTGTGCTGTAGTGAACTGTATTGTACTGTACTGTACTGTACTGTAGTGAACTGTAGTGTACTGTAGTGAACTGTAGTGTACTGTACTGTACTGTACTGTAGTGAACTGTAGTGTACTGTATTGTGCTGTAGTGAACTGTATTGTACTGTAGTGAACTGTAGTGTACTGTACTGTACTGTAGTGAACTGTAGTGTACTGTATTGTGCTGTAGTGAACTGTAGTGTACTGTACTGTACTGTAGTGAACTGTATTGTACTGTAGTGAACTGTAGTGTACTGTATTGTGCTGTAGTGAACTGTATTGTACTGTATTGTATTGTACTGTACTGTAGTGAACTGTATTGTACTGTAGTGAACTGTAGTGAACTGTATTGTGCTGTAGTGTACTGTATTGTGCTGTAGTGTACTGTATTGTGCTGTAGTGAACTGTAGTGTACTGTATTGTGCTGTAGTGAACTGTAGTGTACTGTACTGTACTGTACTGTAGTGAACTGTAGTGAACTGTAGTGTACTGTATTGTGCTGTAGTGAACTGTATTGTACTGTATTGTATTGTACTGTACTGTAGTGAACTGTATTGTACTGTAGTGAACTGTATTGTACTGTACTGTAGTGAACTGTATTGTACTGTACTGTAGTGAACTGTAGTGAACTGTATTGTGCTGTAGTGAACTGTATTGTACTGTACTGTACTGTACTGAACTGTATTGTACTGTAGTGAACTGTAGTGTACTGTACTGTACTGTAGTGTACTGTATTGTGCTGTAGTGAACTGTATTGTACTGTATTGTGCTGTAGTGAACTGTATTGTACTGTACTGTAGTGAACTGTATTGTACTGTAGTGAACTGTAGTGAACTGTATTGTACTGTACTGTAGTGTACTGTACTGTACTGTAGTGAACTATAGTGTACTGTATTGTGCTGTAGTGAACTGTATTGTACTGTATTGTGCTGTAGTGAACTGTATTGTACTGTATTGTGCTGTAGTGAACTGTATTGTACTGTATTGTGCTGTAGTGAACTGTATTGTGCTGTAGTGAACTGTAGTGTACTGTATTGTGCTGTAGTGTACTGTATTGTGCTGTAGTGAACTGTATTGTACTGTTTTGTGCTGTAGTGAACTGTATTGTACTGTATTGTGCTGTAGTGAACTGTAGTGTACTGTATTGTGCTGTAGTGAACTGTAGTGTACTGTATTGTGCTGTAGTGAACTGTATTGTACTGTACTGTAACTGTAGTGTACTGTATTGTACTGTATTGTGCTGTAGTGAACTGTATTGTACTGTAGTGAACTGTAGTGTACTGTATTGTGCTGTAGTGAACTGTATTGTACTGTATTGTGCTGTAGTAAACTGTAGTGTACTGTATTGTGCTGTAGTGAACTGTAGTGTACTGTATTGTGCTGTAGTGAACTGTAGTGTACTGTATTGTGCTGTAGTGAACTGTATTGTACTGTACTGTACTGTAGTGAACTGTAGTGTACTGTATTGTGCTGTAGTGAACTGTAGTGTACTGTACTGTACTGTAGTGTACTGTATTGTGCTGTAGTGAACTGTATTGTACTGTAGTGAACTGTAGTGTACTGTATTGTGCTGTAGTGAACTGTAGTGTACTGTATTGTGCTGTAGTGAACTGTAGTGTACTGTATTGTGCTGTAGTGAACTGTATTGTACTGTACTGTACTGTAGTGAACTGTAGTGTACTGTATTGTGCTGTAGTGAACTGTAGTGTACTGTATTGTGCTGTAGTGAACTGTAGTGTACTGTATTGTGCTGTAGTGAACTGTATTGTACTGTACTGTAGTGAACTGTATTGTACTGTACTGTAGTGAACTGTAGTGTACTGTATTGTGCTGTAGTGAACTGTAGTGTACTGTACTGTACTGTAGTGAACTGTAGTGTACTGTATTGTGCTGTAGTGAACTGTAGTGTACTGTATTGTGCTGTAGTGAACTGTAGTGTACTGTATTGTGCTGTAGTGAACTGTAGTGTACTGTAGTGTACTGTAGTCAGGCAATCCAAAGGCAATCCAAATCTCCGTGAATTCGTGGATATCCGCGAAAAAAAGAAAGAAAAAAAAATTCCTTGAAAGTATGGAGAACCGGGACTGGTATCACGGAAACTATTCAAAACAAGCCGTAAGTGTATGCACGCTTTTACTTTTGCAACTGTCCGCCAGATTTGACAAGCGTCACTCTCTGTGTTCCATCGACAACTGTCCACCAGATGTCACAAGTGTCACTCTCTGTGTTCCATCGACAACTGTCCGCCAGATTTGACAAGCGTCACTCTCTGTGTTCCATCGACAACTGTCCACCAGATGTCACAAAGCGTCACTCTCTGTGTTCCATCGACAACTGTCCGCCAGATTTGACAAGCGTCACTCTCTGTGTTCCATCGACAACTGTCCACCAGATTTGACAAGCGTCACTCTCTGTGTTCCATCGACAACTGTCCACCAGATGTCACAAAGCGTCACTCTCTGTGTTCCATAGACAACTGTCCGCCAGATGTCACAAAGCGTCACTCTCTGTGTTCCATAGACAACTGTCCACCAGATGTCACAAAGCGTCACTCTCTGTGTTCCATCGACAACTGTCCGCCAGATTTGACAAGCGTCACTCTCTGTGTTCCATCGACAACTGTCCGCCAGATTTGACAAGCGTCACTCTCTGTGTTCCATCGACAACTGTCCACCAGATTTGACAAGCGTCACTCTCTGTGTTCCATCGACAACTGTCCGCCAGATGTCACAAGCGTCACTCTCTGTGTTCCATCGACAACTGTCCACCAGATTTGACAAGCGTCACTCTCTGTGTTCCATCGACAACTGTCCACCAGATGTCACAAAGCGTCACTCTCTGTGTTCCATAGACAACTGTCCGCCAGATTTGACAAGCGTCACTCTCTGTGTTCCATAGACAACTGTCCGCCAGATGTCACAAGTGTCACTCTCTGTGTTCCATAGACAACTGTCCGCCAGATGTCACAAGTGTCACTCTCTGTGTTCCATAGACAACTGTCCACCAGATTACTTTCTGTGTTCCATCGACAACTGTCCGCCAGATTTCACAAGCGTCACTCTCTGTGTTCCATCGACAACTGTCCGCCAGATTTCACAAGCGTCACTCTCTGTGTTCCATCGACGCATTGAAATATGAGTATACGTAGGGACTTTGTTCCACTAAATGCTTCCATCACTGACATCGATGAAGGCCTCAAAAATCGTGGAAATGGGACTGGCTGCAGGAAGTGTAGGAAGGCAATAAGTTCACTCGTTTCTTCGAGAAACTGAAGATTGCCGGTAAAGCATACTGCAAACTTTGCCGCTCGGAAATCAGGTACAAGTCCGGCGGTAAATGAGCACTGGTTGATCACCTGAAAGGAAAGCAGCACAACGACAGGCTCAGGACATCAAACGAAAATTTTCATTTGTCAGATGAGGCGAAAAAGAGTGAAGAAAAGTTGCATATTTTGTTCATTGTTAACAATGCTTGTGCCCTTTTGTTCTTTTATCAAAATACTTGATTTATTTTTCACCAGAGGGGGTTAAATTTCCATTTACTAGACTAAAGTGCTTCAGCCCTCACCAGGGGCTCTGCCCCTGCACCCCGCCAGAGGGCCTATGTGGCCCCCCTGGACCCCCCCCCCCCCCCCCGCATTTTTTTTTCCTTGAAACACATTGTTGCTTGAATGGATTGCCTGTGTAGTCTACTGTATTGTATTGCACTGTACATGTACTGTATTGTACTGTATTGCATTGTACTGTATTGTACTGCGGGCTTTGTGGGTTGGCTTCCCACCTTGCCTTTGATAACATGCCACGAGTTTTTCAAATGAAAGATGCTCCCAGGATTCACCGAAAGGGGGAGAGAATGATGAATCCATCGGCACTGACTCCATCACGACTGGAAACGCACAACGGACCATGATTAATGACCAGTTGGAATTTCCGTGTGCGTGTGGAAGGAGATTCACCACCAAACGCGGCATGAAGATCCACAGGACAAAAATGGGCTGTTTGAAGACACATACGAACCAGCAGCAGCGCACTGCGATAGCAGGTGAGACGTTGGATGACCAAGGCCAGGAATTAAACCATAGTGCCAAGGACATCCACGCTGACGGTTCTGATGCGGATTTTGCACAAGCTCTTAACGCCAAACGTGGAAAACTCAATTTGCCGCCTGCCGGTGCAAAAGAACAATGGGAGAAATTAGATGAGGAACTTGTCCTTAAGCTGAATGCGCTAATAGGGAACAGTACGCTGGAACACAAACTTGACACATACGGAGACATCATATACTCTATTTGCAGGGACACTTATGGAGTGAAGCAGCCAAAGACAAAAACGCCTCCCCAGAAATCCAGAAGACAGCAACAGATGGAGAGCATCCGGAGGGAGAAAAGGAAGCTTAAAAAGCGAATGAAAACTGCCTCAGAATTCGAGAAGCAAGGGCTCCTGGAACTCTGGAAAGATCTGAAGGCCAAACACAATGCTCTCAGCAAAGTGGAATCAGCAAGGCGAAGAAAGAGCAAAAAGAAGAAGACTCAAGATCGTTTCTTCAAAGATCCCTTTGACTTTTCAAGAAAGCTGTTTGAACAACCCAAATCAGGGACTCTCACAGTGGGCAAGGAAACCCTAGAGCAGCATCTCAGGGAAACATATTCCGATTCTCAGCGCGAGGCACCACTTGAAATCCAGAATCTGGTTTGGCCTGCAGCGCCAGAAGGAAAATTCAATAACAAACCACCAACACTGGATGAAGTGAAGAACGTAGTAAAGAAAGCCAGAGCCAAGTCAGCACCTGGACCAAACGGAATACCATACCTGCTCTACAAGAAATGCCCAAAAGTGCTCGAGTGGCTCCACAAGATGATTCGATCAGCATGGAGGAACCAGAAGATCAGCGACCAATGGATGAGAGCTGAAGGAGTGTACATTCCGAAGGAGCAGAACTCCAGCAGCATCAATCAGTTCAGGCCAATATCACTTCTGAACGTCGAGGGGAAAATCTTCTTCTCTGTTATGGCAGCAAGATTGACAAAATACCTGACTGAAAACAAGTATCTGGATATGTCAGTCCAAAAGGGAGGCATACCAGGAATGCCTGGATGCTTGGAACATGCCACGTTGATTTGGGATGCCATCCAAAAAGCAAGAACAGAGAAGAGAGACATTGACGTAGTTTAGCTTGATCTGGCGAATGCATATGGTATCAGTTCCACACGATATGATCCAGCTGGCTCTTGAAATGTATCACATCCCAGAAAACATCCGAACAATGCTGAGGAAGTATTTCCAAGGGTTCTCAATGCGGTTCTCTACCAAAGAATACACCACGGACTGGATAGACCTAGAGGTGGGCATTGCAATGGGCTGTGCAATCTCTCCCATACTGTTCGTGTTGGCAATGGAAGTCATCTTGAAAGCTGCAATGAAGAGTTCAGGTCCAGTGAATCTGGGAGATGGATACCAGATGCCTCCTCTGAAAGCTTTCATGGATGACACAACAGTCTTGTCCACGGATGAGGAAGAGACACACCAAATCTTAAAGCAGCTGGATGAGCTGGTGGCCTCTTCAAGAATGAGGTTCAAACCTAAGAAATCCCGAAGTCTCTCACTGCGAAAAGGAAAAGTGGCAGATTCAGTCAAATTCATGGTAGCCAACCAAGCCATCCCCACTGTCACAGAAGAGCCAGTAAAAAGTCTCGGAAGATGGTATGATGACTCCCTGAAAGACACACAAAGGGGATGTGAAACCAAGCAAACAGCAGAAGAAGGCCTGAAGAAAATAGATAACTGCGGACTGCCAGGCAAATACAAAGTCTGGTGTCTACAGTTCATGCTGATACCAAAGCTGCTGTGGCCACTGCTAATCTATGACATTTGCACCAGCACAGTCGAAGCAATGGAAGCCAAAATCAACAAATACACAAGAAAATGGCTCGGTGTCCCACCTGGTCTCACTGATGTTGCATTCTACTGTCGTCAAGCAATGCTGAAGCTACCTCTAAAATCCATAGTGGAGGAATACAAAGTTGGAAAAGCAAGACTGTTGAGCATGCTGGAGGAATCGGAAGACAATATCGTGAGATCAGTTCATCCAAAGCTGAGAACTGGCAGAAAGTGGAAAGTCCAAGAGGCTGTAAACAATGCCAAGAGAAACCTCAGCATCAAAGAAATAATTGGACACACGCAAACCAACAGACAGGGACTGGGAGCAACAAAAATGCAGTGGTGGTCCAAAGCCAAAGGGAAGGAAAAAAGAGACATGATCATACAGGAGTTGAAGGAAGAAGAAGATGTCAAAAGAGTGCAGAAGGCAGTCCAGCAAGGTCAACAGGGGCAATGGACAACATGGGACAGTGCACTCCAAAGAAGTCTCAGCTGGAACGATATGTGGCACATGGCTCCTCTAAGGATAAGCTTCCTCCTCAGATCTGTATATGACCTGCTCCCCTCGAATGCAAACTTAGTGAAATGGGGGAAAGCAGACGACCCAGCATGTCCGCTCTGTCAGAAGAAACAACAGTGGAACATGTCCTAAGCTCTTGCAAAGTAGCGCTAGCCCAAGGAAGGTATACATGGAGGCACAACCAAGTTCTGAAAGTGATCACAGATGTGGTTAGCGAAAAAACCATGACCCCAAACGCACCAATTGCTATGACAACGTTCTACAAAGCAGGAGGGAAACAGGTCTGGCCCGAAAGTGCTATGACAACCAGCACATTGCCAAAGGGTCTTCTGGATGGAGCAGTCGACTGGGAGTGTACAGCAGACCTCCCAGAGTGGAGAAATTACCCAGATGTCATCAGCAAGACAGGCATGAGACCAGACATCGCTCTCCACTCTGACTCCTCGAAACAAGTGATTCTGATAGAACTCACTGTGCCATACGAAAGCAGAATGGAAGAAGCACATATCTACAAGACCGAAAAATACGCCGGTCTTGCCAGCACCCTGAAGAAAGCAGGTCTGCGGGTCAAAATCTTCGCCATAGAGGTCGGGGCAAGAGGGTTTGTGGGCACCTCCGCTTATGATCTCATGAAACAACTCGCCATTTCTGGGAAGAAGAGGACTAGAGCCCTTAAAGCGATGGCAGAGGCAGCAGAAAGGAGCTCAAGCTGGATCTGGGCAAGGAGGAACCAAAAAAGTGAACTTCATAAGGATTAAATTCCCTACAGATGATGTGTGCCCCGTTAGCACATTGGTAAAACCGCGTACCGCAGTTCTGAAGCGCAGAATCGCCCAGGTTCGATCCCCGGCGTGGGAAAAAAAAAAAATAGACAACAGCAGAAGGGCATCCAGGAGTCATGACCTGGATGTGGCCCGGCCCCCCGAGAGTGTAAGGAATTCAGGGCCGAAACACTTGTCTAAAGGGGGTTACTTCTCTGAAGACCTTCTGTTGTCTAGCTCTCCCTAGAGTTTCTTTCTACCTATCTATCTGTAAGGACGTGTCACATCTGTACTCTATAGTGTATTGTATTGCATTGTACTGTACTGTATTGTACTGTAGTCTATGGTATTGTGCTGTTATGTCTGTAAGGACGTGTCACATCTGTACACTATAGTGTATTGTACTGCACTGTACTGTACTGTACTGTACTGACTACTGTACTGTAGTCTGTGGTATTGTGCTGTTATGTCTGTAAGGACGTGTCACATCTGTACTCTATAGTGTACTGTACTGTTAGTGTATGGTATTGTGCTGTTATGTCTGTAAGGACGTGTCACATCTGTACTCTATAGAGTATTGTACTGCACTGTACTGTAGTCTGTGGTATTGTGCTGTTATGTCTGTAAGGACGTGTCACATCTGTACTCTATAGTGTATTGTACTGCACTGTACTGTACTGTACTGTAGTCTGTGGTATTGTGCTGTTATGTCTGTAAGGACGTGTCACATCTGTACTCTATAGTGTACTGTATTGTACTGTACTGTAGTGTACTGTAGTGTACTGTCATCATCATCAAGTACCTTGCCACATCGTGTTGGCGATCATGGCCCTCCATATGTTTCTATCCCTTGTTGCACATCTGACACCCTCTCTGTCTTCAGCCACTCTGCAAGTCCGTCCAATATTTTTTCCCTGGGTCTACCTGGTGCTCTCTTTCCCTCGAGCTTTCCTGTTGTGACCTGGTGCTCCAATTCCCCTTTCCTCATAAAATTGCCTGTAATTGTTGCCTGTCTTTTCCTATCTTCCTTATGAATGATCTTCTTGTGTCTGCCTCTATCAAGACTGTCTCGTTTGTTTTCTTTGCTGTCTATGGAACTCTCAACATTCTTCTTGGAAACCACATCTCAGCTGCCTCAATCTTGTTCTGGCTTTGAGTGTTCACTGTCCGTGCCTCACAACCATATAACATTATTCAGTTCTATGTAACATTCAAGAACTCTCTTCCTGATGTTAATTTATAGGCATTTGTTGGTAAGAATGCTTTTCATCTTCTTGAATGCTGTTTTGGCTTGACCGATTCTGCTGGCTGTTTCTGATGTGCATCTGCCGTCTGGTGAAATGATCGTTCCCAGATGTTTAAATTATCAACCTGTCTCAAGGTTGTTCTGTTTGCTGTTATTTTGCATAAAGGGATTTCGTGTTTTTTACTGATCACCATGACTTCAGTCTTCTTGCTGTTTAGTTCCAACCCCTTACCTTTGCTCTCTACCTCCAGTATATTCACAAGGTGTTGTAGGTCCCTTTCATTTTCTGCAATTAGCATGGTGTCTTTTGCGTATTGAATGTTGTTTATCATTTCTCTTCCAATCTTTATTCCAGGGTATTCTTCTAGGTTTCTCATGATGTTTTCGTTGTAAAGTGAAAACACATCTGGTGACAAAACACAACCTTGTCTGACTCCTCTTTTGATACTTTGGGAAGAGCTTATATCGTTTTCTATTCACATTGCAGCTGTTTGTTCCCAATGTATATTTCTGATTATTCGTAGATGTTTTCCATCAATAGTGAGTCTTTCTAGTTGGCTGATCAATTCTTCGTGTCCCACTCGATTGAAAGCCTTGGTACAATCAACAAAGTATAAACATAAATCCCCACTCATCCCAGCTGACCTCCCCACAACAGCTCCCATGATGTATATGGCATCAACAGCTCCCCTCCCTTCGACAAATCCAAACTGCTCCTCTGCCATTTCTCCTTTGATTCTATTCCTGTCCTCATCACGACCACTGTCAGTAGGATTTTTGTTACATGACTCAAGCTGATTGTATGATGGAGTTCGCATTCTATAGACCCTGTCTTCTTTGGAAGTCAATGAAAATTGATTTTGACGTGCCATTGGAGACTCTTCCAGTGTCACAAATCCCACCCAGGAGGACTGCTATTTCTCCAACACCAAACTCTATCAGGGCTTCAATCATCTCTGTAGTAATGTTGTCTGGTCCTGGGGTCTCTCCTGGTGTCATCCCTTTCAGTGCTGCTCTAACTTCATCTTTCATTATGGGTGATCCTTCAACGTTCTTTCTTATAATGTGTTCTTCGTTTCTGTCATCTTCTAAAAGGTCTTTAATGAACTCTCCCCATCTATCTAATATCTTGTCTTTTTCCATGACAAGCGTACTTGTTCATGTGCATGTATTTTTTCCTGTGGACAATTTCTTCAGTTCTTCTGTACATACCCTGAGGATCCGTTTTGTGTCAGTCTTCAGTTTCTCCACATTTTGTTTTCAGCCAAGCTTCCTTAGCTTCATTGCGCCTATTCCTGATTTATATATTGTACTGTAGTGTAGTGTATTTGTACTGTAGTGTACTGTATTTGTACTGTAGTGTAGTGTACTGTATTTTACTGTAGTGTACTGTATTTGCACTGTAGTGTACTGTATCTGTACTGTAGTGTACTGTACTGTAGTGTACTGTATTGTAGTGTACTGTATTGTAGTGTACTGTATTGTCTGTTATGTCTGTTAGGAAATGTCACGTCTGTGCTCTGTATAACTGTAATTGTACTGTAATGTGCTGTATTGTACTGTATTTTACTGTATTGTGCTGTAATGTACTGTATTGTACTGCAGTATACTGCATTGTACTGTACCGTATTTTACTGTATTGTAATTACTGTATTGTATTATATTGATTTGTACTGTGTTGTACTAGAACGTCTGTTAGGACATGTCCCTTCTGGATTCTGTATCACTATGTCTTTTATTTCTTCTAACATCTGTTATATCTGTGTTTTACATCATTGTCAAAAAGGAATCAAAGATACCATTGTTTTTGTCCACATCTTTTATGATGGGGAGGGGAGAGCAAGGTATTTTTTTCAGTGATGATTGAAGCTACATGATCATGATGTGTACTGTGTTTTCAGAATGGGTCAGTGAAGATTATTGACAGGAAGAAGCACATCTTTAAACTGGCGCAGGTAAGTCCTGTGGTTTGAGTGACATGTGGTTTGTGCTGATAGTGGTGTGACGTATCTGTAGTGGTTGTGTTCTGTGTGTGTGGTTTGTGCTGATAGTGGTGTGATAGATCTGTAGTGGTTGTGTTCTGTGTGTGTGTGTGGTTTGTGCTGATAGTGGTGTGACGTATCTGTAGTGGTTGTGTTCTGTGTGTGTGGTTTGTGCTGATAGTGGTGTGACGTATCTGTAGTGGTTGTGTTCTGTGTGTGTGTGTGTGTGGTTTGTGCTGATAGTGGTGTGATAGATCTGTAGTGGTTGTGTTCTCTGTGTGTGTGGTTTGTGCTGATAGTGGTGTGACGTATCTGTAGTGGTTGTGTTCTGTGTGTGTGTGTGGTTTGTGCTGATAGTGGTGTGACGTATCTGTAATGGTTGTGTTCTGTGTGTGTGTGTGGTTTGTGCTGATAGTGGTGTGACGTATCTGTAGTGGTTGTGTTCTGTGTGTGTGTGTGGTTTGTGCTGATAGTGGTGTGATAGATCTGTAGTGGTTGTGTTCTGTGTGTGTGTGTGGTTTGTGCTGATAGTGGTGTGATAGATCTGTAGTGGTTGTGTTCTGTGTGTGTGTGTGGTTTGTGCTGATAGTGGTGTGACGTATCTGTAGTGGTTGTGTTCTGTGTGTGTGGTTTGTGCTGATAGTGGTGTGACGTATCTGTAGTGGTTGTGTTCTGTGTGTGTGGTTTGTGCTGATAGTGGTGTGACGTATCTGTAGTGGTTGTGTTCTGTGTGTGTGTGGTTTGTGCTGATAGTGGTGTGATAGATCTGTAGTGGTTGTGTTCTGTGTGTGTGGTTTGTGCTGATAGTGGTGTGATAGATCTGTAGTGGCTGTGTTCTCTGTGTGTGTGGTTTGTGCTGATAGTGGTGTGATAGATCTGTAGTGGTTGTGTTCTGTGTGTGTGTGGTTTGTGCTGATAGTGGTGTGACGTATCTGTAGTGGTTGTGTTCTGTGTGTGTGTGTGTGTGGTTTGTGCTGATAGTGGTGTGATAGATCTGTAGTGGCTGTGTTCTCTGTGTGTGTGGTTTGTGCTGATAGTGGTGTGACGTATCTGTAGTGGTTGTGTTCTGTGTGTGTGTGGTTTGTGCTGATAGTGGTGTGATAGATCTGTAGTGGTTGTGTTCTGTGTGTGTGGTTTGTGCTGATAGTGGTGTGATAGATCTGTAGTGGTTGTGTTCTGTGTGTGTGGTTTGTGCTGATAGTGTTGTGATAGATCTGTAGTGGTTGTGTTCTGTGTGTGTGTGTGGTTTGTGCTGATAGTGGTGTGATAGATCTGTAGTGGTTGTGTTCTGTGTGTGTGTGTGGTTTGTGCTGATAGTGGTGTGATAGATCTGTAGTGATTGTGTTTGTGTGTGTGGGTTTGTGCTGATAGTGGTGTGATAGATCTGTAGTGGTTGTGTTCTGTGTGTGTGTGGTTTGTGCTGATAGTGGTGTGATAGATCTGTAGTCCACTCATAGGAAAGGCTTCGGGAGTCAACCCTGAGGAAAAATCCGGAGCCGGAGTCCCCAAGGCAGTCCGAGGCTGTATACAGCAACGTTCTGGCAACTCCTGCGACGGCACTGGAACCATGTGTATCGGCGCTTGCCTTTCCAATGGACCATTCCAGCGACGTGGAGAGGGGGGGTCTGCTGCATGGGTAACAGCTTGCCCTCCACACTTACTTACCCAGGCCTTGCGCTCTGGAGAGGTCACTCCAGCTTCGCTTTGTAGCGTCGACTAAACACGGGAAGTAGCAGTTTACCGGTTTTAAGTCTGCATACTCAATTGGCGTAGAGTCAGACGCCAGGGGCTGCTTCCGACGGTGGGAGAGGTCATCGCATCTCACTGGGCAGCTACCGCCCGCCTTAAGCTGGGCAGCCCCCAGCCAGTAGGGTGCTGCCCCGCCACGGTCCGTTAGCCTCACTGGGTGCGTGGGGTTTAGGGTGAAAACCGACAAGCGGATCGACAACTGTGCACCAGGCAACAGAAAAACGAAAACTCCCGCCCTGAAATTGGGCACATGGAACGTAAGGACAATGACACCAGGCTTTTCTGACGATCTGCAAGAAGTAAATGATGCTCGCAAGACAGCCGTCATCGACAGAGAACTGAGCAGACTGCAGATGGACATCGTCGCCCTTCAAGAAACCAGGCTCCCAGAAACAGGATCTGTGAGGGAGAGAGACTTCACCCTGTTCTGGCAGGGCAAACCATCAGACGAGGTCAGAGAACACGGCGTGGGATTCGCAGTTAGAAACAGATTATTGGGATCCATAACCCCACCAGCAGAAGGAACAGAGCGAATCCTGTCTCTCCGACTCCAAACTACCTCAGGACCAGTCAGTCTAATCAGTGCCTACGCACCAACTTTGGCATCCACAGCAGAAGCAAAAGACAAGTTTTATGACGACCTCAGTGCTGCTATAAGGAGAATTCCTGACAGAGAACTACTGTTCATCGCCGGCGATTTCAACGCCAGAGTGGGTGTCGATTACAATTCCTGGCCCACCTGCTTGGGTCAGTTCGGCACTGGGAAAATGAACGAGAATGGCCAGCGCCTGCTAGAGCTCTGTTGTCATTATGGGTTGTGCGTCAGTAACACCTTCTTCAACACGAAGCCTCAGCATCGAGTCTCCTGGAGACACCCGCGATCCAAACACTGGCACCAGCTCGACCTGATCCTCACCAGACGTGTCAACCTTTCTAGCATCAAGATCACTCGCAGCTACCAGAGCGCCGATTGTGACACTGACCACTCTTTGGTGTGCAGCAATGTGAAGCTCCGCGCGAAGAGACTGCACCGTACGAGAAAGGAGGGCCGACCTCGCATTGACACCAGCAAAACACGCGATCAAAGAAAAGTGGAGGAGTTTGCGCGTGTGTTGGAGGATTCTCTCCCTGGCCCACCCACTGCAAACGCCCAAGACCGATGGGAACACTTCAGAGATGCTGTCTACAATGCCGCCATGTCTACATTTGGCAAAAAGACCAGCAAGTCAGCTGATTGGTTCGAAGCCCACTCAGAAGAAATGACACCAGTCATCGAGGCCAAGAGAAACGCCTTGACAGCATACAAAAGCAATCCCAGTGAGCAGAACCTCCAGGTTCTCCGCGCTGCTCGCAGCAAAGTCCAGCAGTGTGCCAGACAATGCGCCAATGGCTATTGGCTTCAGCTTTGCTCCCAGATTCAGATTGCGGCTGACACAGGCAACATCAAGGCGATGTATGAAGGCATCAAGCAGGCATTGGGCCCAACGCAAAAGAAAACTGCCCCTTTGAAATCAGCTACAGGGGAGGTGATTCAAGACAGAGAACAACAGATGGAGCGCTGGGTAGAACACTACACTGAGCTATATGCAAGGGAAACTGTAGTCTCAGAAGACGCCCTGAATGCCATAGAGTGCCTACCAGAGCTGGAAGAGCTTGACAGAGAACCAACCATAGATGAGCTCAGCGAAGCCCTGGACTCTCTTGCCTCTGGCAAGGCACCAGGGAAAGACGGTATTCCCGCCGAAGTACTGAAGTGCTGCAAAGAGACACTCATCACCGTGTTGCATGAAATCCTCTGCCTCTGTTGGAGTGAAGGCGAAGTACCACAAGACATGAGGGATGCTAACGTCGTCACACTGTACAAAAACAAAGGTGACAGAAGCGATTGCAATAATTATCGCGGCATATCCCTCCTCAGTATCGTTGGGAAAGTCTTCGCACGAGTAGTACTGAAGAGGCTCCAGGTACTCGCAGAGCAAGTCTACCCTGAATCGCAGTGCGGGTTCCGTGCCAACAGATCCACTATAGACATGATCTTCTCCCTCAAACAACTTCAGGAGAAATGCAGGGAGCAAAGGCAGCCACTCTTCGTTGCCTTCATAGACCTCACAAAGGCCTTCGATCTGGTCAGTAGGGATGGCCTCTTCAAAATCCTTCCCCAAATTGGATGTCCACCCAAACTTCTCAGCATCATCAGATCCTTCCACGAAGACATGAAAGGCACCGTCGTCTTTGACGGCTCAACATCAGCTGCCTTCAACATACGGAGCGGAGTGAAACAGGGTTGCGTCCTGGCTCCCACCCTGTTTGGAATCTTTTTTGCTGTGATGCTGAAACACGCATTCGGTCCTGCAGCTGAAGGCATATACCTCCGAACCAGGACAGACGGTAAGCTCTTCAACCTCTCCAGACTAAGAGCCAAGACCAAAGTCCAGCTGAGGTGCCTGCGTGACTTCATCTTTGCAGACGACGCGGCAGTAACCGCCCACTCAGCTGAGGATCTACAGCAGCTCATGACTCGCTTCAGCGATGCCTGCCAAAACTTCGGGCTTACCATAAGCTTGAAGAAAACACAGGTCATGGGACAGGATGTTGACTCTCCCCCAGCCATCAGCATCAATGACCATGAACTGGATGTCGTCCATGACTTTGTTTATCTGGGCTCAACAATCTCAGACACCCTCTCACTTGACATAGAGCTCAAAAGGCGCATCGGCAAGGCAGCTACCACCATGACCAGACTGACGAAGAAAGCATGGAACAACAGCAAGCTGACTGAGCACACAAAAATCCAGATCTACAGAGCCTGCGTCGTGAGCACCCTCCTGTATGGCAGCGAGTCCTGGACTTTGCGTGCCCGACAAGAGCAAAAGCTCAATGCTTTTCACATGCGTAGCCTCCGACGCATTCTAAACATCACCTGGCAGGACAAGGTCCCGAACAACACTGTCCTGGAAAGAGCTGGATGCACCAGCATGTACACGCTGCTGAAACAGAGACGCATGCGCTGGCTTGGCCATGCCGTTCGCATGGACGACGGACGGATCCCCAAAGACCTCCTCTACGGAGAACTGGTGCAGGGAAAACGTCCCACAGGCAGACCACAGCTGCGATTCAAAGACGTGTGCAAGAGGGACCTAAAAGCCTTGAATATCGACAAAGACAACTGGGAAACAACAGCCCTCGAACGGTCAGCCTGGAGACAGACTGTGCAGAAAGGTCTCTCCAAGTTCGAAGAGACACTCGCTCAGCGGCACGAGGAAAAGAGAACGAGAAGAAAGGCTGCAGCCCAGGCAGACAGACCAGCGTCAGACTTCATCTGTGCCCTCTGCCACAGGGACTGTCATTCCCGCGTCGGACTGGCCAGCCACACCCGGCGCTGCACCAGAATAGGCACCCAGAGCGCAACTCCATAGTCTTCCGAGACTGAAGGACGCCTATGTAAGATCTGTAGTGGTTGTGTTCTGTGTGTGTGGTTTGTGCTGATAGTGGTGTGATAGATCTGTAGTGGTTGTGTTCTGTGTGTGTGGTTTGTGCTGATAGTGGTGTGATAGATCTGTAGTGGTTGTGTTCTGTGTGTGTGTGTGGTTTGTGCTGATAGTGGTGTGGATAGATCTGTAGTGGTTGTGTTCTGTGTGTGTGGTTTGTGCTGATAGTGGTGTGATAGATCTGTAGTGGTTGTGTTCTGTGTGTGTGTGTGGTTTGTGCTGATAGTGGTGTGATAGATCTGTAGTGGTTGTGTTCTGTGTGTGTGTGTGGTTTGTGCTGATAGTGGTGTGATAGATCTGTAGTGGTTGTGTTCTGTGTGTGTGTGTGGTTTGTGCAGATAGTGGTGTGATAGATCTGTAGTGGTTGTGTTCTGTGTGTGTGTGTGTGGTTTGTGCTGATAGTGGTGTGACGTATCTGTAGTGGTTGTGTTCTGTGTGTGTGTGGTTTGTGCTGATGGTGGTGTGATAGATCTGTAGTGATTGTGTTCGTGTGTGCGTGTGGTTTGTGCTGATAGTGGTGTGATAGATCTGTAGTGGTTGTGTTCTGTGTGTGTGTGTGGTTTGTGCTGATAGTGGTGTGATAGATCTGTAGTGGTTGTGTCTGTGGTGTGGTTTGTGCTGATAGTGGTGTGTGTATCTGTAGTGATTGTTTCTGTGTGCGTGTGTGGTTTGTGCTGATAGTGTTGTGATAGATCTGTAGTGATTGTGTTCTGTGTGTGTGTGGTTTGTGCTGATAGTGGTGTGATAGATCTGTAGTGATTGTGTTCTGTGTGTGTGTGGTTTGTGCTGATAGTGGTGTGATAGATCTGTAGTGGTTGTGTTCGTGTTGTGTGTGTTTGGCTGATAGTGGTGTGGTAATCTGTAGTGTTGTTGTTGTGTTGTGGTTTGTATGTGTGTTGTTGTGTATGTTGGGTGTTATTGCTGTTGTTGTGTATGTGTGTTGTTATGCGTTGTGTGTAGTGGTTGTATAATTGCTGTGTTGTGTATGTGTGGTGTTATTGCTGTGTGTGTGTGTGATTGTTATTGCTGATTGTGTGTATGTTGTGTTATTGCTGTTGTTTGTATGTGTGGTGTTATGCTGTTGTTGTGTATGTGTGTTGTATTGCTGTTGTTGTGTATGTGTGTGTTTGCTGTTGTTGTGTATGTGTGTGATTATTCTGTGTTGTGTATGTGTGGTGTTATTGCGTTGTGTATGTGTTGTGTGTGTTATGCTGTTGTTTGTGTTGTGTGGTGTATGCTGTGTTTTTATGTGTGTGTGTATTGCTGTTGTTGTGAAATTGTGGTGTTATGCTGTGTTGTGTATGTGTGTTGTTATGCTGTTGTTGTGTATGTGTGGTGTTATTGCTGTTGTTGTGTGTGTGTGTGGTTATTGCTGTGTTTTGTGTTGTGTGTGTTGTTATTCCTGTTTGTGTGTGTGTGGTGTTATTGCGTTGTTGTGTTTGTGTTGTTATTGCTGTTGTTGTGTATGTGTGTTGTTATTGCTGTTGTTGTGTGTGTGTGTGTGTTATTGCGTTGTTTGTAGTGTGTTGTTATTGCTGTGTATGTGTAGTGTTGTTATTGCTGTTGTTGTGTGTGGTGTGGTGTTATTGCTGTTGTTGTGTATGTGTGTGTTGTTATTGCTGTTGTGTTGTAGTGTGTTAGTTATTGCTGGTTGTGTTTGTGTGTTGTGTGTGTGTTGTTATTGCTGTTGTTGTGTGTGTGGTGTTATTGCTGTTGTTGTGTATGTGTGGTGTTATTGCTGTTGTTGTGTGTTGTGTTTGCTTATTGCTGTGTTGTGTGTGTGTGTTATTGCTGTTTTGTGTGTGTGTGGTGTTATTGCTGTTGTTGTGTATGTGTTGGTGTATTGCTGTTGTTGTGTGTGTGTGGTGTTATTGCTGTTGTTGTGTATGTGTGGTGTTTATTGCTGTTGTTGTGTATGGTGTTGTTATTGCTGTTGTTGTTTGTGGTGTTTGCTGTTGTTGTGTATGTGTGTGTTATTGCTGTTGTTGTGTTGTGTGTGTGTTATTGCTGTTGTTGTGTATGTGTGTGTTATTGCTGTTGTTTGTTGTGTGTTGTGTGTGTTATTTGTGTTTGTTGTGTGTGTGTGTGTTATTGCTGTTGTTGTGTATGTGTGTTGTTATTGCTGTTGTTGTGTATGTGTGTTGTTATTGCTGTTGTTGTGTGTGTGTGGTGTTATTGCTGTTGTTGTGTATGTGTGTTGTTTATTGCTGTTGTTGTGTATGTGTGTGTTATTGCTGTTGTTGTTATTGTTGTTGTGTGTGTGTGTCTTGCTGTTGTTTGTGTGTGGTGTTATTGCTGTTTTTGTGTGTGTGTGGTGTTATTGCTGTTGTTGTATGTGTGTGTTATTGCTGTTGTTGTGTATGTGTGTTGCTATTGCTGTTGTTGTGTGTGTGTGTATTTTTGCTGTTGTTGTGTGTGTGGTGTTATTGCTGTTGTTGTGTATGTAGTTGTTATGCTGTTGTTGTGTTGTGTGGTGTTATTGCTGTTGTTGTGTATGTGTGTTGTTATTGCTGTTGTTGTGTTGTGTGGTGTTATTGCTGTTGTTGTGTTGTGTGTGTTATTGCTGTTGTTGTGTTTTGTGTGTATTGCTGTTGTTGTGATGTGTGTTGTTTATTGCTGTTGTTGTGTATGTGGTGTTATTGCTGTTGTTGTGTGTGTGGTGTTATTGCTGTTGTTGTGTATGTGTGGTGTTATTGCTGTTGTTGTGTTGTGTGTTCTATGCTGTTGTTGTGTGTGTGGGTGTTATTGCTGTTGTTGTGTGTGTGGGTGTTATTGCTGTTGTTGTGTATGTGTGTGTTATTGCTGTTGTTGTGTATGTGTGTTGTTATTGCTGTTGTTGTGTATGTGTGGTGTTATTGCTGTTGTTTGTGTGTGTTGTTATTGCTGTTGTTGTGTATGTGTGTGTTATTGCTGTTGTTGTGTATGTGTGGTGTTATTGCTGTTGTTGTGTATGTGTGGTGTTATTGCTGTGTTGTTGTGTGTGTGGTGTTATTGCTGTTTTTTATGTGTGTTGTTATTGCTGTGTTGTGTAGTGTGTGTTGTGTTGGTTAGATTGCTGTATTTGTTGTGTTATTGCTTGTTGTTGGTGATGTATGTTGTAATTGTGTTGTTGTGTATGTTGGTGTTATGCTAGATTGTTGTGTATGTGTGTTTATTGCTGTTGTTGTGTAAGTGTGTGTGTTGTAATGTATGATGTTGTTACAGGTGTTGTATGTGTTTATGTATGTAGTTTATTGTGTGTGTGTAGTGTGTGGTTTCATTGTTTGTGTTGTGGTGTTATACTATGTTGTGTAATGTGTTATGCAGTTGTGTGTATGTGTTGCATTGTTGTATGTTGTGATGTGTACAGTGTTATGTGTACAGTGTGTGATTGTGTTACAGGTGTGTGATGTGTACAGATGTTGTATGTGTAGTGGTATGATGTGTACAGATGTGTATGTGTAAGTGTGTGATTGTTTGGTACAGTGTGTATGTGTACGTGTTGTGATGTGTACAGGTGTGTATGTGTGTGTGTATGTGTAAGTGTGTGATGTGTCAGATGTGTATGTGTACAGGTGTGTGATGTTTACAGTGTGTTGATGTGTAAGGTGTGTGATGTGTACAGTGCATGATTGTACGAGTGTGATATGGTGTAAACGTGTTGATGTGTACAGTGTGTGATGATGTGTACAGGTAGTGTGATGTGTACAGTGTGTGATGTGTACAGTGTGTGATGTGTACAGTGTGTGATGTGTACAGATGTTGATGTGTACAGGTGTGTGATGTGTACAGGTGTGTGATGTGTACAGTGTGTGATGTGTACAGTGTTGTAATGTGTACAGTGTGTAATGTGTACAGTGTGTGATGTGTACAGTGTAGTCAGATGGATGTGTACAGTGTTGATGTGTACAGTGTGTGATGTGTACAGATGTGTATGTGTACACGTGTGTGATGTGTACAGATGTGTCATGTGTACAGGTGTGTGATGTGTACAGGTGTATGATGTGTACAGGTGTGTGATGTGTACAGGTGTGATGTGTACAGATGTGTAATGTGTACAGGTGTGTGATGTGTACAGGTGTGTAATGTGTACAGGTGTGATGTGTACAGGTGTGATGTGTACAGATGTGTAATGTGTACAGGTGTGTGATGTGTACAGGTGTGTGGGTGTACAGATGTGTGATGTGTACAGGTGTGCGATGTGTGCAGGTGTGTGATGTGTACATGTGTGTGATGTGTACAGGTGTGTGATGTGTACTGGTGTGTGATGTGTTTTCATACAGCGGCTGTGTTTTTAGTGAGAATTATACCAGATATTGAGCGATGTGTAGTAGTAGTATGTGAGTGATTTGGTTTTAGGGAGAGTACATAGCCCCAGAGAAAGTGGAGAATGTGTGCATTCAGTGTTCCCTGGTGGCTCAGATGTACGTGCATGGCGACAGCCTCAAGGTCAGTGATATTGTATGCACACGCACACTGAAACAGACATATTCAGTTACACACATAAACACACACGTGCACGTTCCCACACACACACTCACACATCCCTTTCAGCTTTGTCGATTGTGTGGGACAGACAGACAGACCAACACCAGTATAGATCCCTTGATGGGACAGACAGACCAACACCAGTATAGATCCCTTGATGGGACAGACAGCAGACCAACAACAGTGTAGATCCCTTGATGGGACAGACAGACCAACACCAGTATAGATCCCTTGATGGGACAGACAGACCAACACCAGTATAGATCCCTTGATGGGACAGACAGACCAACCAATAACAATGTAGATCCCTTGATGGACGACAGACAGACCAACACAGTATAGATCCCTTGATGGGACAGACAGGCAGACCAACACCAGTATAGATCCCTTGATGGGACAGACAGACCAACACCAGTATAGATCCCTTGATGGAGACAGACAGACCAACACCAGTATAGATCCCTTGATGGGACAGACAGACAGACCAACAACAAGTAGATCCCTTGATGGGAACGACAGACCAACAACAGTGTAGATCCCTTGATGGGACAGACAGACAGACAACACCAGTATAGATCCCTTGATGGGACAGACAGACCAACACCAGTATAGATCCCTTGATGGGACATACAGACAGACCAACACAGTATAGATCCCTTGATGGGACAGACAGACCAACAACAGTAATGGATCACCCAGTTTGATGGACAGACAGACAGACCAACACCAGTATAGATCCCTTGATGGGACATACAGACAGACCAACAACAGTACTAGATCCCTTGATGGGACAGACCAACAACAGTGATAGATCCCTTGATGGGAATAGACAGACAGACCAACAACCAGTATAGATCCCTTGATGGGACAGACAGACCAACACCAGTATAGATCCCTTGATGGGACAGAAGACCAACAACAGTATAGATCCCTTGATGGGACATACAGACCAACACCATATAGATCCCTTGATGGGACAGACAGACAGACCAACAACAGTATAGATCCCTTGATGGGACAGACAGACCAACAACATTATAGATCCCTTGATGGGACAGACAGACAGACCAACACATTATAGATCCCTTAATGGGACAGACAGACCAACAACATTATAGATCCCTTGATCAGACAGACAGACCAACACCAGTATAGATCCCTTGATGGACAGACAGACCAACAACAGTATAGATCCCTTGATGGGACAGACAGACCAGACAACACAGTATAGATCCCTTGATGGGACATACAGACAGACCAACAACAGTACAGATCCCTTGATGGGACAGACAGACGAAGACCAACACAGTATAGATCCCTTGATGGGACAGACAGACCAACAACATTATAGATCCCTTGATGGGACAGACAGACAGACCAACACAGTATAGATCCCTTGATACAGACAGACAGACCAACAACAGTATAGATCCCTTGATGGGACAGACAGACCAACACATATAGATCCCTTGATGGGACAGACAGACAGACCAACACCATATAGATCCCTTGATGGGAACAGACAGACCAACACCAGTATAGATCCCTTGATGGGACAGACAGACAGACAACACAGTATAGATCCCTTGATGGGACAGACAGACAGACCAACACATATAGATCCCTTGATGGGACAGACAGACAGACCAACACATTATAGATCCCTTGATGGGAAGACAGACAGACCAACACCATATAGATCCCTTGATGGGACAGACAGACCAACACCAGTATAGATCCCTTGATGGGACATACAGACAGGCCAACAACAGTATAGATCCCTTGATGGGACAGACAGACCAACAACATTATAGATCCCTTGATCAGACAGACAGACCAACAACATTATAGATCCCTTGATGGGACAGACAGACAGACCAACAACAGTATAGATCCCTTGATGGGACAGACAGACAGACCAACAACAGTATAGATCCCTTGATGGGACAGACAGACAGACCAACACCAGTATAGATCCCTTGATGGGACAGACAGACAGACCAACAACATTATAGATCCCTTGATGGGACAGACAGACAGACCAACAACAGTGTAGATCCCTTGATGGGATAGACAGACCAACACCAGTATAGATCCCTTGATCGGACAGACAGACCAACACCAGTATAGATCCCTTGATGGACAGACAGACCAACAACAGTATAGATCCCTTGATGGGACAGACAGACCAACAACAGTATAGATCCCTTGATGGACATACAGACAGACCAACACACCCGTATAGATCCCTTGATGGGACAGACAGACCAACAACAGTATAGATCCCTTGATCAGACAGACAGACCAACACCAGTATAGATCCCTTGATGGGACATACAGACAGACCAACAACAGTATAGATCCCTTGATGGGACAGACAGACAGACCAACAACAGTATAGATCCCCTGATGGGACAGACAGACAGACCAACAACATTATAGATCCCTTGATGGGACAGAGACCAACACCAGTATAGATCCCTTGATGGGACAGACAGACAGACCAACAACAGTATAGATCCCTTGATCAGACAGACAGACCAACACCAGTATAGATCCCTTGATGGGACAGACAGACCAACAACAGTATAGATCCCTTGATGAGACAGACAGACCAACACCAGTATAGATCCCTTGATGGGACAGACAGACAGACCAACAACAATGTAGATCCCTTGATGGGACAGACAGACCAACAACAGTGTAGATCCCTTGATGGGACAGACAGACCAACACCAGTATAGATCCCTTGATGGGACAGACAGACCAACACCAGTATAGATCCCTTGATGGGACAGACAGACAGACCAATAACAATGTAGATCCCTTGATGGGACAGACAGACAGACCAACACCAGTATAGATCCCTTGATGGGACAGACAGACCAACACCAGTATAGATCCCTTGATGAGACAGACAGACCAACACCAGTATAGATCCCTTGATGAGACAGACAGACCAACACCAGTATAGATCCCTTGATGGGACAGACAGACAGACCAACAACAATGTAGATCCCTTGATGGGACAGACAGACCAACAACAGTGTAGATCCCTTGATGGGACAGACAGACAGACCAACACCAGTATAGATCCCTTGATGGGACAGACAGACCAACACCAGTATAGATCCCTTGATGGGACAGACAGACAGACCAACACCAGTATAGATCCCTTGATGGGACAGACAGACCAACAACAGTATAGATCCCTTGATGGGACAGACAGACAGACCAACACCAGTATAGATCCCTTGATGGGACATACAGACAGACCAACAACAGTACAGATCCCTTGATGGGACAGACCAACAACAGTGTAGATCCCTTGATGGGATAGACAGACAGACCAACACCAGTATAGATCCCTTGATGGGACAGACAGACCAACACCAGTATAGATCCCTTGATGGGACAGAGACCAACAACAGTATAGATCCCTTGATGGGACATACAGACCAACACCAGTATAGATCCCTTGATGGGACAGACAGACAGACCAACAACAGTATAGATCCCTTGATGGGACAGACAGACCAACAACATTATAGATCCCTTGATGGGACAGACAGACAGACCAACAACATTATAGATCCCTTGATGGGACAGACAGACCAACAACATTATAGATCCCTTGATCAGACAGACAGACCAACACCAGTATAGATCCCTTGATGGGACAGACAGACCAACAACAGTATAGATCCCTTGATGGGACAGACAGACAGACCAACACCAGTATAGATCCCTTGATGGGACATACAGACAGACCAACAACAGTACAGATCCCTTGATGGGACAGACAGACAGACAGACCAACAACAGTATAGATCCCTTGATGGGACAGACAGACCAACAACATTATAGATCCCTTGATGGGACAGACAGACAGACCAACAACAGTATAGATCCCTTGATCAGACAGACAGACAGACCAACAACAGTATAGATCCCTTGATGGGACAGACAGACCAACACCAGTATAGATCCCTTGATGGGACAGACAGACAGACCAACACCAGTATAGATCCCTTGATGGGACAGACAGACCAACACCAGTATAGATCCCTTGATGGGACAGACAGACAGACCAACACCAGTATAGATCCCTTGATGGGACAGACAGACAGACCAACAACATTATAGATCCCTTGATGGGACAGACAGACAGACCAACAACATTATAGATCCCTTGATGGGATAGACAGACCAACACCAGTATAGATCCCTTGATGGGACAGACAGACCAACACCAGTATGGATCCCTTGATGGGACAGACAGACCAACACCAGTATAGATCCCTTGATGGGACAGACAGACCAACAACAGTATAGATCCCTTGATGGGACAGACAGACCAACACCAGTATAGATCCCTTGATGGGACATACAGACAGGCCAACAACAGTATAGATCCCTTGATGGGACAGACAGACCAACAACATTATAGATCCCTTGATCAGACAGACAGACCAACAACATTATAGATCCCTTGATGGGACAGACAGACAGACCAACAACAGTATAGATCCCTTGATGGGACAGACAGACAGACCAACAACAGTATAGATCCCTTGATGGGACAGACAGACAGACCAACACCAGTATAGATCCCTTGATGGGACAGACAGACAGACCAACAACATTATAGATCCCTTGATGGGACAGACAGACAGACCAACAACAGTGTAGATCCCTTGATGGGATAGACAGACCAACACCAGTATAGATCCCTTGATCGGACAGACAGACCAACACCAGTATAGATCCCTTGATGGGACAGACAGACCAACAACAGTATAGATCCCTTGATGGGACAGACAGACCAACAACAGTATAGATCCCTTGATGGACATACAGACAGACCAACACCAGTATAGATCCCTTGATGGGACAGACAGACCAACAACAGTATAGATCCCTTGATCAGACAGACAGACCAACACCAGTATAGATCCCTTGATGGGACATACAGACAGACCAACAACAGTATAGATCCCTTGATGGGACAGACAGACAGAACAACAACAGTATAGATCCCCTGATGGGACAGACAGACAGACCAACAACATTATAGATCCCTTGATGGGACAGAGACCAACACCAGTATAGATCCCTTGATGGGACAGACAGACAGACCAACAACAGTATAGATCCCTTGATCAGACAGACAGACCAACAACATTATAGATCCCTTGATGGGACAACAGACAGACCAACAACATTATAGATCCCTTGATTTGACAGACAGACCAACAACATTATAGATCCCTTGATGGGACAGACAGACCAACAACATTATAGATCCCTTGATGGACAGACAGACCAACACCAGTATAGATCCCTTGATGGGACAGACAGACCAACAAGATTATAGATCCCTTGATGGGACAGACAGACCAACAAGATTATAGATCCCTTGATGGGACAGACAGACCAACAACATTATAGATCCCTTGATGGGACAGACAGACCAACACCAGTATAGATCCCTTGATGGGACAGACAGACCAACAACATTATAGATCCCTTGATCAGACAGACAGACCAACAACAGTATAGATCCCTTGATCAGACAGACAGACCAACAACAGTATAGATCCCTTGATGGGACAGACAGACAGACCAACATTATAGATCCCTTGATGGGACAGACAGACAGACCAACAACATTATAGATCCCTTGATCAGGACAGACAGACCAACAACATTATAGATCCCTTGATGGGACAGACAGACAGACCAACAACATTATAGATCCCTTGATGAGACAGACAGACCAACACCAGTATAGATCCCTTGATGGGACAGACAGACCAACAACAGTATAGATCCCTTGATGGGACAGACAGACAGACCAACACCAGTATAGATCCCTTGATGGGACATACAGACAGACCAACAACAGTACAGATCCCTTGATGGGACAGACAGACAGACAGACCAACAACAGTATAGATCCCTTGATGGGACAGACAGACCAACAACAGTATAGATCCCTTGATGGGACAGACAGACAGACCAACACCAGTATAGATCCCTTGATGGGACATACAGACAGACCAACAACAGTACAGATCCCTTGATGGGACAGACAGACAGACAGACCAACAAACAGTATAGATCCCTTGATCAGACAGACAGACAGACCAACAACAGTATAGATCCCTTGATCAGACAGACAGACCAACACCAGTATAGATCCCTTGATGGGACGGACAGACAGACAGACCAACACCAGTATAGATCCCTTGATGGGACAGACAGACCAACACCAGTATAGATCCCTTGATGGGACAGACAGACAGACAGACCAACACCAGTATAGATCCCTTGATGGGACAGACAGACAGTCCAACAACAGTATAGATCCCTTGATGGGACAGACAGACCAACAACATTATAGATCCCTTGATGGGACAGACAGACCAACAACAGTATAGATCCCTTGATGGGACACACAGACCAACAACAGTATAGATCCCTTGATGGGACAGACACACAGACCAACACCAGTATAGATCCCTTGATGGGACAGACAGACCAACAACAGTATAGATCCCTTGATGAGACAGACAGACCAACAACAATGTAGATCCCTTGATGGGACAGACAGACCAACAACAGTATAGATCCCTTGATGGGACAGGACAGACAGACCAACAACAGTATAGATCCCTTGATGGGACAGACAGACAGACCAACAACAGTATAGATCCCTTGATCAGACGTGTTTGTGTGTGTGTGTACACCTGTCTGTGTGTTACCTGGGATGTCAGCATAGAGTACTTTTCAAGTGATCCTTACAGGCAGGATTTTTGTTGATGTCTGTGTGTTTCAGTCATGTGTGGTGGGGGGTGGTGGTGCCGGACCCCGACGTGTTGCCACAGTATGCTCACACCAAGCTGAAGTTACAGGGAGATATGGAGCAACTGTGTAAAAACCCTGTGAGTCATAGCTGCTGCCACAACCTGGCTTTGTCTGTTTGTTTTGTGATTGTTTGTTTGTTTGTTTGTTTGTTTGTTTGTTTGTTATGCTACTGCCATTTTCTGCACCAGTTCAGCGGCATTGTTCCATGCCAGTCAATGTGGTTGATGAACACACCACCAGCCACAAGTTCACTCGGACCAAGTCCCCGTGCCAGGAAGACCCATGGAACTGGGCAGTGTTCAACACAGGAGACTGTGCACTTCTGATGGGTCACTTGGATGGAGTTCACAGTCCCTGTTCTGATCAAACTCACTAAGGACGTTGTGTACTGAGCGCCTGACCTGCTGACCACAGTAAGAGCTCAGTCATGGAGCCAGCAGACTAACAACCCCCACACAGTATACACTAACATGGAGCTAGCAGACTAACAAACCCACACAGTATACACTAACATGGAGCTAGCAGACTAACAAACACCCACACAGTATACACTAAGATGGAGCCAGCAGACTAACAAACCCCCACAGTGAATACACTAACATGGAGCTAGCAGACTAACAACCCCCACACAGTATACACTAACATGGAGCCAGCAGACTAACAAACCCCCACAGTGTATACACTAACATGGAGCTAGCAGACTAACAACCCCCACACAGTATACACTAACATGGAGCTAGCAGACTAACAAACCCCACACAGTATACACTAACATGGAGCTAGCAGACTAACAAACCCCACACAGTATACACTAACATGGAGCCAGCAGACTAACAAACCCCACACAGTATACACTAACATGGAGCTAGCAGACTAACAAACCCCACACATACACTAACATGGAGCTAGCAGACTAACAAACACCCACACAGTATACACTAACATGGAGCTAGCAGACTAACAAACACCCACACAGTATACACTAACATGGAGCTAGCAGACTAACAAACCCCACACAGTATACACTAACATGGAGCTAGCAGACTAACAAACCCCCACACAGTATACACTAACATGGAGCTAGCAGACTAACAAACCCCCACACAGTATACACTAACATGGAGCTAGCAGACTAACAAACCCCCACACAGTATACACTAACATGGAGCTAGCAGACTAACAAACCCCCACACAGTATACACTAACATGGAGCCAGCAGACTAACAACCCCCCACACAGTATACACTAACATGGAGCTAGCAGACTAACAAACCCCACACAGTATACACTAAGATGGAGCTAGCAGACTAACAAACCCCCACACAGTATACACTTGCAGTGTTGGTCAGGACATTTGAGCAGCTCCCTCAGTGACACATCTGTAAAGTAGACGGGACTTGGTCCTATGGTCCCAGTGATCTCATTGAGCCCGTATGAGACTTGGTCCCATGGTCCCAGTGATCTCATTGAGCCCATATGGGACTTGGTCCTATGGTCTCAGTGATCTCATTGAGCCCATAGCACGCTTGGCTCTGGGAAGGTGTCAGACAGGGCTGAAAAATCCCAGTGATTGTTGTTGAATGTGAACATCCCATTCCAGCTCTGAAGGGACGTGTCCCATGATGTACATAGTGGACATTGCTAAATGTGAAGGGACATGCCCCCATGATGTACATAGTGGACATTGCTAAATGTGAAGGGACATGTCCCCATGATCTACATAGTGGACATTGCTAAATTTGAAGAGACATGTCCCCATAATGTACACAGTGGACATTGCTAAATGTGAAGGGACATGTCCCCATGATCTACATAGTGGACATTGCTAAATTTGAAGAGACATGTCCCCATGTTGTACACAGTGGACATTGCTAAATGTGAAGGGACATGTCTCCATGATCTACATAGTGGACATTGCTAAATTTGAAGAGACATTCCCCATGATGTACATAGTGGACATTGCTAAATGTGAAGGGACATGTCCCATGATGTACACAGTGGACATTGCTAAATGTGAAGGGACATGTCCCCATGATGTACATAGTGGACATTGCTAAATGTGAAGGGACATGTCCCCATGATGTACATAGTGGACATTGCTAAATGTGAAGGGACATGTCCCCATGATGTACATAGTGGACATTGCTAAATGTGAAGGGACATGGCACCACGATCTACATAATGGACATTGCTAAATGTGAAGGGACATGGCACCACGATCTACACAGTGGACATTGCTAAATGTGAAGGGACATGGCACCACGATCTACATAGTGGACATTGCTAAATGTGAAGGGACATGTCCCCATGATCTACATAGTGGACATTGCTAAATGTGAAGGGACATTCCCCATGATGTACATAGTGGACATTGCTAAATGTGAAGGGACATGTCCCCATGATCTACATAGTGGACATTGCTAAATGTGAAGGGACATGGCACCACGATCTACATAGTGGACATTGCTAAATGTGAAGGGACATGTCCCCATGATGTACACAGTGGACATTGCTAAATGTGAAGGGACATGTCCCCATGATGTACACAGTGGACATTGCTAAATGTGAAGGGACATGTCCCCATGATGTACACAGTGGACATTGCTAAATGTGAAGGGACATGTCCCCATGATGTACATAGTGGACATTGCTAAATGTGAAGGGACATGGCACCACGATCTACATAGTGGACATTGCTAAATGTGAAGGGACATGGCACCACGATCTACATAGTGGACATTGCTAAATGTGAAGGGACATGGCACCACGATCTACATAGTGGACATTGCTAAATGTGAAGGGACATGTCCCCATGATGTACATAGTGGACATTGCTAAATGTGAAGGGATATGTCCCCATGATGTACATAGTGGACATTGCTAAATGTGAAAGGACATGTCCCCATGATCTATACAGTGGACATTGCTAAATGTGAAGGGATATGTCCCCATGATCTACATAGTGGACATAGCTAAATGTGAAGGGACATGTCCCCATGATGTACATAGTGGACATTGCTAAATGTGAAGGGACATGTCCCCATGATGTACATAGTGGACATTGCTAAATGTGAAGGGACATGTCCCCATGATGTACATAGTGGACATTGCTAAATGTGAAGGGACATTGCACCACGATCTACATAGTGGACATTGCTAAATGTGAAGGGACATGTCCCCATGATCTACATAGTGGACATTGCTAAATGTGAAGGGACATGGCACCACGATCTACATAATGGACATTGCTAAATGTGAAGGGACATGTCCCCATGATCTACATAGTGGACATTGCTAAATGTGAAGGGACATGTCACCATGATGTACACAGTGGACATTGCTAAATGTGAAGGGACATGTCCCCATGATGTACACAGTGGACATTGCTAAATGTGAAGGGACATGTCCCCATGATCTACATAGTGGACATAGCTAAATGTGAAGGGACATGGCACCACGATCTACATAGTGGACATTGCTAAATGTGAAGGGACATGTCCCCATGATCTACATAGTGGACATTGCTAAATGTGAAGGGACATGGCACCACGATCTACATAGTGGACATTGCTAAATGTGAAGGGACATGTCCCCATGATGTACACAGTGGACATTGCTAAATGTGAAGGGACATGTCCCCATGATGTACACAGTGGACATTGCTAAATGTGAAGGGACATGTCCCCATGATGTACACAGTGGACATTGCTAAATGTGAAGGGACATGTCCCCATGATGTACATAGTGGACATTGCTAAATGTGAAGGGACATGGCACCACGATCTACATAGTGGACATTGCTAAATGTGAAGGGACATGGCACCATGATCTACACAGTGGACATTGCTAAATGTGAAGGGACATGGCACCACGATCTACATAGTGGACATTGCTAAATGTGAAGGGACATGGCACCACGATCTACATAGTGGACATTGCTAAATGTGAAGGGACATGGCACCACGATCTACATAGTGGACATTGCTAAATGTGAAGGGATATGTCCCCATGATCTACATAGTGGACATAGCTAAATGTGAAGGGACATGTCCCCATGATGTACATAGTGGACATTGCTAAATGTGAAGGGACATGGCACCACGATCTACATAGTGGACATTGCTAAATGTGAAGGGACATGGCACCACGATCTACATAGTGGACATTGCTAAATGTGAAGGGACATGTCCCCATGATGTACATAGTGGACATTGCTAAATGTGAAGGGACATGTCCCCATGATGTACATAGTGGACATTGCTAAATGTGAAGGGACATGTCCCCATGATCTACATAGTGGACATTGCTAAATGTGAAGGGACATGGCACCACGATCTACATAGTGGACATTGCTAAATGTGAAGGGACATGTCCCCATGATGTACACAGTGGACATTGCTAAATGTGAAGGGACATGTCCCCATGATGTACACAGTGGACATTGCTAAATGTGAAGGGACATGTCCCCATGATGTACACAGTGGACATTGCTAAATGTGAAGGGACATGTCCCCATGATGTACATAGTGGACATTGCTAAATGTGAAGGGACATGGCACCACGATCTACATAGTGGACATTGCTAAATGTGAAGGGACATGGCACCACGATCTACATAGTGGACATTGCTAAATGTGAAGGGACATGGCACCACGATCTACATAGTGGACATTGCTAAATGTGAAGGGACATGTCCCCATGATGTACATAGTGGACATTGCTAAATGTGAAGGGATATGTCCCCATGATGTACATAGTGGACATTGCTAAATGTGAAAGGACATGTCCCCATGATCTATACAGTGGACATTGCTAAATGTGAAGGGATATGTCCCCATGATCTACATAGTGGACATAGCTAAATGTGAAGGGACATGTCCCCATGATGTACATAGTGGACATTGCTAAATGTGAAGGGACATGTCCCCATGATGTACATAGTGGACATTGCTAAATGTGAAGGGACATGTCCCCATGATGTACATAGTGGACATTGCTAAATGTGAAGGGACATTGCACCACGATCTACATAGTGGACATTGCTAAATGTGAAGGGACATGTCCCCATGATCTACATAGTGGACATTGCTAAATGTGAAGGGACATGGCACCACGATCTACATAATGGACATTGCTAAATGTGAAGGGACATGTCCCCATGATCTACATAGTGGACATTGCTAAATGTGAAGGGACATGTCACCATGATGTACACAGTGGACATTGCTAAATGTGAAGGGACATGTCCCCATGATGTACACAGTGGACATTGCTAAATGTGAAGGGACATGTCCCCATGATCTACATAGTGGACATAGCTAAATGTGAAGGGACATGGCACCACGATCTACATAGTGGACATTGCTAAATGTGAAGGGACATGTCCCCATGATCTACATAGTGGACATTGCTAAATGTGAAGGGACATGGCACCACGATCTACATAGTGGACATTGCTAAATGTGAAGGGACATGTCCCCATGATGTACACAGTGGACATTGCTAAATGTGAAGGGACATGTCCCCATGATGTACACAGTGGACATTGCTAAATGTGAAGGGACATGTCCCCATGATGTACACAGTGGACATTGCTAAATGTGAAGGGACATGTCCCCATGATGTACATAGTGGACATTGCTAAATGTGAAGGGACATGGCACCACGATCTACATAGTGGACATTGCTAAATGTGAAGGGACATGGCACCATGATCTACACAGTGGACATTGCTAAATGTGAAGGGACATGGCACCACGATCTACATAGTGGACATTGCTAAATGTGAAGGGACATGGCACCACGATCTACATAGTGGACATTGCTAAATGTGAAGGGACATGGCACCACGATCTACATAGTGGACATTGCTAAATGTGAAGGGATATGTCCCCATGATCTACATAGTGGACATAGCTAAATGTGAAGGGACATGTCCCCATGATGTACATAGTGGACATTGCTAAATGTGAAGGGACATGGCACCACGATCTACATAGTGGACATTGCTAAATGTGAAGGGACATGGCACCACGATCTACATAGTGGACATTGCTAAATGTGAAGGGACATGTCCCCATGATGTACATAGTGGACATTGCTAAATGTGAAGGGACATGTCCCCATGATGTACATGGTGGACATTGCTAAATGTGAAGGGACATGGCACCACGATCTACATAGTGGACATTGCTAAATGTGAAGGGACATGGCACCACGATCTACATAGTGGACATTGCTAAATGTGAAGGGACATGTCCCCATGATGTACATAGTGGACATTGCTAAATGTGAAGGGACATGTCCCCATGATGTACATAGTGGACATTGCTAAATGTGAAGGGACATGTCCCCATGATGTACACAGTGGACATTGCTAAATGTGAAGGGACATGTCCCCATGATGTACATAGTGGACATTGCTAAATGTGAAGGGACATGACCCCATGATGTACATAGTGGACATTGCTAAATGTGAAGAGACATGTCCCCATGATCTACACAGTGGACATTGCTAAATGTGAAGGGATATGTCCCCATGATCTACACAGTGGACATTGCTAAATGTGAAGGGACATGTCCCCATGATGTACATAGTGGACATTGCTAAATGTGAAGGGATATGTCCCCATGATCTACATAGTGGACATTGCTAAATTGAAGAGACATGTCCCCATGATCTACATAGTGGACATTGCTAAATGTGAAGGGACATGTCCCCATGATGTACATAGTGGACATTGCTAAATGTGAAGGGACATGGCACCACGATCTACATAGTGGACATTGCTAAATGTGAAGGGACATGTCCCCATGATCTACATAGTGGACATTGCTAAATGTGAAGGGACATGTCCCCATGATGTACATAGTGGACATTGCTAAATGTGAAGGGACATGTCCCCATGATCTACATAGTGGACATAGCTAAATGTGAAGGGACATTCCCCATGATCTACATAGTGGACATTGCTAAATGTGAAGGGACATGTCCCCATGATCTACATAGTGGACATTGCTAAATGTGAATGGACATGGCACCATGATGTACATAGTGGACATTGCTAAATGTGAAGGGACATGTCCCCATGATGTACATAGTGGACATTGCTAAATGTGAAGGGACATGTCCCCATGATGTACATAGTGGACATTGCTAAATGTGAAGGGACATGTCCCCATGATGTACATAGTGGACATTGCTAAAAGTGGACATTCCATTCCTGCTCTGAAGGGACATGTCCCCATGGAATCAAAGTATACACATATAGTCCCAGCCTCTCTAAACTGCAGTCAAGAACAGAAAAAGTCAACATTGCCAAGTTAAGTCAACTTGTCTTGCTATTTTTACATTTCACACTTTGTTGCACCTCCTAAAGTGCAACCCTTGGTGCTCGTCCTGGGAGGTGGTAAGGGGTAAAATAGGGGATTGCTGGGTCTGTGTGAAGTACGGTGTGGTTTTATGCCACTTAGGCTCTACGCTAACCCTGAAGGTCGACCTGGGTCACCCTAAAACGCCCTGGCCAACGGTGCTCTGATGAAGCTACGACAAGGCCTAGCGAGTCGGTAGTGGATTTCAAAATGCTAATAGAAACAACGGAGATAATAATAAACGGACATATCAAACGGAAAAACGACCTGGAAAACCAAAAGGACGGCGAGGCAGAAATTGGTACGTGGAATGTGAGTGGAGTAGCTGACAAGGAAACAGAAATAGTAGAATTCATGAAGAAGAAGAAGAAAGTAATTAGACTGAGTAATGTGAAGAAAACCGGGAATTATTATCTGCAAGCAAATCCATGAAAACTACACTTGTAGCAAGTGGAGTTGAAAACAAGAAGAAAGCAAAATGTGGAGTAGGATTTATACCACAACTGTCTACTTTCAAGTCTATGCCCCATGTAATGATAGCTATACAGAAGAAGATAGACTACAGTTTTACTAAGAGATAAGCGCCCACATGGGTAAAACTAAAGACAGCAAAGAACGTATTGTAATGGGCAATTTAAACGGAAAGGTAGTAGGTAGGAGAGAACCATGGTATGGACATTTGGGCCCTTTGAGTGATCAGGAGACTGAGTGTAACTCGCATGGCGAGATGCTACTTAACTTATGTGCTAAGCATGAACTCTTCATCACCAATACCTTCTTCAAACATAAAATCAATCATGTAAAAACGTGGTACAAGTGGAATGACTTAGGTCAAGCTTCCCAGATTTATTTTATTCTCACAAGGAAAAGATCTAGTGTCACAGTTAAAGATGCGAGAGCAATCCCAAATTACATCATTGACACTGATCACAAAATTCTTGTTAAGGTGTACACACAAGAAAAGTGAGATAAAGTTCCCTTCGTCAAGTTCAATTAGAAAATATGATAAACATGACGAAAATGGCTGAAGAGTGTGTCAAGATAGGTATTTTCAGACATTGAAGAATTCATAAAAATTTGCCAAATGAAATTGGCCTAGTAGAAAAAGAATGGAACAGTTTTCAAACGAAAATTAGTAGCGTTTTGGAAAAGACTATTGAGTATGACACGAACGTAAACATGTTATATGTTGAGCAAGAGAAAGCATTTGACACTGTAGAGAGAGAGAGAGAAATATGCTATGGGCAGTTCTAGAGACTTACGGAGTTCAGGTACAGTTATTAGAGAATGTCATGGCGATGTACCTGTTTCAGTTTCAGTTTCTCTAGACGACCATGGCCGTGCTTGGAATGAACTCCATATTCACTGACGTCACAGGTGCCATGTGATGGTGATCATGGCACAAGTCTTAAACTTGCTTACACATAAGCCCATGAACTGGCCAGGTCCTGAGATTAAAAACTGGCCTACAGTGGGGGAGGGGGTCGCACCCTCCACATTATCTCCCCACACAGCTCTAACCAACTGAACTTATGGTTTTCACGCCAAGAAGACAGCAAGAGCGGCAGTTGTCAGCTCAGTGTATCACCATAGTTAAAGTGCAGAGAGAACCCCAGACAGCCTCAGTGACTGCTTTGATATGAAAACAGGAGTGCACCAAGGTTGTGTTTTGTCCCCTCTGTTGTTCATACTTGACATGTTCGTTATTTACATGGACAGGATCACAATGGACACAAATCCAAATCTTGAAGACCTGAATGAATAACTATTTGCCGATGACCAAGACCTAATTAATGAAGATGCAGAAGAGTTACAGGAGCACCTCAGTAATTTGAATCCAAGCTGTGAAAATTATAACATGAAAATCAGCGTGTCCAAAAGAGTTTATAAAGGTGTTAACCAATAGGCTGTATCTTTATATTGATGTTTTTTTTTATCAGTGACAGACATGGACACTTAACCAAAGACAAAAAAGCAGAATAACAGCTTGGGAAATGAGGTGTCTTAGAAAGACAATGAATGTCACACGTCGAGACAAAATCAGAAGTGAAGTCATTGGAGACACTTTGGGGACAGTGCCATGTCTAGAATAAACAGAAATACAGAGGCTGAAATGGTTCGGTCGTTTCATGAGGCTTCCAAGCCAACAGCCAGCTTACACAGCTTATACCATGAAAAGGCGTGGATCCAAAGGAGGGGGGCGTCCTAGGAAAGGATGGATGGAAGTGTGGAAAGAAACAACCGAAAGAATCAACGTAACAATGGCAGACACTACCATCTGGCCCACGTCCGAAACAGCATTCTCCCCTCAACGCTTAATGGCTCAAGGGGACAGAAAAAATCAGATGGGAACTTGAACTCTTGACTTACCAGGCAGTTGTCCGTTGCTGGAATTATTTTGCCACACTGACTGCTGTACTGCCACAACCTGCGTTACCTTGACAACCATTGTTACCTTGACGACCATTGTAACCTTGACAATATTGGTTACCTTGACAACCTTTGTTACCTTGGTAATCATTTTTATCTTGACAGCCATTCTTATCTTCAGAAAGATTGTTACCTTGATGACCATTGTTGCCCTGATAATCATTTTTACCTTGACAACCATTGCTACATTGACAACCCGAACAGTCTATTACTATGACAGCAAGGACAATTTGTTACCTTGACAACGTGAATAATCTGTAGCCATGACACCTTGTGTTATCATGCAACATGAAAATATGAATAGTCTTGTTGCATTAACGACATGAATAGCGTGTTGTTACCAGGACAACCTGTATGTTATTGTAACACATGAATAGTCTGTTACCTTGACAACATGAATTGTCTTAACTTGACAGCATGAATAGTCTGTTACCATGACAACATGAATTGTCTTAACTGGACAGCATGAATAGTCTGTAGCCATGACAACATGAATTGTCTTAACTGGACAGCATGAATAGTCTGTAGCCATGACAACATGAATTGTCTCAACTTGACAGCATGAATAGTCTGTTACCATGACAACATGAATTGTCTTAACTTGACAGCATGAATAGTCTGTTACCATGACAACATGAATTGTCTTAACTTGACAGCATGAATAGTCTGTTACCATGACAACATGAACAGTCTGTTACAACCTGAGTAGTATGATACTTATCTTGCTTTGACATATGAACGGTGTGTTACCTTGGCAATCTGATCCCATGACAGCTTGAAGTCTTCGTCTGAATTCTTCTTCTTCTTTTGTTGTTGTTGTTGTTGTTGTTGATATTTTTCTCATTTGAAAAAAAAAGACTATTTTCTAAAAATTTTCAAGGATGTTTGCTAGCAAAAAAATGTTTGTCTTGATTTGGGACTGCCTATCTGCATTATCTGTTTTCATGATGTCAACATGTTTGTCAACAGGAAGTAAAGAAACATCTGATGGAAAAACTGAAGGATTTGGGCAAAAAGTCCGGCCTCTCGTCTTTGGAAATTGTGAGTTAGTGTGCGTGTGCGTGTGCGTGTGTGTGTGTGTGTGTATGTGTATGTGCGCGTGCGTGAGTGCGTGCGTGCGTGCGTGCTGTGTTGTGTGTGTGTGTGTGTGTTGTGAGACACTGTGTATCCGTTTTCTCATTCAGTCTGTCTGTCTGTCTGTATGTATGTCTGACTGTCTGTTGTGTCTCTCGGTATTTGTTTCTGTCTCTGTGACAGCCGATGTGGTGTGTAGTGTTATGGGAAGGAAGGAAGAGACAGTGTGATGTGGTGTGTTGTGTTATGGGAAGGAAGGAAGAGACAGTGTGATGTGATATGTAGTGTTATGGGAAGGAAGGAAGAGACAGTGTTATGTGGTGTGTTGTGTTATGGGAAGGAAGAAAGAGACAGTGTGATGTGGTGTGTTGTGTTATGGGAAGGAAGAAAGAGACAGTGTGATGTGGTGTGTAGTGTTATGGGAAGAAAGAGACAGTGTGATGTGGTGTGTAGTGTTATGGAAAGGAAGGAAGAGACAGTGTGATGTGGTGTGTAGTGTTATAGGAAGGAAGGAAGAGTCAGTGTGATGTGGTGTGTAGTGTTGTGGGAAGGAAGAAAGAGACAGTGTGATCTGGTGTGTAGTGTTATGGTAAGGAAGAAAGAGACAGTGTGATGTGGTGTGTAGTGTTATGGGAAGGAAGAAGGAGACAGTGTGATGTGGTGTGTAGTGTTATGGGAAGGAAGGAAGAGACAATGTGATGTGGTGTGTAGTGTTATGGGAAGGAAGAGACAGTGTGATGTGGTGTGTAGTGTTATGGGAAGAAGAGAGACAGTGTGATGTGGTGTGTAGTGTTATGGAAGGAAGAAAGAGACAGTGTGATGTGTGTGTAGTGTTTGGGAAGAAAGAGACAGTTGATGTGGTGTGTAGTGTTATGGGAAGGAAGAAGGACAGTGTGAGTGTGTGTGTTGAGTGTTATGTTGGAAGGAAGAGACAGTGTGATGTGGTGTGTAGTGTTATGGAAGAAGAGACAGTGTGATGTGGTGTGTAGTGTTATGGGAAGGAAGAAAGAGACAGTGTGATGTGGTGTGTAGTGTTATGGGAAGGAAGAAGAGACAGTTGATGTGGTGTGTTGTGTTATGGAAGGAAGGAAGACAGTGTGATGTGTGTGTGTGTTATGGGAAGAAGAAAGAGACAGTTGATGTGGTGTGTAGTGTTATGGGAAGGAAGAAAGACAATTGATGTGGTGTGTAGTGTTATGGAGGAAGAGACATGTGATGTGGTGTGTGTAGTTGATGGAAGGAAGAAAGAGACAGTGTGATGTGGTGTTAGTGTTATGGAAGGAAAGAAAGAGACAGTGTGATGTGGTTTTTGTATGGAGAAGAGAAGTGAGGTGTTGTTATGAAGGAAGAGACAGTGTGATGTGGGGTTTTTATGGGAAGAGAAGAGACGTGTGATGTGTGTAGTGTTAGGAAAAGGACAGGTGATGTGTTGTTGTTATGAGGAAAGAGCGTGTGTGTGTGTGTTTATGGAGAGAAGAGACATGTGATGTGGTGTGTGTGTTATGGAAGAAGAAAGAGACTGTGATTGTGTGTTGTTTGGGAAGGAAGAAGAGACAGTGGATGTGGTGTGTGTTATGGGAAGAAAGAATGTGATGTGGTGTGTGTTATGAGGAAGAGACAGTGTGATGTGTTGTGTTATGAAGAAGAGAGACAGTTGATGTGGTGTATGAGAGAGGAAGTGTGATGTGTTGTGTGTTATGGAAGAAGAAGACAGTTGATTGGTGTGTGTGTAGGAAGAGAAAAGACGTTGATGTGGTTTGTTATGGAAGAGAGAGACATGTGATGTGGTGTGTGTGTTATGGAAGAAAGAACATGTGATGTGGTTGTAGTGTTAGGAAGAAAGAATGTGATTGTGTGTTTTTAGGAAGGAAGAAAGAGACAGTTGATGGTGGTGTTATGGAAGGAAGTGAGTGTGTGTGTGTTAGGGAAAAGAAGAACAGTGTGATGTGTGTGTGTGTTATGGAAGAAGAGACAGTGTATTGTGTGTTATGTGTGTGTGGTTGTTATGGGAAGAAGAGACATGTGATGTGTGTGTGTGTTATGGAAGAAGAAAAGACAGTTGATGTGGTGTTTTGGAGAAAGACGTGTGATTGGTTGTTATGGAAGAAAAAGAGACAGTGTGATGTGGTTTTGTGTTAGGGAAGGAAGAAGAGACAGGTATGGTGTTATGAAGAAGAAAACAGTGTTGGTGTGTGTTTGGAAGAAGAACATGTGAGTGGTGTGTAGTGTAGGAGGAAAAGAGAGGTGTGTTGGGTTATGGGAGAAAGAGACAGTGTGTGGGTTGGAGGAAGAGACGTGTGATGTGGGTTGTGTTATGAGAAGGAAGAGACAGTGTGATGTGGTGTGTTGTGTTATGGAGAAGAGAGAAGTGATTGGGGTGTGTATGGAAAGGCAGTGTGATGTGGTGTGTTGTTTGGAGAGAAGAAGAAAGTGTATGTGGTGTGGTTATGGAAGAAGAACAGTTGGTGTGTTAGTGTTATGGAAGGAAAGAACAGTGTGATGTGGTGTGTTGTTATGGGAGAAGGAAGAACAGTGTGATGTGTGTGTGTTGGAAGAAGAAGAGACAGTGTGATGGGTGTGTGTGTTATGGAAGAAAGAGACAGTGTATGTGGTGTGTTATGGAAGAAGGACAGTTTGTGGTTGTTGTTATGGAAGAAGAAAGAGAAGTGTATGTGGGGTGTGTTTGGGAAGGAAGAAGAACAGTGTGATGTGGTGTTGTGTTATGGAAGGAAGGAAAACAGTTGAGGGTGTGTTTAGGAGAAGACAGTGTATGTGTGATGTTATGGAAGAAGATGTGATGTGTGTGTGTTTATGGGAAGGAAGAAGAGACAGTGTGATGTGGTGTGGTGTTATGGGTGTGATGTGGTGTGTGTGTATGGGAAAAGAAATGGAGGAAGAAGAAGAGCGTGTGATGTGGTGTGTGTGTTATGGGAAGGAAGAAAGAACAGTGAGTGTGTTAAGGAGATGTGTGGGTGTGTAGTGTTATGGAAGGAAGAAGAGACAGTGTGATGTGGTGTGGGAAGAGACGTGTATTGGGAAGGAAGGAAGAAAGACAGTTGTGTTGTGTGTTAAGGGGTGTATGGTTGTGGTTGGAAGGAAAAGAGACAGTGTGATTGTGTGTTGTTATGGGAAGAAGAAGAGACAGTGTGATGTGTGTGTAGTTATGGGAGAAGAAAGAACAGTGTGATGTGGTGTGTGTGTTATGGAAAAGAAGAGACAGTATGTGTTGTAGTTATGGAAGGAAGAAGACGTGTGATGTGGTGTGTGTGTTATGGAAGGAAGGAAAGACAGTGTGATGTGGTGTGTGTGTTATGGGAAGAAAAAGAACAGTGTGATTGGTGTGTAGTGTTATGGAAGGAAAGAGACAGTTGAGTGAGTGTAGGAGTGTGATGTGTTATGATGGAAGGAAAAGAGACAGTGTGATGTGGTGTGTGTGTTATGGGAAGGAAAAGAGACATTGATGTGGTGTGTTGTGTTATGGGAAGAAGAAGACAGTGTGATGTGGTGTGTAGTGTTATGAGGAAGAAGAGACAGTTGATGTGGTGTGTATGTATGGGAAGAAGAGACAGTGTGATGTGGTGTGTAGTGTTATGGAAGGAAGAAGAGACAGTGTGATGTGTGGTATGTTATGGAAAAGGAAGAACAGTTGATGTGGTGTGTAGTGTTATGGAAGGAAAGAGACAGTGTATGTGGTGTGTTGTGTTATGGAAGAGAAAGAGACATGTGATGTGTTGTGTGTTGGAAGAAGAGAGACATGTGATGTGGTGTTTGTGTTATGGGAAGAAAGACAGTGTGATGTGTGTTGTAGTGTATGGAAGGAAGAGACAAGTGTGATGTGGTGTGTGTTTATGGGAAAGGAAGAGACAGTGTGATGTGGTGTGTTAGTGTTATGGGAAGAAGGAAGAGACAGTGTGATGTGGTGTGTGTGTTATGGAAGGAAGAAGAGACAGTGTGATGTGGTGTGTTGTTATGGAAGAAGAAAGAGACAGTGTGATGGTGTTTAGTGTTATGGAAGGAAGAAGAGACAGTGTGATGTGTGTGTAGTGTTATGGAGGAAGAAGAGACAGTGTGATGTGGTGTGTGTGTTATGGGAAGAAGAGACAGTGTGATGTGGTGTGTAGTGTTATGGAAGAAGAAGAGACAGTGTGATGTGTGTGTGTTTATGGAAGAAGAAAGAACAGTGTGATGTGGTGTGTAGTGTTATGGAAGGAAAGAGACAGTTGATGTGGTGTGTAGTGTTATGGAAGGAAAGAGACAGTGTGATGTGGTGGTGTGTTTATGGGAAGAAGAAGACAGTGTGATGTGGTGTTAGTGTTATGGAAGGAAGAAGAGACAGTGTGATGTGGTGTGTTGTTTATGGGAAGGAAGAAGAGACAGTGTGATGTGGTGTGTTGTGTTATGGGAAGGAAGAAGAGACAGTGTGATGTGTGTGTAGTGTTATGGAAGAAGAGACAGTGTGATGTGTGTTGTGTTATGGAAGGAAGAGACAGTGATGTGGTGTTGTTATGGAAGGAAGAGACATGTGATGTGGTGTGTGTTTATGGAAGGAAGAAGAGACAGTGTGATGTGGTGTGTGTTTATGGGAAGAAGAGACAGTGTGATGTGGTGTGTGTTTATGGGAAGGAAGAGACAGTGTGATGTGTGTGTTGTGTTATGGAAGAAGAAGAGACAGTGTGATGTGGTGTGTAGTGTTATGGGAAGGAGAAGAGACAGTGTGATGTGGTGTGTTGTGTTATGGGAAGAAGAAGAGACAGTGTGATGTGGTGTGTAGTGTTATGGGAAAAGAAAGAGACAGTGTGATGTGGTGTGTAGTGTTATGGGAAGGAGAAGAGACAGTGTGATGTGGTGTGTGTGTTATGGAGGAAGAAGAGACAGTTGATGTGGTGTGTAGTGTTATGGGAAGGAAGAAGAGACGTGTGATGTGGTGTGTGTGTTATGGGAAGGAAGGAAGAGACAGTGTGATGTGGTGTGGTGTTATGGGAAGGGAAGAGACATGTGATGTGTGTGTTGTTATGGGAAGGAAGAGACAGTGTGATGTGGTGTGTTGTGTTATGGAAGGAAGAAAGACAGTGTGATGTGGTGTGTTGTGTTATGGGAAGGAAGAAGAGACAGTGTGATGTGGTGTGTTGTGTTATGGGAAGAGAAAGAGACAGTGTGATGTGGTGTGTAGTGTTATGGGAAGGAAGAAGAACAGTGTGATGTGGTGTGTAGTGTTATGGGAAGAAAAGAGACAGTGTGATGTGGTGTGTGTGTTATGGGAAGGAAGGAAAGACAGTGTGATGTGGTGTGTGTGTTATGGGAAGGAAAGAGACAGTGTGATGTGGTGTGTGTGTTATGGAAGGAAGAGACAGTTGTGTGGTGTGTGTGTTATGGGAAGGAAGAGAACAGTGTGATGTGGTGTGTGTGTTATGGGAAGGAAGAAGAGACGTGTGATGTGGTGTGTGTGTTATGGGAAGGAAGGAAGGACAGTGTGATGTGGTGTGTGTGTTATGGGAAGGAAAGGACAGTGTGATGTGGTGTGTGTGTTATGGGAAGGAAGAAAGAGACAGTGTGATGTGGTGGTGTTAGTTATGGGAGAGGAAAGAAGACAGTGTGATGTGGGTGTTGTGTTATGGGAAGGAAGAAGAGCAGTGTGATGTGGTGTGTTGTGTTATGGGGGAAGAAGAGACAGTGTGATGTGGTGTGTGTGTTATGGGAAGAGAAGGACAGTGTGATGGGGTGTTGTGTTATGGAAGGAAGGAAGACATTGATGTGTGTGTGTTAGGAAGGAAGAGACAGTTGATGTGGTGTTGTGTTATGGGAAGGAAGAGACAGTGTGATGTGGTGTGTGTGTTATGGGAAGAGAGAGACAGTGTGATGTGGTGTGGTGTTATGGAAGGAAGAAGAGACAGTGTGATGTGGTGTTGTGTTATGGAAGGAAGAGACAGTGTGATGTGGTGTGTGTGTTATGGGAAGGAAGAAGGACGTGTGATGTGGTGTGTAGTGTTATGGAAGAAGAGAGACAGTGTGATGTGGTGTTTGTGTTATGGGAGAAGGAAGAGACAGTTGTGTGGTGTGTGTGTTATGGAAGGAGAGGACGTGTGTGTGGTGTGTGTTTATGGAAGAGACGTGTGATGTGGTGTGTGTGTTATGGGAAGGAAGAGACAGTGTGATGTGTGTGTGTGTTATGGAAGGGAAGAACAGTGTGATGTGTGTAGTGTTATGGAAGGAAGAGACAGTGTGATGTGGTGTGTTGTGTTATGGGAAGGAAAGGGAAGAGGAGATGTGGTGTGTGTGTTTATGGAAAGGAAGAGAAGTGGATGTGTGTTGTGTTATGGAAAGAAGGACAGTGTGATGTGTGTGTGTGTTATGGAAGGAGAGACAGTGTGATGTGTGTGTGTGTTATGGAAGAAGGACATGTGATGTGGTGTAGTGTTAGGAAGAAGAGACAGTTGATGTGGTGTGTGTGTATGGAGGAAGAGACATGTGATGTGGTGTGTGTGTTTGGAAGGAAGAGACAGTTGATGTGGTGTGTGTGTTAGGGAAGGAGAAGAACAGTGTGATGTGTGTTGTGTATGGAAGGAAGAAGGACAGTGTGATGTGGTGTGTAGTGTTATGGAAGGAAGGAAGAGACATGTGATGTGGTGTGTGTGTTATGGGAAGGAAGAGGCAGTGTGATGTGGTGTGTGTTTTGGAAGGAGGGACTGTGATGTGGGTGTGTGTTATGGGAAGGAAGAGACAGTGTGTGGTGTGTGTGTTTGGAAGAGACTGTTGGTGTGTTTGGGAAGGAAGAGACATTGATGTGGGTTTGTGTTATGGGAAGAAGACAGTGTGATGTGTGTGTGTGTTATGGGAAGAAAGACAGTGGATGTGGTGTGTGTGTTATGGGAAGGAGGACAGTTGTGTGGTGTGTGTGTTATGGGAAGAAGAGACAGTGTGTGTGTGTGTGTTATGGAGGAAGGACGTAGGAAGGGGAGTGTGTGTGGTGTTTGTGTTATGGGGAGAAGAGCATGTGATGTGGTGTGTGTGTTATGGGAAGGAAGAGAACAGTGTGATGTGGTGTGTTTATGGAAGGAAGGACAGTGTGATGTGGTGTTGTTATGGGAAGGAAGAGACAGTGTGATGTGGTGTGTAGTGTTATGGGAAGGAAGAAGAGACAGTGTGATGTGGTGTGTAGTATTATGGGAAGAAAGAGACAGTGTGATGTGGTGTTAGTGTTATGGAAGGAAGAAAGAGAGAGTGTGATGTGGTGTGTAGTGTTACGGGAAGAAGAGACAGTGTGATGTGGTTGTTTGTGTTATGGAAGGAAGAGACAGTGTGATGTGGTGTGTAGTGTTATGGGAAGGAAGAAAGAGACAGTGTGATGTGGTGTGTAGTGTTATGGGAAGGAAGAGACAGTGTGATGTGGTGTGTAGTGTTATGGGAAGGAAAGAGACAGTGTGATGTGGTGTGTAGTTTATGGGAAGGAAGAGACAGTGTGATGTGGTGTGTATGTTATGGGAAGGAAGAAAGAGACAGTGTGATGTGGTGTGTTGTGTTATGGGAAGGAGAGAAGAGACAGTGTGATGTGGTGTGTTAGTGTTATGGGAAGGAAGAAAGAGACAGTGTGATGTGGTGTGTTGTGTTATGGGAAGGAAGGTAGAGATAGTGTGATGTGGTGTGTTGTGTTATGGGAAGGAAGAGACAGTGTGATGTGGTGTGTGTGTTATGGGAAGGAAGGGAAAGAGACAGTGTGATGTGGTGTGTTGTGTTATGGGAAGAAAGACAGTGTGATGGTGATTGTTAGGAAGACAGGACTTGTATTGTTTTGTGTTGGAGTGAAGTGAGACAGTGTGATGTGTGTGTAGTGTTATGGGAAGGAAGAGACATGTATGTGTTGATGTGTTATGAAGGAAAAGATGTATGGGTGTGTTTTTTTTTTTTTTTTTTTTTTTTTTTTTTTTTTTTTTTTTTTTTTTTTTTTTTTTTTTTTTTTTTTTTTTTTTTTTTTTTTTTTTTTTTTTTTTTTTTTTTTTTTTTTTTTTTTTTTTTTTTTTTTTTTTTTTTTTTTTTTTTTTTTTTTTTTTTTTTTTTTTTTTTTTTTTTTTTTTTTTTTTTTTTTTTTTTTTACAGTGTGATGTGGTGTGTTGTGTTATGGGAAGAAGAAAGAGACGTGTGATGTGGTGTTTTGTTTTATGGAAGGAAGAAAGAGACAGTGTGATGTGGTGTTTGTTTATGGAAGGAAGAAAGACAGTGTGATGTGGTGTGTGTGTTATGGGAAGGAAGAAGAGACGTGTGATGTGGTGTGTAGTGTTATGGAAAGGAAGGAAGAGACAGTGTGATGTGGTGTGTTGTGTTATTGGGAAGGAAGAGACAGTGTGATGTGGTGTGTGTGTTATGGGAAGGAAGAAGAGACAGTGTGATGTGGTTATGGGAAGGAAGGAAGAGACAGTGTGATGTGGTGTGTTGTGTTATGGAAGGAAGGAAGAGACAGTGTGATGTGTGTGTGTGTTATGGGAAGGAAGGACAGTGTGATGTGGTGTGTAGTGTTATGGAAGGAAGAGACAGTGTGATGTGGTGTGTAGTGTTATGGGAAGGAAGAAAGACAGTGTGATGTGGTGTGTGTGTTATGGGAAGGAAGAAAGAGACAGTGTGATGTGGTGTGTAGTGTTATGGGAAGGAAGGAAGAGACAGTGTGATGTGGTGTGTAGTGTTTTGGGAAGGAAGAAAGAGACAGTGTGATGTGTGTGTGTGTGTTTATGGGAAGAAGAGACAGTGTGATGTGGTGTGTGTAGTGTTATGGGAAGGAAGAAGAGACAGTGTGATGTGGTGTGTGTGTTATGGGAAGGAAGAGACAGTGTGATGTGGTGTGTAGTGTTATGGGAAGAAAGAGACAGTGTGATGTGGTGTGTGTGTTATGGAAGGAAGAAAGAGAAGTGTGATGTGGTGTAGTTAGTGTTACGGAAGAAGAGACAGTGTGATGTGTGTGTGTGTTATGGGAAGGAAGAGACAGTGTGAGTGGTGTGTAGTGTTATGGGAAGGAAGAAAGAGACAGTGTGATGTGGTGTGTAGTGTTATGGGAAGGAAGAGACAGTGTGATGTGGTGTGTAGTGTTATGGGAAGAAAGAGACAGTGTGATGTGGTGTGTAGTTTATGGGAAGGAAGAGACAGTGTGATGTGGTGTGTATGTTATGGGAAGGAAGAAAGAGACAGTGTGATGTGGTGTGTTGTGTTATGGGAAGGAAGAAAGAGACAGTGTGATGTGGTGTGTAGTGTTATGGGAAGGAAGAAAGAGACAGTGTGATGTGGTGTGTTGTGTTATGGGAAGGAAGGTAGAGATAGTGTGATGTGGTGTGTTGTGTTATGGGAAGGAAGAGACAGTGTGATGTGGTGTGGTGTGTTATGGGAAGGAAGAAAGAGACAGTGTGATGTGGTGTGTTGTGTTATGGGAAGAAAGGTAGGCTCAGAATGAGGCAAGACAGTGCTCTTCTATTCTCTCTTGGGCTGGTAGTTGGGTTGGACCTGTTGGTGCACGTTGTGTGGCAGTGTCTGGGGGGTTGACATTTACCTTGCCATTCGGTTTCTAAACAAGATGACTGGGTCCGAATGGGTCATGCAACACATGGACAGCCTCCCTTCTCCCCTTTGCCTAGTGAAATGGCTACTGTGTGGTGTTGAGAGCTAGGAAGCAAGTTGTGTAGAGAGTGGTGAGGCATTGGTGCTCTGGGTCCCACCCAGGGCTGTGAGCTGTTTCTTGTTCATTAGTGTCAGTAAGTGTGATATGTTAGTGTAGGTTGTTATTGATAATAGGTCAGTGCAGGTACGTATCAATATACATGTATGTTAGTGCTTCATATGCACTGTTACATGCGTGCGTGCACGCACACGCACACACACATACACAATGTTTGTACTTTCATACACACAGTCATACGCTTACACACACATGTACAAACACGCGCATTTACATATATGTACACGTGCACACACACACAAACAGAGATAGGCTGGAACATGACCAAACTTTAGAAAAGTGGATGTCTCAGAAAGCGATGTTTTGACGTGCTTTTTAAAAGTAAGACACTTTGCGTTGATTTATAGATACTGTATGTAGTGTAGTGTATGTGTTGTATGCTTGTTACAAATTATTCTGAAATGATATGTTTTGTGTGTGTGTGTGTGTGTGTGTGTGTGTGTGTGTGTGTGTGTGTGTGTGTGTGTGTGTGTGTGTGTGTGTGTGTGTGTGTGTGATCAGGTGAAGGACATTCACCTACACCCAGAGCTGTTCTCTGTAGAGAACGGTCTGCTGACGCCAACTTTCAAAAGCAAGAGACAGGAACTGGCCAAGTTCTTCAGACCTCAAATTGATGACATGTACAGCAAACTGGTTTGATCTGTGTTACACAGTACAACACACTGGTTTGATCTGTTACAGTGTTACACAGTACAACACACTGTTTTGATATGTTAGTGTTACACAGTACAACACACTGGTTTGATCTGTGTTACACAGTACATCAAACTGGTTTATTTCTTTTTATCACACACTTCTTCGGAAATCAGATTGATGATATCTACAGGAAACTGGCTTGATCTCTCTCTTACATACTGATATATACTACTCTGCACACACACACACACACACACACACACACACACACACACACACACACACACACACACACACACACAACACACACACACTCCCCATATGTGTACACTTTGCAGCCTTTATAACTGGGGTAGGGGATGTGTTTGGTGTCCGCGCCCTTGTCTTAGTGGGAAGGAAGGGGGAGGGGGGACAGTGTGATATGTGTCCCTGTCATAGTGGGGAGGGGGGGCAGTGTGATGTGTCCCTGTCATAGTGTGGAGGGAGGGAGGGGGACAGTGTGATATGTGTCCCTGTCATAGTGGGGAGGGAGGGGGGCAGTATATGTGTCCCTGTCATAGTGGGGAGGGAGGGGGACAGTGTGATGTGTCCCTGTCATAGTGGGGAGGGAAGGGGGCAGTGTGATGTGTCCCTGTCATAGTGGGGAGGGGGGGACAGTGTGATGTGTGTCCCTGTCATAGTGGGGAGGGAGGGAGGGGGACAGTGTGATATGTGTCCCTGTCATAGTGTGGAGGGAGGGAGGGGGGCAGTGTGATATGTGTCCCTGTCATAGTGTGAAGGGAGGGAGACAGTGTGATATGTCCCTGTCATAGTGTGGAGGGAGGGAGGGAGACAGTGTGATATGTCCCTGTCATAGTGTGGAGGGAGGGAGGGGGGACAGTGTGATGTGTCCCTGTCATAGTGTGGAGGGAGGGGGACAGTGTGATGTGTCCCTGTCATAGTGGGGAGGGAGGGGACAGTGTGATGTGTGTCCCTGTCATAGTGGGGGAGGGAGGGAGGGGGGCAGTGTGATATGTGTCCCTGTCATAGTGGGGAGGGAGGGAGGGAGGGGGACAGTGTGATGTGTGTCCCTGTCATAGTGGGGAGGGAGGGAGGGACAGTGTGTATGTGTCCCTGTCCTTGTGAAGGGTGTGTGTGTGTGAATGGAGTGGGGATGGCAGCAGAGGTGGAGAGTGTCCTTACTTTTGTTGTTCTAGAGTAAGGTGGAAGTGAGGGTTGATGTTGGTGGGATCAAAGAGAGGGGTGTTGTTAGGGGTGTGATAGTGGTTTTGTGGAGAGGGGTGTTGTTAGGGGTGTGATAGTGGTTTTGTGGAGAGGGGTGTTGTTAGGGGTGTGATAGTGGTTTTGTGGAGAGGGGTGTTGTTAGGGGTGTGAAGGTAGTTTTGTGGAGAGGGGTGTTGTTAGGGGTGTGATAGTGTGTTTTGTGAGAGGGGTGTTGTTAGGGGTGTGATAGTGGTTTTGTGGAGAGGGGTGTGTTAGGGTGTAGGAGTTTGTGGAGATAGGGTGTTGTTGGGTGTGAAGGTGTTTGTTGGAGAGGGGTTTTTGTAGGGTGGGTTTTGTGGAGAGGGGTGTGTTGTAGGGGTGTGAAGGTGTGGAGGTGTGTTGGGGTGGGTGGTGTGGAGAGGGTGTTGTGGGGTGTGTAGGGGTGTGGAGTGTGTAGGGTGTGTGTTGTGGAGAGGGGTGTTGTTAGGGGTGTGAAGTGGTTTTGTGGGAGGGGTGTTGTTAGGGGTGTGGTAGTTTTGTGGAGAGGGGTGTTGTTAGGGGTGTGAAGTGTTTTGTGGGAGAGGGGTGTTGTTAGGGGTGTGATAGTAGTTTTGTGGAGAGGGTGTTGTTAGGGGTGTGATGTGGTTTGTGGAGAGGGGTGTTGTTAGGGGTGTGAAGGGTTTGTGGAGAGGGGTGTTGTTAGGGGTGTGAATGGTTTTTGTGGAGAGGGGTGTGTTAGGGGTGTGATAGTGGTTTTGTGGAGAGGGGTGTTGTTAGGGTGTGATAGTGGTTTTGTTGGAGAGGGGTGTTGTTAGGGGTGTGAGTGTTTTGAGTGTTTTGGGTGTGAGGTGTTTGTGGGGGGTGTTGATAGGTGGTTGATTTGTGGAGAGGGGTGTTGTTAGGGGTGTGAAGGTAGTTTTGTGGAGAGGGGTGTTGTTAGGGGTGTGAAGTAGTTTTGTGGAGAGGGGTGTTGTTAGGGGTGTGATAGTGGTTTGTGGGAGGGGGTTGTAGGGTGTGATAGGTTTTGTGGAGAGGGGTGTTGTTAGGGGTGTGAAGGGTTTTGTGGAGAGGGGTGTTGGGTGTGATAGGTTTGTGGTGTGTAGGGGTGTAGTTTTTGTGGAGAGGGGTGTTGTTAGGGGTGTGATAGTGGTTTTGTGGAGAGGGGTGTTAGGGTGTGTGTAGGGGGTGTGTTGGTGTAAGGGTTTTGTGAGAGGGGTGTTGTTGAGGTTTGTGGGGTGTGAGGGGTAGTGATGTGTTTGTGGAGAGGGGTGGTTGGTATGTTTTGTGAGAGGGGTGTTGTGGGGTGTGTAGTGGTTTTGTGGAGAGGGGTGTTGTTAGGGTGTGATAGGTGTTTTGTGGAAGGGTTGTTAGGGTTAGTGTGTTTGTGGAGAGGGGTGTTGTTAGGGGTGTGATAGGGTTTTGTGAGGGGTGTTGTTAGGGGTGTGATAGTGGTTTGTGGGGGGTGTTGTTAGGGGTGTGAAGGATTTTGTGGAGGTGTAGGGGTGTGAAGGTTAGTTTTGTGGAGAGGGGTGTTGTAGGGGTGTGATAGGAGTTTTGTGGAGAGGGGTGTTGTTAGGGTGTGATAGTGGTTTTGTGGGAGGGGTGTTGTTAGGGGTGTGAAGGTAGTTTTGTGGAGAGGGGTGTTGTTAGGGGTGTGAAGGTAGTTTTGTGGAGGGGTGTTGTTAGGGGTGTGAGTGGTTTTTGGAGGGGTGTGTTAGGTGTGAGGTAGTTTTGTGGAGAGGGGTGTTGTTAGGGGTGTGATAGTGGTTTTGTGGAGAGGGGTGTTGTTGGGGTGTGAAGTGGTTTTGTGGAGGGGTGTGTTGTTAGGGTGTGTAAGTGGTTTTGTGGAGAGGGGTGTGTTTGGGTGGGGGGTTGTAGGGGTGTGAAGGTAGTTTTGTGGAGAGGGGTGTTGTTAGGGGTTGTGAAGGTGTTTGTGGAGAGGGGTGTTGTTAGGGGTGTTGTGAGTGGTTTTGTGGAGAGGGGTGTTGTTAGGGGTGTGAAGTGGTTTTGTGGATGGGGTGTTGTTAGGGGTGTATGTGTTTTGTGAGAGGGTGTGTAGGGTTTGTGGTGGGAGGGGTGTTGTTAGGGGTGTGATAGTGGTTTTGTGGAGTGGGTGTTGTTAGGGGTGTGAAGTGGTTTGTGAGAGGGGTGTTGTTAGGGGTGTGATAGTGGTTTTGTGGAGAGGGGTGTTGTAGGGGTGTGAGGTATTTTGTGGAGACGGGTGTGTTAGGGGTGTGAAGGTAGTTTTGTGAGAGGGTGTTGTTAGGGGTGTGAGGTGTTTGTGGGAGGTGTTGTTTAGGGATGTGATAGTGGTTTTGTGGAGAGGGGTGTTGTTAGGGTGTGATAGTGGTTTTGTGGAGAGGGGTGTTGTTAGGGGTGTGAAGGTAGTTTTGTGGAGAGGGGTGTTGTTAGGGGTGTGAAGGTAGTTTTGTGGAGAGGGGTGTTGTTAGGGGTGTGAAGGTAGTTTTGTGGAGGGGGTGTTGATAGGGTGTGATAGTAGTTTTGTGGAGAGGGGTGTTGTTAGGGTGTGATAGTGGTTTTGTGGAGAGGGGGTGTTGTTAGGGGTGTAAAGGTAGTTTTGTGGAGAGGGGTGTTGATAGGGTGTGAAGGTAGTTTTGTGGAGAGGGGTGTTGTTAGGGGGTGATAGTGGTTTTGTGGAGGGGGTGTTGTTAGGGGTGTGATAGTGGTTTTGTGGAGGGGGTGTTGTTAGGGGTGTGATAGTGGTTTTGTGGAGAGGGGTGTTGTTAGGGGTGTGATAGTGGTTTTGTGGAGAGGGGTGTTGTTAGGGGTGTGAAGGTAGTTTTGTGGAGAGGGTTGTTGTTAGGGGTTGATAGTGGTTTTGTGGAGAGGGGTGTTGTTAGGGTGTGAAGGTGTTTTGTGGAGAGGGGTGTTGTTAGGGGTGTGATAGTGGTTTTGTGGAGAGGGGTGTTGTTAGGGGTGTGAAGGTAGTTTTGTGGAGAGGGGTGTTGTTAGGGGTGTGAAGGTAGTTTTGTGGAGAGGGTGTTGTTAGGGGTGTGAAGGTAGTTTTGTGGAGAGGGGTGTTGTTAGGGGTGTGATAGTGGTTTTGTGGAGAGGGGTGTTGTTAGGGGTGTTTGTGGTTTTGTGGAGAGGGGTGTTGTTAGGGGTGTAAGTAGTTTTGTGGAGAGGGGTGTTGTTAGGGGTGTGATAGTAGTTTTGTGGAGAGGGGTGTTGTTAGGGGTGTGATAGTGGTTTTGTGGAGAGAGGGGTGTTGTTAGGGGTGTGATAGTGGTTTTGTGGAGAGGGGTGTTGTTAGAGGTGTGATAGTGGTTTTGTGGAGAGGGGTGTTGTTAGGGGTGTGAAGGTAGTTTTGGATGGAGAAGGGGTGGAGGTGGTGTTGGATGGAGGTGTGGTTGTGGGACAGAGGGGTAATGTTAGGTGTGTGTAAATGGTTTGTGGAGAGGGTAGGGTTGTTAGGGGTGTGAAGGTGGGTTTGTGGAGGAAGGGGTGTTGTTAGGGGTGTGAAGTGGGTTTGTGTGATGGAGAGGTGGTAAGGGGGTGTGTTTTGTAGGGGTTGTGAAGGTGGGTTTGTGAGAGAGGGGGTTGTTAGGGGTGTGAAGGTGGTTTTGTGGAGGGAAGGGGTGTTGTTAGGGGTGTGGAATGGGTGTGGTTTGTAGAGGGAAGTGGGGTTGTTAGGGGTGTGTATTGGAGGGTTTGTAGAGAGGGTAGGGGGTTGTTAGGGGGTGTGAAGTGGGTTTTCTGAGAGGGAAGGGGGGTTGTGAGGTTTGTGAGGTGGGTTTGTGAAGTTGTGGAGAGGGGTGTTGTTAGGGGTGTGAAGTGGTTTGTGGAGGAGAAGGGGGTTGTTAGGGGTGTGATAGGTGGGTTTTGTGGAGAGGGGGTGGGGTTGTTAGGGTGTGAAGGTGGGTTTTTGATGAGGGATGGGGGGTGTTGTAGGGGTGTGAAGGTGGTTTGTAGAGGGGGATAGGGGTGTTGTTAGGGTGTGTGAAGGTGGGTTTTGTAGGAGGGAGGGGTGTTGTTAGGGGTGTGAAGGTGGTTTTTAGGAGGGAGGGGTTTGTTAGGGGTGTGAAGGTGGTTTTGTGGAGAGGAGGGGTTGTTAGGGGTGTGAAGTGGGTTTTGAGGAGGAGGGGGTTGTTAGGGGTGTGAAGTGGTTTGTAGAGAGGGAGGGGTTGTTAGGGGTGTGAAGTGGGTTTGTGAGAGAGGGAGAGGGGTTGTTAGGGGTTGAGGTGGGTTTTGTAGAGAGGAAGGGGTTGTTAGGTGTGTGACAGTGGGTTTGTAGAGGGGGAAGGGGTTGTGAGAGGGGGTGTGAAGGGTGTGGTTTTGTGGGAGGGGGTTTGTTAGGGGTGTGAAGTGGGTTTGTGAGAGGGAGGGGTTGTTGGGGTGTGTGAAGGTGGTTTGTAGAGGGGAAGGGGGTTGTTAGGGGTGTGAAGTGGTTTTGAGGAGAGGGGTGTTGTTAGGGGTGTGAAGTGGTTTTGTGAGGAGGGGGTTGTTAGGGGTGTGATAGGTGGTTTGTGGAGGAAGGGGTTTGTTAGGGGTGTGAAGGTGGTTTTGTGAGAGAGGAAGGGTGTTGTTAGGGGTGTGAAGGTGGTTTGTGAGAGGGAAGGGGTTGTGTTAGGGGTGTGAAGGTGGTTTGTGAGAGGTAGGGGGTGTTGTAGGGGGTTGTATAGGTGGGTTTTGTGAGAGGGAAGGGGGTTGTTAGGGGGGTGTTGAAGGTGGGTTTGTGGAGAAGGGGGTTGTTAGGGGTGTTGAAGGGGTTTGTAGAGAGGGAAGGTTGGGGTTGTTTAAGGTGTGATAGGTGGGTTTTGTGGAGAGGGAGGGGGTTGTTAGAGGTGTGAAGGTGGGTTTGTAGAGAGGGAAGGGGGTTGTTAGGGGTGTGAAGGTGGGTTTGTAGAGAGGGAAGGGGGTTGTTAGAGGTGTGAAGGTGGGTTTGTGGAGGGAAGGGGGTTGTTAGAGGTGTGAAGGTGGGTTTGTGGAGGGAAGGGGGTTGTTAGAGGTGTGAAGGTGGTTGTGAAGAGAGAGGGAGGGTGTGTTGTAAAGGGTGTGAAGGGTTTGTGGAGAGAGAGGTGTTGTGAACTGTATGGCTGTGCAAATGTTGTAATGAGCCTATGAGGTTGATGTCTGCTTTTTATAATGCATCATATGTGTGTGTGTGTGTGTGTGTGTGTGTGTGTGTGTGTGATGTGGATTCTACTTGTACTTACGTGGATTGAAAGTTTTGCATAAGTTGAGTTAGGTACATGTGTATGTGGAAATGTCATAGGTTGTATGCTGAATTGTCACTTTTTGATGTAAGCTTCCACACTTGTGATCCAGATCTTCTGGGTATGAATGTTCCTACAGCCATTTTAAAATGCATTACAGTGACTGGGTGTGTGCTTTGATTAAAGGAAACAGAATGAAATTGAATGATCTGGTGAGTGCTTTGATTTTAAAAAAACAACAAGACAGGGAGGGGGTCATGAAGTTCATGTCATGTAAATTAAAACCCAGTGAGTTGTGTGCATTGCTTGAAATGATTGGCTGTGTCTACTATTGCCTTTATGTTGCTGTATCAGAAATCAATACTGTTTGTTGTTATGGCAGTGAGCCCACCAATACTGTTTGTTGTTATGGCAGTGAGCCCACCAATAGTGTGCCACTTTGCATAACTTGGATAAGTAAGCGTGTACATGTACGACACTAAATGATCAATGTGTGTCTACCGTTGCCTTCATGATGGAATTAGAGAAATCAGTAATGTTTGTTCTTCTGTCAATGTGCCTTACACTGTGTTGATATCACATGTTTGTTCTTCTGTCAATGTGCCTTACACTGTGTTGATATCACATGTTTGTTCTTCTGTCAATGTGCCTTACACTGTGTTGATATCACATGTTTGTTCTTCTGTCAATGTGCCTTACACTGTGTTGATATCACATGTTTGTTCTTCTGTCAATGTGCCTTGCACTGTGTTGATATCACATGTTTGTTCTTCTGTCAATGTGCCTTGCACTGTGTTGATATCACATGTTTGTTCTTCTGTCAATGTGCCTTACACTGTGTTGATATCACATGTTTGTTCTTCTGTCAATGTGCCTTGCACTGTGTTGATATCACATGCTTGTTCTTCTGTCAGTGTGCCTTGCACTGTATTGATATCACATGTTTGTTCTTCTGTCAGTGTGCCTTGCACTGTGTTGATATCACATGTTCTTCTGTCAATGTGCCTTACACTGTGTTGATATCTGACCAGGAAATCAAAACATTCATTGTAATTTCATTTATTTACTGGTGGCTTTTTGTTTGTTTGTTTGTTTGTTTGTCATTGTGATGTTTTGCCCAGGAGAAGGGGGTTGCTGTCAACTGCATGCGTGAGATTTGCACAACTTGACTGTTGTGTCCTAGTTGTTGTCTATATGCAAATGATGACATACCATTGCCAAACAAGTTGTATTTTGTGATGTTTTTAATTATGTTGACATGTCTCAATCGAATTGCAATACTCGGTTCAGTATTTTATGCCAACAGACGTTCTGTTCACAAACTTATGTCAAAAGACAGTCTGTTCAGCCCATGTGTGTTTTATTTTTGATTGGACCGCCTTTCTTCCAGAGTTTTGTCTATTCTATTTATGGAGTTGCCTGTTTCTAGAACAGAGCCTCTCTGTAGGGAGTTGTCTGTTTCTAAAACAGAGCCTCTCTGTAGGGAGTTGCCTGTTTCTAGAACAGAGCCTCTCTGTAGGGAGTTGCCTGTTTCTAGAACAGCTCTCTGTAGCGAGTTGCCTGTTTCTAGAACAGAGCCTCTCTGTAGCGAGTTGTCTGTTTCTAGAACAGAGCCTCTCTGTAGGGAGTTGTCTGTTTCTAGAACAGAGCCTCTCTGTAGGGAGGTGTCTGTTTCTAGAACAGAGCCTCTCTGTAGGGAGTTGTCTGTTTCTAGAACAGAGCCTCTCTGTAGGGAGTTGCCTGTTTCTAGAACAGCCTCTCTGTAGTGAGTTGTCTGTTTCTAGAACAGAGCCTCTCTGTAGGGAGTTGTCTGTTTCTAGAACAGCCTCTCTGTAGCGAGTTGTCTGTTTCTAGAACAGAGCCTCTCTGTAGGGAGTTGTCTGTTTCTAGAACAGAGCCTCTCTGTAGCGAGTTGTCTGTTTCTAGAACAGAGCCTCTCTGTAGGGAGTTGTCTGTTTCTAGAACAGCCTCTCTGTAGGGAGGTGTCTGTTTCTAGAACAGCCTCTCTGTAGCGAGTTGCCTGTTTCTAGAACAGAGCCTCTCTGTAGCGAGTTGTCTGTTTCTAGAACAGAGCCTCTCTGTAGGGAGTTGTCTGTTTCTAGAACAGAGCCTCTCTGTAGGGAGGTGTCTGTTTCTAGAACAGAGCCTCTCTGTAGGGAGTTGTCTGTTTCTAGAACAGAGCCTCTCTGTAGGGAGTTGCCTGTTTCTAGAACAGCCTCTCTGTAGTGAGTTGTCTGTTTCTAGAACAGAGCCTCTCTGTAGGGAGTTGTCTGTTTCTAGAACAGCCTCTCTGTAGCGAGTTGTCTGTTTCTAGAACAGAGCCTCTCTGTAGGGAGTTGTCTGTTTCTAGAACAGAGCCTCTCTGTAGCGAGTTGTCTGTTTCTAGAACAGAGCCTCTCTGTAGGAGTTGTCTGTTTCTAGAACAGCCTCTCTGTAGGGAGGTGTCTGTTTCTAGAACAGAGCCTCTCTGTAGGGAGGTGTCTGTTTCTAGAACAGAGCCTCTCTGTAGGGAGGTGTCTGTTTCTAGAACAGAGCCTCTCTGTAGGGAGTGTCTGTTTCTAGAACAGAGCCTCTCTGTAGGGAGGTGTCTGTTTCTAGAACAGAGCCTCTCTGTAGGGAGTTGTCTGTTTCTAGAATGTGGGATCTGTCTATACAATACAGTGTGGGATCTGTCTATACAATACAGTGTGGGATCTGTCTATAGAATACAGTGAGGGATCTGTCTGTAGAATACAGTGTGGGATCTGTCTATACAATACAGTGTGGGATCTGTCTGTAGAATACAGTGTGGGATCTGTCTATACAATACAGTGTGGGATCTGTCTATACAATACAGTGTGGGATCTGTCTATAGAATACAGTGTGGGATCTGTCTATACAATACAGTGTGGGATCTGTCTGTAGAATACAGTGTGGGATCTGTCTAGAGAATACAGTGTGGGATTTGTGTATAGAATACAGTGTGGGATCTGTCTATAGAATGTGGGATCTGTCTATAGAATACAGTGTGGGATCTGTCTATACAATACAGTGTGGGATCTGTCTGTAGAATACAGTGTGGGATCTGTCTAGAGAATACAGTGTGGGATCTGTCTATACAATACAGTGTGGGATCTGTCTATAGAATACAGTGTGGGATTTGTCTATAGAATACAATGTGGGATCTGTCTGTAGAATACAGTGTGGGATCTGTCTATAGAATACAGTGTGGGATCTGTCTATACAATACAGTGTGGGATCTGTCTGTACAATACAGTGTGGGATCTGTCTATAGAATACAGTGTGGGATTTGTCTGTACAATACAGTGTGGGATCTGTCTATAGAATACAGTGTGGGATCTGTCTGTACAATACAGTGTGGGATCTGTCTATAGAATAGTGGGATCTGTCTGTAGAATACAGTGTGGGATCTGTCTGTAGAATACAGTGTGGGATCTGTCTATAGAATACAATGTGGGATCTGTCTGTAGAATACAGTGTGGGTGTCTGTCTATAGAATACAGTGTGGGATCTGTCTGTAGAATACAGTGTGGGATCTGTCTGTAGAATACAGTGTGGGTGTCTGTCTATAGAATACAGTGTGGGATGTCTATAGAATACAGTGTGGGATTTGTCTATAAAATACAGTGTGGGATTTGTCTATAGAATACAATGTGGGATCTGTCTATAGAATACAGTGTGGGATCTGTCTGTAGAATACAGTGTGGGATCTGTCTGTAGAATACAGTGTGGGATTTGTCTATAAAATACAGTGTGGGATTTGTCTATAGAATACAATGTGGGATCTGTCTATAGAATACAGTGTGGGATCTGTCTGTAGAATACAGTGTGGGATCTGTCTGTAGAATACAGTGTGGGATCTGTCTGTAGAATACAGTGTGGGATCTGTCTATAGAATACAGTGTGGGATCTGTCTGTAGAATACAGTGTGGGATCTGTCTGTAGAATACAGTGTGGGATCTGTCTGTAGAATACAGTGTGGGATCTGTCTGTAGAATACAGTATGGGATCTGTCTATACAATACAGTGTGGGATCTGTCTGTAGAATACAGTATGGGATCTATCTATAGAATACAGTGAGGGATCTGTCTATAGAATACAGTATGGGATCTGTCTATAGAATACAGTATGGGATCTGTCTATAGAATACAGTATGGGATCTGTCTATAGAATACAGTATGGGATCTGTCTATAGAATACAGTATGGGATCTGTCTATACAATACAGTGTGGGATTTGTAGAATACAGTGTGGGATCTGTCTGTAGAATACAGTGTGGGATCTGTCTGTAGAATACAGTGTGGGATCTGTCTGTAGAATACAGTGTGGGATCTGTCTATAGAATACAGTGTGGGATCTGTCTATAGAATACAGTGTGGGATTTGTGTATAGAATACAGTGTAGGATCTGTCTGTAGAATACAGTGTGGGATCTGTCTATAGAATACAGTGTGGGATCTGTCTGTAGAATACAGTGTGGGATCTGTCTGTAGAATACAGTGTGGGATGTCTATAGAATACAGTGTGGGATCTGTCTGTAGAATACAGTGTGGGATTTGTGTATAGAAAAAGTGTGGGATTTGTCTATGTATAGAGTAGTGTGGGGTTTGTGTATTTGTAGAAGAGTGTCTGTCTCAGTTGGACTATACTTTCTCAAATGACAGAAAACGTGTTTACTTTTTGATTTCTGTCATGTATAATATCATGTATTATTGATTTATGTGTGTGTGTGTGTGTGTGTGTGTGTGTGTGTGTGTGTGTGTGTGTGTGTTTCATTATTATTTTTAGGTCTAGGCAGATGTGTAGATTAGCAACAGCAAGTTTGAAAAATGTGCAGCCAGTAAGTTCAACCAGTGAAAAATAAAGTAGCACCGTCGTTATCTAACATCGAATCTGTTTGTGTGAACTTATTTATAGATTTGAACCGATCTTAATCAAATTTGTCCAACATGATTATAAATCATTCTAGTGTACGGGAACTCTCCAAACTGATTTTATACATATTTCTCAGACTTCTTATTGGAACTTGGAGAACTCAAGCTGTTGGATGAGTTTACCACACTCTGCCATGTTGTTGTACAGTCTGCATTTTTGGTGGACGTACATGCTGGGTGTTTTCATGTTTCCATCAAGCCAGCCACTGACATGACTTACCAGGATCTTTAACAGGCATATTTGACATTCTGCACACTATACAAAACGGTCAGAGTTTAGGGATTAACAGGTCTGCCCACAGAGACTCCAGGAGGAAGAACAGAAAAATGTCCACTCTACTGTATACCAGCCACAGACGTGTCTGGTTGAAGCAAATCCAGGACTTTAGTCCAAGTCAGTTTGTCCACTTGCCAACTGCTTCCATTGTCAACAGCACGCCTCATTGAGGGATTTATGTACAAGCTTATCACTAGGGACATTTATGTCACCAGCAATGTTGATGTCAGTGGTGATGTTTATGTCATAATGTTTACATCACTGACCAGCACACACTGACCAACACATACTGACCAAAACACTGACCAACACACACACAACATCACAATGACCAACACACACAACATCACATTGACCAACACACACACACATCACATTGACCAACACACACACACACATCACATTGACCAACACACACACACATCACATTGACCAACACACATACACACATCACATTGACCAACACACACACACACATCACATGACCAACACACACACACACATCACATTGACCAACACACACACATATCACATTGACCATCACACACATAATACCACACCGACATACACAGAACATCACACTGACCAACACATACTGACCAAAACACTGACCAACACACACATATCACAATGACCAACACACACATATCACACTGACCATCACACACATACCACACCGACACACACACAACATCACACTGACCAACACACATAATACCACACCGACATACACATAACATCACACCGACACACACATAACATCACACTGACCATCACACACTGACCAACACACACACAACATCACACTGACCATCACACATAATACCACACCGACACACACATAACATCACACTGACCATCACACACTGACCAACACACACACAACATCACACTGACCAACACACACACAACATCACACTGACCAACACGCACACAAACTAATCAACACACACTGACAGGATCATTCTGATCCAATCAATAAACTGGACAACTCTGCACGTGGCATAAAACACCGACCATGGAAAAGTCATCACGACAGGAGTGTGTACCATTAATTTTATGGATGATAAACTGAACTTTCGTGTACAATCTAATGCTTCACATACAGTCAGTTCACATACACCCAACTAGTACACTGCACGTTTTTACAAGCAATACAAATAAATATGAATAAGTAATCAACTACTTGTTTGATACATTTATGACAAAGAAAACAAATGTATAAATAATAGTGAAAGTGATATAGAAAAATGCCCTTTTTTGTAATTTAAAACAAAATCAGACATTCAAAAGTCACTTAACTTACTTTACCGGTAAGATGGATGAAACAAACAGAAATGAAATCTGTTTCCATCAATAAGGTGAAATATGTCATCTCTTTGTTGTGGTGAAATCTGTCATCTCTTTGTTGTGTGAATATGTACTTTGTGTAATGTCATCTGTGTGTTCGTCATCTCTTTGTTGTGGTGAAATATGTCATCTCTTTGTTGTGGTGAAATCTGTCATCTCTTTGTTGGTGAAATTGTCATCTGTGTGGGTTTACTATCTTGGTGAAATATACAGAAATGTGTTTTCATCATAAAGAAAGACTATCATCTCTTTGTTCTGGTTTATTCCATATTTTCATGGAAAATACAGAAATGAAATCTGTTTTCATCCATAAAGTGAGAGCTGTCACCTCCCTCTTTCTTGTTTATTTCATGTCTTAACCTTTTCACTCCCGCACCCTATCCACCAACTGCAAAAACTGAACCCTTTGATTCTCTCACCCTATCCACCAGCTTCCTGCAGGAAGCTGGTGGATAGGGTGAGAGAATCAAAGGGTTCAGTTTTTGCTTTGCTAGCATGGCTGGCAACACAGGATCCTGGTGGACTGGGTGCGGGGGTCAAAGGGTTAATGAACTATACAGAAATGAAATCCATATTTTCATCCATAAGGTGGACGACCTGTCATCTGTTTGTTCGTGTTTATTTCATACAAAAATGAAATCTGTTTTCATCGATCAGGTGAGATTTGTCACCTCTTTGTTTTCGTTATTCAATTATCCACATCTTTTGACATCTCACAGTCTGTTTTTGTTCAGCAATTATATTACTACTACTAACAAGAATACATCATTCCTGCATAGTGCTATACTCCAAACCCATCTGTACTCACTGCACACAGCACATTTCACAGGACGAAGAGCGTAATATATACAGAAGCGCTAATGTATCACATACATACAACACACACACGTGTTAGAATGAACATTTATGAACATACATACACACACACGTCAGAATGAACATTAATGAACATACACACACATGTCAGAATGAACATTAATGAACATACACACACACATCAGAATGAACATAACACACCCCGTCAGAATGAACATTAATGAACAACACACACACGTCAGAATGAACATGAACATACACACACACGTCAGAATGAACATTAATGAACATACACACGTCAGAATGAATATTAATGAACATACATACGTCAGAATGAACATACACACGTCAGAATGAACATTAATGAACATACATACACACGTCAGAATGAACATTAATAAACATGCACACACACGTCAGAATGAACATACGCAAATGAACACATTCCAACAATGCCCACCATACATACACAAATGACTACGCAATGCCACAGGATCATAGAGGTGGAAGTGCATACTGGTGAATAAGCAGCCATGATGTCATCACTGGAAGGCCTGGATGAACAGGTAAGTCTGAAAGGGAGGGCATATCCCTTAGATCAGCTGACTGTGAGTTCCTAACAGACAGTGTGAGGAACTGAAGTCATGTGAGGAACTGAAGTCATGTGAGGAACTGAAGTCATGTGAGGAACTGAAGTCATGTGAGGAACTGAAGTCATGTGAGGAACTGAAGTCACGCTCACTACATCATGTTCTGGCATCTTCACAAACTTCTGTTTCGAGGATCACAGGGTGGATGATGACTGATGTGTGCAAAGGTGGTCTGAAAGGTATACTGGTAAAGATCTATCCAAAGGTATACTGGTAAGATCTATCCAAAGGTATACTGGTAAAGATCTATCCAACGTATATGGTAAGATCTATCCAGCGGTATACTGGTAAAGATCTATCCAACGGTATACTGGTAAAGATCTATCCAACGGTATACTGGTAAAGATCTATCCAAAGGTATACTGGTAAAGATCTATCCAACGGTATACTGGTAAAGATCTATCCAAAGGTATACTGGTAAAGATCTATCCAACGGTATACTGGTAAAGATCTATCCAAAGGTATACTGGTAAAGATCTATCCAAAGGTATACTGGTAAAGATCTATCCAAAGGTACACTGGTAAAGATCTATCCAGCGGTATACTGTAAAGATCTATCCAAAGGTATACTGGTAAAGATCTATCCAAATGACGATATACCAGGCTTGTAATTGTATACTGGCAGCCAGAGTTGACTGGTAACCAGTGAAGCTCCTCCAGCAATCATTTCATACGATCATGCACTCTCTTTTCATGATTAGATGTGCTGCATTGTTCTGAATCTGTTGTAGTTGAGAAATAAGTCCTGCTGGAGGTGGTAAACCAGCAATGGTAGCATTACAATAGTCTAGAACAGAATTACAATGTCTGACCAGATAGTTACTGTAGCTGTTTTCATACTGGTCTGAACAGAATCGTCTGATGGAAGCCATCCTCCTAAGCTCTTGATAAGAACTTGGGCAAATGTTGTTGAAGTGTTCTTGCGTAACCAAATTTGGGTAAATCTTGATTCTTGAGGCATTGCACAGAGGTCTGGAATGACATCTCTGTCCTACCAATATTTGCACACTGACTACCAACCAACCCATGTTGAGAAGTAATGTCGACAGGCAGGCATCATTTTGTTGTGTGTGTTCACCTTTAGTTTGTTGATTTTATCCAGGACAACAGATCAATACAGATATGAACACTACTCTGAACACTGCTGACCCAGGACAACAGATCAATACAGGTATGAACACTACTCTGAACACTGTTGACCCAGGACAACAGATCAAAACAGGTATGAACACTACTCTGAACACTGTTGACCCAGGACAACAGATCAATATATGTCTGAACACTACTCTGAACAGTTGACCCAGGGCAACAGATCAATACAGGTATGAACACTACTCTGAACACTATTGACCCAGGACAGCAGATCAATGCAGGTATGAACACTACTCTGAACACTGTTGACCCAGGACAACAGATCAATACACGTCTGAACACTACTTCGAACAGAGGAGAAATTATCTGGTAAAAAAATGTGTTGACAGTTCTGTGTCATTTAATACTTATGCGTATCACACTCAGATAAAGCAGTTACATCAGACAGGGGCTGTGAATGTATTGTAAAGAAAACAGGTCCCACAACACAACCCTGTGGTACACCATACACACGAGGGCAAGGAACAGACAGATTGCCATCTACAGTGACGGACTGCAAGTGCTCGTTTTCAGTTTCAGTTTCTCAAGATGACGTCTCTGCGCTCGGAACGAATTCCATATGCACTAACGTCAAAGGTGCCACGTGTATGGTGATCATGGTACAAGCCTTAAAAACCTGCACATAAACCCATGAGCTGGCCAAGTCCTGACGCCCTACCTAGACTATGTTTTACATATCTATATTTTATAATGGTATAAAATTTTACACTATATTCTATACTGGTATATCGCTGTCATAAGACAAATCACTCAAAGGTGATGTCCTGAATACCAACTGTAGCTTCTGGTCTCGCCAGGAAAAATGTATGACAGCGCATCAAACAGCGCACAGAGGTCAAACAGGGCACAGAGGTCAAACAGAGCAACACAAATTCAGTCTCCTCTACTTCAGTTATCAGATCATCCATGACAATGACATCAGACAACAGCAGTTTCTGTGTTGTGATCATTCCTGTATGCTGACAGGTACATCCCCTGTGAACCATTGTCAACATCCCTGTGAACCATTGTCAACATCCCCTGTGAACTACTGTCAACATCCCCTGTGAACCATTGTCAACATCCCCTGTGAACCATTGTCAACATCCCCTGTGAACCATTGTCAACATCCCAGTGAACCACTGTCAACATCCCCTGTGAACCATTGTCAACATCCCCTGTGAACCATTGTCAACATCCCCATGTGAACCATTGTCAACATCCCCTGTGAACTACTGTCAACATCCCCTGTGAACCATTGTCAACATCCCCATGTGAACCATTGTCAACATCCCTGTGAACTACTGTCAACATCCCCTGTGAACCATTGTCAATATCCCCAGTGAACCATTGTCAACATCCCCTGTGAACCATTGTCAACATCCCCTGTGAACCATTGTCAACATCCCCTGTGAACCATTGTCAACATCCCCAGTGAACCATTGTCAACATCCCCTATGAACCATTGTCAACATCCCCTGTGAACCATTATCAACATCCCCTGTGAACCATTGTCAACATCCCCTGTGAACCATTGTCAACATCTCCAGTGAACCATTGTCAACATCCCCTGTGAACCATTGTCAACATCCCCTGTGAACCATTGTCAACATCCCCTGTGAACCATTGTCAACATCCCCTGTGAACCATTGTCAACATCTCCTGTGAACCATTGTCAACATCCCCTGTGAACCATTGTCAACATCCCCTGTGAACCATTGTCAACATCCCCTGTGAACCATTGTCAACATCTCCAGTGAACCATTGTCAACATCCCCTGTGAACCATTGTCAACATCCCCTGTGAACCATTGTCAACATCCCTGTAAACCACTGTCAACATCCCCAGTGAACCACTGTCAACATCCCCTGTGAACCATTGTCAACATCCCCTGTGAACCATTGTCAACATCCCCTGTGAACCATTGTCAACATCCCCTGTGAACCACTGTCAACATCCCCAGTGAACCACTGTCAACATCCCCTGTGAACCACTGTCAACATCCCCAGTGAACCATTGTCAACATCTCCAGTGAACCACTGTCAACATCCCCTGTGAACCACTGCCAACATCCCCTGTGAACCATTGTCAACATCTCCAGTGAACCACTGTCAACATCCCCAGTGAACCATTGTCAACATCCCCTGTGAACCATTGTCAACATCTCCAGTGAACCACTGTCAACATCCCCTGTGAACCATTGTCAACATCCCCAGTGAACCACTGTCAACATCCCCTTGAACCATTGTCAACATCCCCTGTGAACCATTGTCAACATCCCCTGTGAACCATTGTCAACATCCCCAGTGAACCACTGTCAACATCCCCAGTGAACCATTGTCAACATCCCCAGTGAACCATTGTCAACATCCCCAGTGAACCATTGTCAACATCCCCTGTGAACCATTGTCAACATCCCCAGTGAACCACTGTCAACATCCCCAGTGAACCATTGTCAACATCCCCAGTGAACCATTGTCAACATCCCCTATGAACCATTGTCGACATCCCCTGTGAACCATTATCAACATCCCCTGTGAACCATTGTCAACATCCCCTGTGAACCATTGTCAACATCTCCAGTGAACCATTGTCAACATCCCCTGTGAACCATTGTCAACATCTCCAGTGAACCACTGTCAACATCCCCTGTGAACCATTGTCAACATCTCCTGTGAACCATTGTCAACATCCCCTGTGAACCATTGTCAACATCCCCTGTGAACCATTGTCAACATCCCCTGTGAACCATTGTCAACATCCCCTGTGAACCATTGTCAACATCTCCTGTGAACCATTGTCAACATCCCCTGTGAACCATTGTCAACATCTCCTGTGAACCACTGTCAACATCCCCTGTGAACCACTGTCAACATCCCCAGTGAACCATTGTCAACATCCCCTGTGAACCATTGTCAACATCCCCTGTGAACCACTGTCAACATCCCCTGTGAACCACTGTCAACATCCCCTGTGAACCATTGTCAACATCCCCTGTGAACCACTGTCAACATCCCCAGTGAACCACTGTCAACATCCCCTGTGAACCATTGTCAACATCCCTGTGAATCACTGTCAACATCCCCTGTGAATCACTGTCAACATCTCCAGTGAACCACTGTCAACATCCCCTGTGAACCACTGTCAACATCCCCTGTGAACCATTGTCAACATCCACAGTGAACCACTGTCAACATCCCCTGTGAACCACTGTCAACATCCCCTGTGAACCATTGTCAACATCCCCTGTGAACCACTGTCAACATCCCCAGTGAATCATTGTCAACATCCCCTGTGAACCATTGTCAAAGAGATGTTCCAGAAGTTGTGACAACACAACTTTCTTCACTATATTTTCAATAAAAGGCAGACTTGAAACGGGTCTCACATTTTCAGCTCATTTGGGTCAAGTCCACTTTTTTTCAAGAGTACAATAACAACTGCTGCCTTAAACTGCCTGGAACTGCCTAAAACAATGATGGCCATATTCTGTGACACTAACTCAGTAAGACACTGTTTAACTGCCTAAAACATGATGGCCATATTCTGTGACACTAACTCAGTAAGACACTGTTTAACTGCCTAAAACAATGATGGCCATATTCTGTGACACTAACTCAGTAAGACACTGTTTAACTGCCTAAAACAATAATGGCCATATTCTGTGACACTAACTCAGTAAGACACTGTTTAACTGCCTAAAACAATGATGGCCATATTCTGTGACACTAACTCAGTAAGACACTGTTTAACTGCCTAAAACAATGATGGCCATATTCTGTGACACTAAATCAGTAAGACACTGTTTAACTGCCTAAAACAATGATGGCCATATTCTGTGACACTAACTCAGTAAGACACTGTTTAACTGCCTAAAACAATGATGGCCATATTCTGTGACACTAACTCAGTAAGACACTGTTTAACTGCCTAAAACAATGATGGCCATATTCTGTAACACTAACTCAGTAAGACACTGTTTAACTGCCTAAAAACAATGATGGCCATATTCTGTGACACTAACTCAGTAAGACACTGTTTAACTGCCTAAAACAATGATGGCCATATTCTGTGACACTAAATCAGTAAGACACTGTTTAACTGCCTAAAACAATGATGGCCATATTCTGTGACACTAACTCAGTAAGACACTGTTTAACTGCCTAAAACAATGATGGCCATATTCTGTGACACTAACTCAGTAAGACACTGTTTAACTGCCTAAAACAATGATGGCCATATTCTGTGACACTAAATCAGTAAGACACAGTTAACTTAGAGACATAGTGACAGGATCAAAAGTATACAGCTGTTTTTAGGTGACTTGATAATAAATTCACTGACCTGCTGAAACAAGAAAGCAGTGGACCTTTAATAAATAGTACATCAGCCAAGATCGAGAGTGCTGGAGGCAACTTGTGAGGACATTATGTGCAGCGGCCAACACTGTTCCCGGTGACGCCGACAGGTGAGACAGGTGAGACAGGTGAGACATCAATGAAAAAATCGCAAACTGACCAAAACAATGAATACATACACACACATTCAGACAACACACACCCACATACATGCAAAACAAAAACAAAATAGCTGTCAGGTACAAATGGAAGATTTCTGGAAGGAAAGAATGCACACAATTCATCATCATGGAACAACTGATATTTGCCAACCAAAAAGTGACAAAAGTGATCATCACAGATCAATTGATGTTTGTCATCCATCAATCAATTGATGTCTGTCATCTACGGATAACTGATGTTTGCAGTTCACAAACTGACACAATCAGCTGTCTATTGATCAACTGATGTCTCTCGTCCACCTATCAATTGACGTCTGTCATCCATCAATCAACTGATGTCTGTCATCCATCAATCAACTGATGTCTGTCATCTATCAATCAACTGATGTCTGTCATCCTTCAATTAATTGATGTCTGTCATCCTTCAATCAACTATCCATCAATTAACTGGCATTCATCATCCATCTGTCAATTGATATTTGCTGTCCACAAGTGATCAATTCTAAAGCGACGTGTCAGCACACAACCAGGTCACACAGTGACCACCATACACATACACTGCACAATACTAACAGTAAATACATAATGTATATACATGTATAAGTCTTGATTTGGTGGGTAGTAGAGTGCTGTCTTAATGAACACCGCACCCTCAACCTCTTAATGTTGTAAGTAAAACCCTACGTTGTAGCAAAATAGGAAATTCATGTCATCCACAGCTGTAAACACACACATGCGTACCAACACAGACATGAAAGTGATGGCAGAATGTGGATGTCAGGGTCATGGCTCAGCCCTCAGTGTGTGGCTCTCTTTTCTACACCAGGTGTTACCATGCATTCCAACCCCCTTTCTCCTGAAAACATGTGATATGAGATATTCACCAGACATTACCTCAACACTGAGGTAACTGGCAAGTACCTTCTCAATGATGTGATCGATATCAACAGTAGAATCAAAATCTTGATTTGTAAAATGACATAAAATAATAAACAGTCCATAGCACATTGTTCATTATCTCTGTTTCTGGCTATGTACAACTACCTGTTCTATTTTATATCACTGGCTATGTACAACTACCTGTTCTATTTTATATCACTGGCTATGTACAACTACCTGTTCTATTTTATATCACTGGCTATGTACAACTACCTGTTCTATTTTATATCACTGGCTATGTACAACTACCTGTTCTATTTTATATCACTGGCTATGTACAACTACCTGTTCTATTTTATATCACTGGCTATGTACAACTACCTGTTCTATTTTATATCACTGGCTATGTGCAACTACCTGTTCTATTTTATATCACTGGCTATGTGCAACTACCTGTTCTATTTTATATCACTGGCTATGTACAACTACCTGTTCTATTTTATATCACTGGCTATGTACAACTACCTGTTCTATTTTATATCACTGGCTATGTACAACTACCTGTTCTATTTTATATCACTGGCTATGTACAACTACCTGTTCTATTTTATATCGCACAGGTGAAGACTGGTGATGGAAGCTCTGTCTGTACAGTCACCTGTACAGAATGTGGATTAGAAATGGTGCACACTTTACACTGACACACCATTACACACTTTACACTGACACACCATGTACACACTTTACACTGACACACCATGTGCACACTTTACACTGACACACCATGTACACACTTTACACTGACACACCATGTACACACTTTACACTGACACACCATGTACACACTTTACAATGCACACACCATGTACACACTTTACACTGACACACCATGTACACACTTTACACTGACACACCATGTACACACTTTACACTGACACACCATGTACACACTTTACACTGACACACCATGTACACACTTTACACTGACACACCATGTACACACATTACACTGACACACCATGTACACACTTTACACTGACACACCATGTACACACTTTACACTGACACACCATGTAAACACATTTACACTGACACACCATGTACCACACTTTACACTGACACACCATGTACACACTTTACATACCCTGTACACACTTTACATGACAATCATTAACATAAACAAAGTACATCACTCCATGTACAACTTTAAATACACATGACACACTTACATTATACACACAGTTATACATTCACCCCATTACACATTTTACATACACACACACAGGATCACTTACCTGACACTCTTTACATACACACAGTATCATACACCCCATGTACACCTTTACACTACACAGACACACCCCATGTACACACTTTACATACACACAGGTATCATAACACCCAAACTGTACACTCTTATATACACACAGTATCATCACCACCATGTACACTCTTACATACACACAGGTATCATCACCCCCATGTACACTTTTACATACACATAGGTATCATCACCCCCATGTACACTCTTATATACATACACACAGGTATCATCACCCCCATGTACACTCTTTACATACACACTAGGTATTCATCACCCCATGTACACTCTTATACAATACACACAGGTATCATCACCCCATGTACACACTTTAATACACACAGGTATCATCACCCCCATGTACACACTTCATCACATACACACAGGTATCATCACCCCATGTACACTCTTTACAGACACAAGACACAGACACACATGTCACACACTACTGTCACATGACACAGACACATCACAGACACACTCACAGACACACTGTACAGACACACTGTCACAGCACACATGTCACAGACACACATGTCACAGACACACTGTACGACACAGCACAGTCACAGACACACTGTCATGACACACTGTCACAGACACACTGTACAGACACAGACACACTGTCACACCCAACCAATGCTTACCTTGGTCAGTTGCATCTAGAACTGATTTCTGCAAATACCATCTCTGTAAATACACTGTAAACCGCATGCACTGTTAAAGCTGATGTAAACACTGTAAAGTCCACACACATACTGTAAAGTACACATCAACCAACACTGTAAATGTCACATACAAACCAACACTGTAAGTCACACTTACAAACACACGTAAGTCCACATACACATGTACACAGTCCATACACCAACACTGTAAGTCCATACACACACTGTAATCCATCAAACACTGTAAGTCCAACACACACAACACTGTAAATCCATACAACCAGTACATGTCATACATACACTGTATAAGTCCATACTACCAACACTGTAATAGTCCATACAACACTGTAAAGTACCATACAAACCAACACTGTTAAAGTCCACATACAACCTGTAAAGTCCATAACAACCAACACTGTAAAGTCCACTACAACACAACACTGTAAAGTCCATACAAACACTGTAAAGTCCATACAAACCACACACTGTAAAGTCCATACAAACACTGTAAAGTCCATACAACACACTGTAAAGTCCATACAACAACACTGTAAAGTCACACAAACACTGTATAAGTCCATACAAACCAACACTGCAAAGTCCACACAAACACTGTAAAGTCCATACAAACACACTGTAAGTCCAACAAACAACACACTGTAAAGTCCATATACAAACACTGTAAAGTCCATACAAACCAACACTGTAAAGTCCATACAAACAACACTGTAAAGTCCATACAAAACACTGTAAAGTCCACACAAACCAACACTGTAAAGTCCATACAAACACTGTAAAGTCCATACAAACCAACACTGTAAAGTCCATACAAAACACTGTAAAGTCCATACAAACCAACACTGTAAAGTCCATACAAACCAACACTGTAAGTCCATACAAACACTGTAAGTCCATACAACCAACACTGTAAAGTCCATACAAACCAACACTGTAAAGTCCATACAACCAACACTGTAAAGTCCATACAAACCAACACTGTAAAGTCCATACAAACCAACACTGTAAAGTCCATACAAACACTGTAAAGTCCATACAAACCAACACTGTAAAGTCCATACAAACCAACACTGTAAAGTCCACACAAACACTGTAAAGTCCATACAAACCAACACTGCAAAGTCCACAAACACTGTAAAGTCCATACAACCAACACTGAAACCACACAAACCATACACTGTAAAGTCCATACAAACACTGTAAAGTCCATACAAACCAACACTGTAAGTCCATACAAACACACTGTAAGTCCATACAAACACTGTAAAGTCCACACAAACCAACACTGTAAAGTCCATACAAACACTGTAAAGTCCATACAAACCAACACTGTAAAGTCCATACAAACACTGTAAAGTCCATACAAACCAACACTGTAAAGTCCAACAAACCAACACTTAAAGTCCATACAAACACTGTAAAAGTCCATACAAACCACACTGTAAAGTCCATACAAACCAACACTGTAAAGTCCATACAAACACTGTAAAGTCCAACAAACCAACACTGTAAAGTCCATACAAACCAACCTGTAAAGTCCATACAACAAACACTGTAAAGTCCATACAAACCAAACTGTAAAGTCCATACAAACAACCTGTAAAGTCCATACAAACCAACACTGTAAAGTCCATACAAACCAACACTGTAAAGTCCAACAAACCAACACTGTAAAGTCCATACAACCAACCACATGTAAAGTCCATACAAACTAACCAACACTGTAAAGTCCATACAAACACTATAAAGCCATACATCAACACACTGTAAAGTCCATACAAACCAACACTGTAAAGTCCATACAAACCAACACTGTAAAGTCCATACAAACAACACTGTAAAGTCCATACAAACACTGTAAAGTCCATACAAATACACTGAAAGTCCATACAAACCAAACACTGTAAAGTCCACACAAACCAACACTGTAAAGTCCAACAAACCAACCACTACCATGTAAAGTCCATACAAACACTGTAAAGTCCATACAAAACACTGTAAAGTCCATACAAACACTGTAAAGTCCATACAAACCAACATGTAAAGTCCATACAACCAACACTATAAAGTCCATACAAACAACTGTAAAGTCCATACAAACCAAACACTGTAAAGTCCATACAAAACACTGTAAAGTCCAACAAACAACACTGTAAAGTACCATACAAACACTGTAAAGTCCAACAAACTGTAAAGTCCATACAAACTGTAAAGTCCATACAAACACTGTAAAGTCCACAAACCAACACTGTAAAGTCCACCTAATCAAACCAACACTGTAAAGTCCATACAAACACTGTAAAGTCCATACAAACCAACACTGTAAGTCCATACAAACCAACACTGTAAAGTCCATACAAACACTGTAAAGTCCATCAACCAACACTGTAAGTCCACAAACACTGAAGTCCACAAACACTGTAAAGTCCATACAAACCAACACTGTAAAGTCCATACAAAACACTGTAAAGTCCACAGTCATACAACACTGTAAAGTCCACACACAAAACACATGTAAAGTCCTACAAACACTGTAAAGTCCAACAAACACTGTAAGTCCATACAAACAACATACACTGTAAAGTCCATTAACCATAAACACTGTAAAGTCCATACAAACACTGTAAAGTCCATACAAACAAACACTGTAAAGTCCATAACAAAACTGTAAAGTCCATACAAACACTGTAAAGTCCATACAACACTGTAAAGTCCATACAAACAAACACTGTAAGTCCATACAAACACTGTAAAGTCCATACAAACACTGTAAAGTCCATACAAACACTGTAAAGTCCATACAAACACTGTAAAGTCCATACAAACACTGTAAAGTCCATAAAACCAACACTGTAAAGTCCATACAAACACTGTAAAGTCCATACAAACACTGTAAAGTCCATACAAACCAACACTGTAAAGTCCATACAAACACTGTAAAGTCCATACAAACCAACACTGTAAAGTCCATACAAACACTGTAAAGTCCATACAAACACTGTAAAGTCCATACAAACACTGTAAAGTCCATACAACACTGTAAAGTCCATACAAACACTGTAAAGTCACACAAACACACTGTAAAGTCATACAAACACTGTAAAGTCATACAAACACTGTAAAGTCCATACAAACAACACTGTAAAGTCCTACAAACCACACTGTAAAGTCCATACAAACACTGTAAAGTCCATACAAACAACACTGTAAAGTCCATCAACACGTAAAGTCCATCAAACACTGTAAGTCCATACAACCAAACTGTAAAGTCCTACAAACCAACACTGTAAAGTCATACAAACCAACACTGTAAAGTCCATACAAACACTGTAAAGTCCATACAACACTGTAAAGTCCATACAACCAACACTGTAAAGTCCATACAACCAACACTGTAAAGTCATACAAACCACACTGTAAAGTCCATACAAACACTGTAAAGTCCATACAAACACTGTAAGTCCATACAAACACTGTTAAAGTCCATACAATACCATCACTGTAAAGTCATACAAACACTGTAAAGTCCATACAAACACTGTAAATGATCCACTTACAACCAACTACTTAAAAGTCCATACAAACACTGTAAAGTCCATACAAACCAACACTGTAAAGTCCATACAAACCAACACTGTAAAGTCCATACAAACACTGTAAAGTCCATACAAACACTGTAAAGTCCATACAATACACTGTATAGTCCATACAAACAACACTGTAAAGTCCATACAACACTGTTAAAGTCCATACAAACACTGTAAAGTCCATCAAACCAACACTATAAAGTCCATACAAACACTGTAAAGTCCATACAAACACTGTAAAGTCCATACAAACCAACACTATAAAGTCCATACAAACATTGTAAAGTCCACACAAACCAACACTGTAAAGTCTATAAAAAACCAAACACACTAGCCCCACCCCATCTTTAACACTAGTCCCACCCCATCTTTAACACTAGCCTCACCCCATCTTTAACATTAACCCCACCCATCTTTAACATTAACCCCACCCCATCTTTAACACTAACTCATCTTTAACATTAACCTCACCCCATCTTTAACACTAACCCATCTTTAAAACTAGCCTCACCCCATCTTTAACATTAACCCCACCCCATCTTTAACATTAACCCACCCCATCTTTAACATTAGCCTCACCCTTAATCATAAAATGACTCCCCACTGATCTCAGCTTGAACACAAACCCAATACGTATGCCAATCCCCAAGACTGTCAACCAATTCATAAGAAAAGCTGACTGCTATAGATATGGAGTACTGCTAGGATTAGGATAGACAATTCAACATGACTACAAATGGTATCACCACACACAGTCAGTCACAAGCATGCATGTCTGTGTACAAGGTCTGTTCAGCATTTATCAACCAGATGCAATGTCTTGCACAAATGTGACACTCACAAACGCTATACTCACTACAGTCACATGCTACAGTCTGTGATAGCTGACAAATGTTACACTGAAAACCCACCAGCCGTGGCATGCTCCACAACATATTGCCAACAAGCAAAGTAAAAATGGAAAAGATCCCATGGCAAGGATCAAAATGCCGGTACCCAATGTGAAGACATGATTGTCAAGACAGTCATGCCACTGAATACAATACAATACAATACAATACTTTATTTGTATAGCGCAAATCTTGATAAAATCAAAGCGCTAAGGATACAAATGCTATACACACCCCTCCCCACACCCCTCCAACCTCCATGTCAACACACTCTTAAAACAGAGCATGATCCCATAACGGATTAAAAAAAAATGTTTGAACACAGGCCGTCGAGGCAAGAAACGATACTGCAGCAACAGGTAGGTGTAAAACGCCACACCCTTGTTTGGACACAGACTGTGACGTCAGCATCACCCTGATGTTCCGCTAACACAGGACGGGACACACAGGTCACGTTGGGAACACTGGCATCATTTCCTTCACACAGCACAAGGATTTCCACTAACAGGACAATGTTCCCTGCACTGTTGACATTCCCACAGCCATCATGGAGGGGCAGAGGACGTCTGTAATGACGGTTACTGTCACACTACGATGGTTACTGTCACACCATGACGGTTACTGTCACACCACGATGGTTACTGTCACACTACGATGGTTACTGTCATACCACGGTGCCCATCAGCCATCACCACACAAGATGAACATCATGCCATTTCCCAACAAAAGACAAAACCAGTTTCCAAGCAAGATAAATGTTTTGTTCCCTGGAATAATGACGTCATATCTGGGAAAGATGAGGAGGTTCCATAAAGATTTGAAAGGACGTCCGTTCCCAGGACTGAAAACATGACAAGACATCTTTTAGACATGTGGGTACCTCAGTCCTTGTCCATGAAGATGTCTTTTAGACATGTGGGTACCTCAGTCCTTGTCCATGAAGACGTCTTTCAGACATGTGGGTGCCTCAGTCCTTGTCCATGAAGACGTCTTTTAGACATGTGGGTGCCTCAGTCCTTGTCCATGAAGACATCTTTTAGACATGTGGGTGCCTCAGTCCTTGTCCATGAAGACGTCTTTCAGACATGTGGGTACCTCAGTCCTTGTCCATGAAGACGTCTTTCAGACATGTGGGTACCTCAGTCCTTGTCCATGAAGACGTCTTTCAGACATGTGGGTAACCTCAGTCCTTGTCCATGAAGATGTCTTTTAGACATGTGGGTACCTCAGTCCTTGTCCATGAAGACGTCTTTCAGACATGTGGGTGCCTCAGTCCTTGTCCATGAAGACATCTTTTAGACATCTTTTAGACATGTGGGTGCCTCAGTCCTTGTCCATGAAGACATCTTTTAGACATGTGGGTGCCTCAGTCCTTGTCCATGAAGACGTCTTTCAGACATGTGGGTACCTCAGTCCTTGTCCATGAAGACGTCTTTCAGACATGTGGGTACCTCAGTCCTTGTCCATGAAGACATCTTTCAGACATGTGGGTACCTCAGTCCTTGTCCATGAAGACGTCTTTCAGACATGTGGGTACCTCAGTCCTTGTCCATGAAGACGTCTTTCAGACATGTGGGTACCTCAGTCCTTGTCCATGAAGACGTCTTTCAGACATGTGGGTACCTCAGTCCTTGTCCATGAAGATGTCTTTTAGACATGTGGGTACCTCAGTCCTTGTCCATGAAGACATCTTTTAGACATGTGGGTGCCTCAGTCCTTGTCCATGAAGACATCTTTTAGACATGTGGGTACCTCAGTCCTTGTCCATGAAGACATCTTTTAGACATGTGGGTACCTCAGTCCTTGTCCATGAAGACGTCTTTCAGACACGTGGGTACCTCAGTCCTCGTCCACCAACATTTCTTGTAACCAAGTGGGAACTGGATAGTTCAGTTTGGTCAGCAGTTTTGACAGGTTGACGTTGTGTTTGCGGTAGAAGTGCCGCAGGTAGGTGGCGCTGGCCTCGTCCATAGCATCGTAGAGTCGACCTTTGCCCTTTCCCAGACACTTGTTGCGACTGTTGCTCAGCACTTGGCAGAAAAAACCTTTTGGGGATCAAACCTGCAACAGACCACAAGTCTGATAGAAGGGTTAATTCAACAGAATCTATAGACACATATATACATGTTAATTCAACAGAATCTATAGACACATATATACATGTTGATTTAACAGAATCTATAGACATATATATACATGTTGATTTAACACATTTGTTTTGTTCCAAGCAGCGTTTTTTAACTACATGTCTGCATGTTGTTTGGCCTACACTGTACACACAACATGTTGCTGCAAAGTCTGTACATACTGTCTTCAGTGGGTGCATACTGGGTATTTTTGTGTTTCTATCAACATGGATTTGTCGAGGGGAAAGGAACTATTAGTGCCATATACATCCTAAGAACTATCATAGAGAGATCAGTAGAATTGAATATGCTTCGTTGATTATACCAAGGCTTTTGATCAGGTAAGATACAAAGAATTAATCAACCAACTAGAAAGGCTCAATATTGATGGACAAGATCTAAGAATAATCAGAAATATATATCGGGACCAAACAGCAGCAATGAGAATAAAAAACTATATAAGCTCTTTCCAAAATGTCAAAAGAGGGGTTAGGCAGGATTGTGTTTTGTCACCAGATTTGTTTTCATTTTACAGCGAAACCATCATGAGAAACCTACAAGAATGCCCTGGGATAAAGGTTGGAAGAAGAATGATAAACAACATTCATTATGCAGATGACACTGTGCTAACTGCAGAAAATGAAAAAGACCTACAAAACCATGTAAAGATAATCGAAATAGAAAGCAAAAATAAAGGGCTGCAGCTAAACAGCAAGAAGAGCAAAGTCATGGTTATCAGTAGTAAGTTAGTTAGTAAGGCCGATCTCCCGATCGAGCCTCTGTGACGTACTCCTTCCACTTGCTCCTGTCAAACATACCTGCCTTGATCTCATCTATGTTTTCGAGGCCAATGTCCCTTTTGAGAAGTCTTCCTTCCCCTGTTCGCTCTCCCTCCAGTTGGCTGCCACAGTACAAGTTGTGAAGCAACTTCCTCTGAATGTCGCACAACTTTGAGACAGGTTGATAAGTTTAAATACCTAAGAACAGTCATCTCACCAGACAGTAGATGCACATCAGAAACAGCCAGCAGAATCGGCCAAGCCAAAACAGCATTCAAGAAGATGAAAAGCATTCTTCCCAACAAATGCCTGTTCTTACCAACAAATGCCTATCACTTAACATCAAAAAGAGAGTTCTTGAATGAAATAGAACCAATACTGTTGTACGGATGTGAAGAGCAGACAGTCATCACACAAAGTCAGAACAAAATTGAGGCAACTGAAATGTGGTTTCTAAGAAGAATGTTGAGTTCCATGGACAGCAAAGAAAACAAACAAGATAGTCTTGAAGGAGGCAGACACAAGAAGATCATTAACAATAAAAAAAAAAAAAGATTAGGAAAAGACAAGCAACGTTTATAGGCCATTTTATGAGGAAAGAGGAATTAGAGCATCTGGTCACAACAGGAAAGCTGGAGGGAAAGAGAACACCAGGTAGACCCAGAGACAAAATACTGGATGGACTTAGTACAGATCACATCACATTACCTGTAAGGAAGTGTAGGTCACATCACATTACCTGTAAGGTAGTACAGGTCACACCACATTACATGTAAGGTAGTGTAGGTTACACCACATTACCTGTAAGGTGGTACAGGTCAAATCACATTACATATAAGGTGGTACAGGTGACGCCACATTACCTGTAAGGTAGTGTAGGTCACATCACATTACCTGTAAGGTAGTACAGGTCTCACCACATTACATGTAAGGTAGTACAGGTCACACCACATTACCTGTAAGGTGGTACAGGTGACATCACATTACCTGTAAGTTAGTACAGCTAATAATAATAATAATAATAATTACAATATTTATATAGCGCAAAATCTTGATAAAATCAAATCTAAGCGCTGAAACAGACACACACACACGCACGCACGCACACACACGCACGCACGCACGCACACACACGCACTCACACACACACACACATACACACACACGTGCGCGCGCGCGCACACACACACACACACACACACACACACGCACACTGCTATAAATGGGGAGAAAGAATAAAAGCAATGGAAAATTATAGAGAGCATATTATATACAATTATATATTGCAATGTGATTCCCTTCCGAGTGGAGACAGGCTGCAGAGGGGATTGAGTGAGGTCAGGATTTTATGTAGAGGAGAAAAGGTGAGTTTTGAGAGCAGACTTGAAGGAGACAAAAGTAGGTTGCTGACGGACTGAAAGAGGAAGTTTGTTCCAGGAGAGCAGACCAGAAACAGAGAAGGCTCGTGGACCATAGGTATCGAGCTTAGTGCGTGGAAAGCGAAAAGTCAGAAGATCGGAGGCAGAGCGGAGTGTACGTGAGGGAACATAGATCTCAAGTAGGTTTGACAGGTAATCGGGGGCTGCGTTATTGAGGCTTTTGTAGCACATGGTGTCTAGTTTGTACTGTATGCGCTTTGATACAGGGAGCCAGTGAAGTTGTGCCAGGAGAGGAGATATGTGGTCAGCTTTTTTCTTTTTGAGTACAAGGCGTGCAGCATTGTTTTGAATGCGCTGTAGGGTGTGAGTGGTGGAGGCAGGAAGAACCGGACAGGAGTGAATTGCAAGTCAATGCGAGACATTATGAAGGAGAGAATGAGTTTTGCAGTTGTTTCCACAGAGAGATACTTCCTGATCAGGCTTATACGATGGAGGTGATAGTAGCAAGATCTGGCAGTTTGAGAAACAAAGTTGTTCATGGAGAGGGTAGAGTCAATGCAGACACCAAGGTTTTTAGCTGAATCAGAAATTGGGACTGATGTGTTACATAATGGGAGAGAAAGAGGAGGCAGCTGAGAAAGTTTCTGACGGGTGCCAATGAGGATAGCTTCTGTCTTGTCATCATTTAGCTGAAGTTTGTTGTATGTCATCCAATTTTTAATGTCCGAGTAACACTCAGTGGTGCGAGTCACGAGGCGCTGTATATTGTCAGGTGAGTCACTGTCTTGAAGTTGGGTGTCATCAGCATAGAAGTGATGTTTTATAGAGTGGGAGTTGATGATGGTGGACAGGGGGGAGGTGTAAAGAGTGAAAAGAACAGGGCCAAGGACAGATCCTTGTGGAACACCACAGGTCAGGTATGCAGGTTGAGAGTAAGTGCCATTGATGAGAACAGTTTGTTTTCTGTTTGATAAATACGAAGTGAAAAAGGAGAGAGCAATGTCAGAGATGCCAAAAGTATGATGAAGTCTAGAAAGGAGAATACCATGATGAATGGTATCAAAGGCTGCAGACAGATCAAAGAGTGTGAGGAGAAAGACTTTGCCAGTATCAGTTGCAAGGAGGAGATTGTTGAGAATGTGTAGCAAGGCAGTTTCAGTGCTATGGCACTGGCAGTAGGCTGACTGGAAAGGATTGAGGAGATTGTTGGCAGACAGGTGAGAGTTTCAGTTGGTTGAGGACAACTTTTTCAAGCAGTTTTGACAAGAAAGAGAGATTAGAGATAGGCCGGTAATTTTTCAGTTCATTTGGGTCTAAATTGTATTTCTTGAGGAGAGGGTGAACAATAGCAGACTTGAAAGAATCTGGGACAGTTCCAGTTTGGAGAGAAGTGTTGATGATGTCAGTGATGAATGGGAGGAGAGTAGGGAGACAGTCAGAGTAGAGAGAACCTGGAAGAGGATCCAGTTCGCAGCTGACATCACATTACCTGTAAGGTAGTACAGGTCTCACCACATTACCTGTAAGTTAGTACAGGTAACATCACATTACCTGTAAGGTAGTACAGGTCACATCACATTACCTGTAAGGTAGTACAGGTCTCACCACATTACCTGTAAGGTAGTACAGGTCACATCACATTACCTGTAAGGTAGTACAGGTCACATCACATTACCTGTAAGGTAGTACAGGTCACATCACATCACCTGTAAGGTAATACAGGTCTCACCACATTACCTGTAAGGTAGTACAGGTCACATCACATTACCTGTAAGGTAGTACAGGTCTCACCACATTACCTGTAAGTTAGTACAGGTGACATCACATTACCTGTAAGGTAGTACAAGTCTCACCACATTACCTGTAAGGTAGTACAGGTGACATCACATTACCTGTAAGGTAGTACAGGTCTCACCACATTACCTGTAAGTTAGTACAGGTGACATCACATTACCTGTAAGGTAGTACAGGTGACATCACATTACCTGTAAGTTAGTACAGGTCACATCACATTACCTGTAAGGTAGTACAGGTGACATCACATTACCTGTAAGGTAGCACAGGTGACACCACATTACCTGTAAGGTAGTACATGTGACATCACATTACCTGTATGGTAGTACAGGTGACATCACATTACCTGTAAGGTAGTAAAGGTGACACCACATTACCTGTAAGGTAGTACAGGTGACATCACATTACCTGTAAGGTAGCACAGGTGACATCACATTACCTCAAATGCTGACTGTAGTCAAAGTAGGGCTGGATGTGAAGGAACTGCTGAAGTTTGTGCATCACATGGATCGGGTTGTTCCTCAACTGTTCTCCATCAATGATCAACAACTGTAACACAGCACAACACACATCAATGATCAACAACTGTAAGAACACAACACACATCAATGATCAACAACTGTAACACAACACACATCAATGATCAACAACTGTAACACCCCACAAGACACATCAATGATCACCATATGTAACACAACACACATCAATGATCAACAACTGAAACAAACACACAACACACACAATGATCAACAACTGTAACACAACACACATCAATGATCAACTACTGTAACACAACATACATGAACAATCAACTGTAACACAACACAACACACATCAAAGATCAACAACTGTAACACAACACATATCAATGATCAACAACTGTAATACAACAAACATGAATTATCAACAACTGTAACACAACACACATCAAAGATCAACAACTGTAACACAACACATATCAATGATCAACAACTGTAACACAACACACATCAATGATCAACAACTGTAACACAACATCAATGATGAACAACTGTAACACAACACACATGAACAATCAACAACTGTAACAACACAACACACATGAACAATCAACAACTGTAACACAACACACATCAATGATCAACAACTGTAACACAACACAACACACATCAATGATCAACAACTGTAACACAACACACATCAATGATCAACAACTGTAACACAACACAACACACATCAATGATCAACAACTGTAACAACACAACACACATCAATGACCAACAACTGTAACACAACACAACACACTCAATGATCAACAACTGTAACACAACACACATCAATGATCAACAACTGTAACACAACACACATCAATGATCAACAACTGTAACACAACACACATCAATGATCAACAACTGTAACACAACACAACACACATCAATGATCAACAACTGTAACACAACACACATCAATGATCAACAACGTAACACAACACAAAACAACACACATCAATGATCAACAACTGTAACACAACACACATCACAATGATCAACAACTGTAACACAACACACACAATCAAATGAACACAAAACATAATGATCAACAACTAACACAACAACACAATAAATGATCAACAACTGTAACAACACAACACACATCAATGATCAACAACTGTAATACAACATGAACAATCAACAACTGTAACACAACACATATCAATGATCAACAACTGTAAACACAACACACATCAATGATCAACAACTGTAACAACACAACACACATCAATGATCAACAACGTAATACAACATGAACAATCAACAACTGTAACACAACACATATCAATGATCAACAACTGTAACACAACAAACATGAATTATCAACAACTGTAACACAACACCACACACATCAATGATCAACAACTGTAACACAACACACATCAATGATCAACAACTGTAACACAACACACATCAATGATCAACAACTGTAACACAACACAACAAACATTAATGATCAACAACTAACACAACACACATCAATGATCAACAAATGTAACACCACACATCAATGATCAACAACTGTAACACACACAAACATCAATGATCAACAACTGTAACAACACAACACACATCAATGATCACAACAACTGTAACAACACAACACACATCAATGATCAACAACTGTAACACAACACACATCAATGATCAACAACTAACACAACACACATCAATGATCAACAACTGTAACACAACACACATCAATGATCAACAACTGTAACACAACACACATCAATGATCAACAACTGTAACACAACACACATCAATGATCAACAACTGTAACACAACACAACAAACATTAATGATCAACAACTGTAACACACCCACAAGACACATCAATGATCAACAACTGTAATACAAACACACATCATGATCAACAACTGTAACACCCACAAGACACATCAATGATCAACAACTGTAACACAAACACAACACACATCAATGATCAACAACTGAACACAACACACATCAATGATCAACAACTGTAACACAACACACATCAATGATCAACAACTGTAACACAACACACATCAATGATCAACAACTGTAACACACAACACACATCAATGATCAACAACTGTAACACAACACACATCAATGATCAACAACTGTAACACAACATGCACCAATGATCAACTGTAACACACACACAACACACATCAATGATCAACAACTGTAACACAACACATATCATGATCAACAACTGTAAAGACACACACATCAATAATCAAACAACTGTAACACAACACACATCAATGATCAACAACTAACACAACACACATCAATGATCAACAACTGTAACACAACACACATCAATGATCAACAACTGTAACACAACACATATCAATGATCAACAACTGTAATACAACACACATCAATGATCAACAACTGTAAACACAACACACATCATACGATCAACAACTGTAACACAACACACATCAATGATCAACAACTAACACAACACACACTCAATGATCAACAACTAACACAACACACATCAACGATCAACAACTGTAACACAACACATATCAGTGATCAACAACTGTAAGGTAAGACACCACACATCAATAATCAACAACTGTAACACAACACACATCAATGATCAACAACTGTAACATACCAATAACACACATCAATGATCAACATCTGTAACACAACAAAAATCAATGATCAACAACTGTAAACACACATCAATGATCAACAACTGTAACATACAATAACACACTTCAATGATCAACAAACTGATCAACGGATAAACCTTCAGAAAGAACAAAACTACCTTATCAATAAACAAACAACACACGCACCTTTCAGAAAGACAATAACTACCTTATCAATAAACAACACAAACACACGCACCTTTCAGAAAGACAATAACTGCCTTATCAATAAACACACAACACACGACCATTTCAGAAAGACAATAACTACCTTATCAATAAACAACACAACACACGCACCTTTCAGAAAGACAATAACTGCCTTATCAATAAACAACACAACACACGCACCTTTCAGAAAGACAATAACTACCTTATCAATAAACAACACAACACACGCACCTTTCAGAAAGACAATAACTGCCTTATCAATAAACAACACAACACACGCACCTTTCAGAAAGACAATAACTGCCTTATCAATAAACAACACAACACACGCACCTTTCAGAAAGACAATAACTGCCTTATCAATAAACACAACACACGCACCTTTCAGAAAGACAATAACTGCCTTATCAATAAACAACACAACACACGCACCTTTCAGAAAGACAATAACTGCCTTATCAATAAACAACACAACACACGCACCTTTCAGAAAGACAATAACTACCTTATCAATAAACAACACAACACACGCACCTTTCAGAAAGACAATAACTGCCTTATCAATAAACAACACAACACACGCACCTTTCAGAAAGACAATAACTGCCTTATCAATAAACAACACAACACACGCACCTTTCAGAAAGACAATAACACCTTATCAATAAACAACACAACACAGCACCTTTCAGAAAGACAAAACTGCCTATAAATAAACAACACAACACACGCACCTTTCAGAAAGACAATAACTGCCTTATCAATAAACACAACACACGCACCTTTCAGAAAGACAATAACTGCCTTATCAATAAACAACACAACACACGCACCTTTCAGAAAGACAATAACTGCCTTATCAATAAACAACACAACACACGCACCTTTCAGAAAGACAATAACTACCTTATCAATAAACAACACAACACACGCACCTTTCAGAAAGACAATAACTGCCTTATCAATAAACAAGACAAACAACGCATAAAGGTTTTCATTTTGGAGAACAGGAAGATGTCGTTTGAAGCCAGACCAGGTGAGCAGGGTTGATGCAGAACAGCAGTCACTTGGCCGTCATACAGAAATTCATGAATCGTTGAACGGCAAGCGTCATGTGTGCAGGTGCAGTGTTGTGGTGGAACACACCAGTCATTTGTCCTGTGATGTTCTGCTCACTTTTACCTGACTGATTCAAACAGCCTCTTTCAGACATCCAGGTAGACATGTTGGGTGACTCTTGGGTCTTATTACAGCCACTCACTGTGCACAATTTCTTTGTAATCACAGAAAATAGTGAGTACACGGCTGTGCACAGCCTACTGTTTAGTTGAACGCACTCACTGAGCCACCGTGAAAGACAAAACAGCTGCTTAGTGCCGAGGGAATCATACAAATCGACGGTCTGCCTTTTCAGTGCCAGCCACCGGCCATGGTAAATTCTAGTGTCTGCGGTTCTACATCATTTATATCTGACTCATAGCTATAAGATTTTTGATAAAACCAACAGAAAGTACTCTGTTGCAACACACTGAAAGTTAATGAAAAAAAACTAACTGATGTCCGTCATCAAAGAGATAAAACTATTCCAAATCATTTCAACCAATCGGACCACTCAATCAATGACATCCGAGTGAAAGGTCTGTGGCTTCTATACAATAACAGCACCATAGACAGGAAAGACAGAGAATCCTAACTCATAAATAAACTTGGAACACGCAAACCATACGGTCTCAATGACAAACCATAAATAATTACGTAACAGAATTCACGAATGCCATTTCATGTTTCTTCCTGTTCCCAGGTCTACTGGATTCGTTGCACTGGGCACGATCCACTCCCGTCAGCTTTACCTCTTGGTTACAGCCCTGGACCCTCTTCAGAACAGGACAATACCGATATGGCATGTCCACTTTTCAAATTGCAGAATCCATCTCACTTCCCCTTTGACATGACAGTTGCCTCCCCTCTCCCCACTACTTACCACTGCTCACAAACACATTGGGATTTCATTTAGTCCCTTTTTTATCCACTGGACGAGGCGGCAGGGAAGTTTTAGTCTTTCTCTTTACCTGTTGTTTGGTGTCTGTTTGTGATCGTGCATTCGCGCTTGACAAAGGCCGGTTGGCCGAAAATTTGCGCCCGTCTTGTCTTGTTGTATTGAATACGCGTTCTTTTTCGGTTTTCGTGTTTTTCTGGTTCCTGTTTGCTTGCACTAAGTTAAGAAAGTGACTGTCATGATGCAAAATACATGCATTTTCAACTGGTGGTATAGTAAGCAGTTTACTTTAACTGCAGTTAATCTATACATATGATAAAATATGCATGAATGCCTGATGTCATGCTGAAAGAAACATCGTATGGACACTTACCTGTAAATAGCAAGAGGCGGTGCCATAATGTAGGTGTACAGGGCACAGAACAGCACTGAGTTTTCACATACTCCACACAACAAACACGTTTTTTCTCACTTGCACTCATTTTTTTTATCCACCATGTACATAACTGAAGTTTCAATAAATGCGCTCTTATACACAAGTGTGGACATGGAAGCATGGGCAACATTTTTGTCTGTGCATTTGGGAGGCATATGGATGATGCAAGACGTTTGGATCTCCACTGTCTTTGATTTTTTGACAGGGGTAGAAGAAGCAAGGTCTTCTAGATCTAGAGATGCATTCTCCGAAGTTTCACTTCTTTCCACAGATATTTCAGACAGTGTACGTTTTGGTGCACACGTTTTTGTTTTTTTGGGTCTCCCTTGTTTCCGCTGGCTGTCAAAGATGCACACGATGTACATTGATCTACTAATAGCTGTCAAAGATGCACACGATGTACATTGATCTACTGATAGCTGTCAAAGATGCACACGATGTACATTGAAGAGTGCACACGATGTACATTGATCTACTGACAGTGTGCGGTCGAACTCAGCCAGATCTGTGATAGATTTCCGATCTTTTTGGCTGTCAAAGAGTGCACACGATGTACATTGACCTACTGACAGTGTGCGGTCGAACTCAGCCCAGATCTGTGATAGATTTCCGATCTTTTTGGCTGTCAAAGAGTGCACACGATGTACATTGATCTACTAATAGTTGTGGTCGAACTCAGCCCAGATCTGTGATAGATTTCCGATCTTTTTGGCTGTCAAAGAGTGCACACGATGTACATTGATCTACTAATAGTATGTGGTCGAACTCAGCCCAGATCTGTGATAGATTTCCGATCTTTTTGGCTGTCAAAGAGTGCACACGATGTACATTGATCTACTAATAGTATGTGGTCGAACTCAGCCCAGATCTGTGATAGATTTCTGATCTTTTCGGCTGTCAAAGATGCACACGATGTACATTGATCTACTAATTGTATGTGGTCGAACTCAGCCCAGATCTGTGATAGATTTCTGATCTTTTCGGCTGCATTTTGTAAAACAGCACTTTTTCTAGCTTTGGAATATTTTTTGCAGTGAGTCGGTGTATGATAGCACTTAGATCTACATTGTTTTATCTTTCACTTGTCTTTTCTCTCTTTCACCACACAGTCTGACACAAACAATTCAAACGGTCGATATGCTCGTTGTAAGAATGAGTGAGCATTGTTTCCATGATAACAAAATCAAAGAAATACAAACAAATCACACAGTACACATTCTGTCCCTGTAAAATAATAACCACAGAACTGATCTACACACTTTTTCCTACAAGCTATGCTTAACGGTCATTCAGACAGAAAGAGCGCATTTGAAACAAGAGCAGTTAAAATGGTGGGAAAAATTCTGGCACCGAGCTCAATTCTAGTGAGAACAAAGAAGGAATGTGGAAGGCCTGCAGGGGCAACGGAATGTGAGAAATGGGGTCAGAGGCCAAGCAGGGTTCAGCCATTGCTATCAAAATGCTAATGTCGCGCGGTACTAAATAGGAGGAAACGGGGCCGATTCGCCTGCCATGAGTACTGCCTTGACATTTGAGTGATACGTCCAGGCTTTTTTTTTTGGTCTGAGTGAAGTTTTATTCAGACGATTATTACAGCATTTTTTTGGTCACATCCATCAATCATTCACTTGTTTAGCAGGGCTACTTCATCAGGTCTTGATAATGTACTAACACAATATTACTGTGTACAGCAGACAATGTACATGACACTTACCTGTCTAACAGGGCTACTTCATCAGGTCTTGATAATGTACTAACACAATATTACTGTGTACAGCAGACAATGTACATGACACTTACCGTCTAACAGGGCTACTTCATCAGGTCTTGATAATGTACTAACACAATATTACTGTGTACAGCAGACAATGTACATGACACTTACCTGTCTAACAGGGCTATTCATCAGGTCTTGATAATGTACTAACACAATATTACTGTGTACAGCCAATGTACATGACACTTACCTGTCTAACAGGGCTACTTCATCAGGTCTTGATAATGTACTAACACAATATTACTGTGTACAGCAGACAATGTACATGACACCTACCTGTCTAACGGGCTAGTTCATCAGGTCTTGATAATGTACTAACACAATATTACTGTGTACAGCAGACAATGTACATGACACTTACCTGTCTAACAGGGCTAGTTCATCAGGTCTTGATAATGTACTAACACAATATTATGCAGCTGGTGGTCCAAAGCCAAAAGGGAAGGACTAAAAATATATGCATGGTTCAACAGGAAGGAAGAAAGTAATGATAGTAAAAAGAGTAAAGAGTACCAGAAGGCAGTCCAGCAAGGTCAACAGGGGCAATGGACAACATGGGACAGTGCACTTCAAAGAAGTCTCAGCTGGAACGATATGTGGCACATGGCTCCTCTAAGGATAAGCTTCCTCCTCAGATCTGTATATGACCTGCTCCCCTCGAATGCAAACTTAGTGAAATGGGGGAAATCAGATGACCCAGCATGTCCGCTCTGTCAGAAGAAACAAACAGTGGAACATGTCCTAAGCTCTTGCAAAGTAGCGCTAGCCCAAGGAAGGTATACATGGAGGCACAACCAAGTTCTAAAAGTGATCACAGACGTGGTTAGCGAAAAAACCATGACCCCAAACGCACCAATTGCTATGATAACGTTCTACAAAGCAGGAGGGAAACAGGTCTGGCCCGAAATTGCTATGACAACCAGCACATTGCCAAAGGGTCTTTTGGATGGAGCAGTCGACTGGGAGTGTACAGCAGACCTCCCAGAGTGGAGAAATTACCCAGATGTCATCAGCAAGACAGGCATGAGACCAGACATCGCTCTCCACTCTGACTCCTCGAAACAAGTGATTCTGATAGAACTCACTGTGCCGTACGAAAGCAGAATGGAAGAAGCACATATCTACAAGACCGAAAAATACGCCGGTCTTGCCAGCACCCTGAAGAAAGCAGGTCTGCGGGTCAAAATCTTCGCCATAGAGGTCGGGGCAAGAGGGTTTGTGGGCACCTCCGCTTATGATCTCATGAAACAACTCGCCATTTCTGGGAAGAAGAGGACTAGAGCCCTTAAAGCGATGGCAGAGGCAGCAGAAAGGAGCTCAAGCTGGATCTGGGCAAGGAGGAAACAAAAGTGAACTTTATAAGGATTAAATTCCCTACAGATGATGTGTGCCCCGTTAGCACATTGGTAAAACCGCATACCGCAGTTCTGAAGCGCAGAATCGCCCAGATTCGCTCCCCGGCGTGGGAAAAAAAAAAAAAAAAATAGATAACAGCAGAAGGGCATCCAGGAGTCATGACCTGGATGTGGCCCGGCCCCCCGAGAGTGTAAGGAGTTCAGGGCTGAAACACTTGTCTAAAGGGGGTTACTTCTCTGAAGACCTTCTGTTGTCTAGCTCTCCCTAGAGTTTCTTTCTACCTGTGTACAGCAGACAATGTACATGACACTTACCTGTCTAACAGGGCTAGTTCACCAGGTCTTGACAATGTACTAACACAATATTACCAGTGTACAGTAGACAATGTACATGACAATCACCTGTCTAGCGGGGAAAATCCAGCCTATTTATCAGGTGTTGATAATATATTAACACAACACTACAGTGTACAGAACACTTACCTGTCCAGCAGGGCTAGTTCATCAGGTATCGATAATGTACTAATAACAGTGTACAGTGTACAGGTATACACAATACACACCTGTCTAGCAGGGGAAAAAATCTAGCCAGTTCATCAGGTGTTGATCATGTATTAATACAACACAGTACAGGTATACACAACACACACCTGTCTAGCAAGGAAAAAATCCAGCCAGTTCATCAGGTATCGATAATGTACTAATAACAGTGTATAGTGTACAGGTATACACAACACACACCTGTCTAGCAGGGAAAAAATCCAGCCAGTTCATCAGGTGTTGATCATGTATTAACACAACAGTGTACAGTGTACAGGTATACGCAACACACACCTGTCTAGCAGGGAAAAAATCCAGCCAGTTCATCAGGTGTTAATCATATATTAATAAAACAGTGTACAGGTATATACAACACACACCTGTCTAGCAGGGAAAAAATCCAGCCAGTTCATCAGGTGTTGATAATACAGCCCTGGGTCTAGACAGTGGGCACGAAGATCTCGCACCTGCCGTGGCATGCGCTCATCAGCCGTCAACACCGCATTAAAACTGTAGTTCAAGGCCACAGGGTCATTATGGGCTCGCTGATGCTGCACACAAACACACACCACACACACACACACACACAACACACACATACACACACACACACACACACACACACAAACTACCTCAGTTAATACACAACAGTTCCTGTTGGAACACAGGAATACATTCTAAGTGAATTATCTAAAGGCAGACAAGCAGACCCTCTTAGCACATCTGAATCACAATCCAGACAATCTCACACAGACACACACACATAACACACACACACACATACACTACACACACATAACACACACACACTACACACACATACATAACACACACAGATATACACACACACCACACACACATACACATATACACATAAACACACACACACATAACACACACACAGGGACACACACTTACACACTCACACACACACATTCACACACACACACACACACACTCTCATACACACAAACACACATACACGCATACACACACACACATACACATACACACACACATACAGACACACACATAAACACTCACACATGCACACACCACACACACACAAACACACACACACATACACACAACACACACACACCCACCCACACATACCTGATACCAAGAGTAGGCCCTCTTCGCAGGATCAATCAAAATACAAATGATCTTGGCGCGAGGCAGCAAACTGTAAACACGCTGTGGAACATTCTCATGATCGAAGTAGGTGGCGCTTTTCTCAAACAGGTACGTTCCTGAAGAGTTGGCAGGCAAGGGGAAGAACTCCATGTACCTAGAGTAAACAATCACTTTAAGTTTTCTGAACACAGATCTACAAGGGAAAAAAATCCATGTACATTCAACATCATACTGTTCACAGCCACCTACAAGGGGAAGAACTCTATATATATACTTACAACACACATGATACACAGCCATCTACAAGGGGAAGAACTCTATATACCTACAACACACATGATACACAGCCATCTACAAGGGGAAGAACTCTATATACCTACAACACACATGATACACAGCCATCTACAAGGGGAAGAACTCTATACCTACAACACACATGATACACAGCCACCTACAAGGGGAAGAACTCTATATACCTACAACACACATGATACACAGCCACCTACAAGGGGAAGAACTCTATATACCTACAATACATAATTTCATATCATATTGTTACATAACAGTGAACAAGGGGAAGAACTCTATATACCTACAACACACATGATACACAGCCATCTACAAGGGGAAGAACTCTATATACCTACAACACACATTACACACAGCCATCTACAAGGGGAAGAACTCTATATACCTACAACACATGATACACAGCCATCTACAAGGGGAAGAACTCTATATACCTACAACACACATGATACACAGCCATCTACAAGGGGAAGAACTCTATATATCTACAACACACATGACACACAGCCATCTACAAGGGGAAGAACTCTATACCTACAACACACATGATACACAGCCATCTACAAGGGGAAGAACTCTATACCTACAACACACATGATACACAGCCATCTACAAGGGGAAGAACTCTATATACCTACAACACACATGATACACAGCCATCTACAAGGGGAAGAACTCTATATACCTACAACACATAATTTCATATCATATTGTTACATAACAGTGAACAAGGGGAAGAACTCTAAACACTACAGCACACATCTCAAGGGCAGCACAGGGAATTCCCAAAAACAAAATCATACAGTTGGATTTTGTGGAAAAATATCATCATACACTGAGACCGCCTTGTTGAAAACATCACACACTGTGGATTGTGGGGAAAACATCATGTAATAGGACATTCAGGGGGGGTGGGGGTGGAAATATATTCATATCACTTAATATAATGTAATACAGGCACAATATCCATATAACCTAACACAGACACAATATCCACATAATACGACATGAGACCTGTGCACAATGACCATATAATACAACATAACAGAGCTAGGCACAATGACCATACAATATGACATAACAGAGCTAGGCACAATGGCCATATCATATGACATAAAAGAGCTAGGCACAATGGCCATATCATGACATAACAGAGCTAGGCACAATGACCATATATGACATAACAGAGCTAGGCACAATGACCATAAAATATGACATAACAGAGCTAGGCACAATGACCATACAATATGACATAACAGAGCTAGGCACAATGACCATACAATATGACATAACAGAGCTAGGCACAATGACCATATAACATGACATAACAGCTAGGCACAATGACCATACAATATGACATAACAGAGCTAGGCACAATGACCATATAATATGACATAACAGAGCTAGGCACAATGACCATACAATATGACATAACAGAGCTAGGCACAATGGCCATATAATATGACATAACAGAGCTAGACACAATGGCCATGTAATATGACATAACAGAGGCACAATGGCCATGTAATATGACATAACAGAGCTAGGCACAATGGCCATGTAATATGACATAACAGAGCTAGACACAATGGCCATGACATAACAGAGCAAAGCACAATGGCCATGTAATATGACATAACAGAGTTAGGCACAATGGCCATATAACATGACATAACAGAGCTAGACACAATGGCCATGTAATATGACATAACAGAACTAGTTATAATGGCCATGTAATATGACATAACAGAGCTAGTTATAATGGCCATATAATATGACATAACAGAGCTAGGCACAATGGCCATGTAATATGACATAACAGAGCTAGTTATAATGGCCATATAATATGACATAACAGAGCTAGGCACAATGGCCATATAATGACATAACAGAGCTAGTTATAATGGCCATATAATATGACATAACAGAGCAAAGCACAATGGCCATGTAATGACATAACAGAGCTAGGCACAATGGCCATATGACATAACAGAGCTAGGCACAATGGCCATGTAATATGACATAACAAAGCTAGGCACAATCACGTGACAATGGCCATATAATATGACATAACAGAGCTAGACACAATGGCCATGTAATATGACATAACAGAGCTAGGCACAATGGCCATGTAATATGACATAACAGAGCTAGGCACAATGGCCATGTAATATGACATAACAGAGCTAGACACAATGGCCATGTAATATGACATAACAGAGCTAGGCACAATGGCCATGTAATATGACATAACAGAGCTAGGCACAATGGCCATGTAATATGACATAACAGAGCTAGTTATAATGGCCATGTAATATGACATAACAGAGCTAGACACAATGGCCATGTAATATGACAAAGCTAGGCACAATGGCCATGTAATATGACATAACAGAGCTAGACACAATGGCCATGTAATATGACATAACAGAGCTAGGCACACTGGCCATGTAATGACATAACAAAGCTAGGCACAATGGCCATGTAATATGACATAACAGAGCTAGACACAATGGCCATGTAATATGACATAACAGAGCTAGGCACAATGGCCATATAATATGACATAACAGAGCAAGACACAATGGCCATGTAATATGACATAACAGAGCTAGTTATAATGGCCATATGACATAACAGAGCTAGGCACAATGGCCATATAATGACATAACAGAGCTAGGCACAATGGCCATGTAATATGACATAACAGAGCTAGGCACAATGGCCATGTAATGACATAACAGAGCTAGGCACAATGGCCATGTAATATGACATAACAGAGCTAGTTATAATGGCCATATAATGACATAACAGAGCTAGACACAATGGCCATGTAATATGACATAACAGAGCTAGTTATAATGGCCATGTAACATGACATAACAGAGCTAGGCACAATGGCCATATAATATGACATAACAGAGCTAGACACAATGGCCATGTAACATGACATAACAGAGTAGTTATAATGGCCATATAATGACATAACAGAGCTAGACACAATGGCCATGTAACATGACATAACAGAGCTAGACACAATGGCCATGTAATATGACATAACAGAGCTAGGCACAATGGCCATGTAACATGACATAACAGAGCTAGGCACAATGGCCATGTAATATGACATAACAGAGCTAGACACAATGGCCATGTAATATGACATAACAGAGCTAGTTATAATGGCCATATAATGACATAACAGAGCTAGACACAATGGCCATGTAGTATGACATAACAGAGCTAGGCACAATGGCCATGTAGTATGACATAACAGAGCTAGACACAATGGCCATGTAGTATGACATAACAGAGCTAGGCACAATGGCCATGTAATATGACATAACAGAGCTAGACACAATGGCCATGTAATATGACATAACAGAGCTAGACACAATGGCCATGTAATATGACATAACAGAGCTAGGCACAATGGCCATGTAATATGACATAACAGAGCTAGGCACAATGGCCATATAATATGACATAACAGAGCTAGGCACAATGGCCATGTAATATGACATAAAGCTAGGCACAATGGCCATGTAATATGACATAACAGAGCTAGTTATAATGGCCATATAATATGACATAACAGAGCTAGGCACAATGGCCATGTAATATGACATAACAGAGCTAGGCACAATGGCCATGTAATATGACATAACAGAGCTAGACACAATGGCCATGTAACATGACATAACAGAGCTAGTTATAATGGCCATGTAACATGACATAACAGAGCTAGGCACAATGGCCATGTAATGACATAACAGAGCTAGACACAATGGCCATGTAATATGACATAACAGAGCTAGGCACAATGGCCATGTAATATGACATAACAGAGCTAGGCACAATGGCCATATAATATGACATAACAGAGCTAGGCACAATGGCCATGTAATATGACATAAAGCTGGGCACAATGGCCATGTAATATGACATAACAGAGCTAGTTATAATGGCCATATAATATGACATAACAGAGCTAGGCACAATGGCCATGTAATATGACATAACAGAGCTAGGCACAATGGCCATGTAATGACATAACAGAGCTAGGCACAATGGCCATGTAACATGACATTACAGAGCTAGACACAATGGCCATATAATATGACATAACAGAGCTAGGCACAATGGCCATGTAATATGACATAACAGAGCTAGACACAATGGCCATGTAACATGACATAACAGAGCTAGTTATAATGGCCATGTAACATGACATAACAGAGCTAGGCACAATGGCCATGTAATGACATAACAGAGCTAGACACAATGGCCATGTAATATGACATAACAGAGCTAGACACAATGGCCATATAACATGACATAACAGAGCTAGACACAATGGCCATGTAATATGACATAACAGAGCTAGACACAATGGCCATGTAATATGACATAACAGAGCTAGACACAATGGCCATATAACATGACATAACAGAGCTAGGCACAATGGCCATGTAATATGACATAACAGAGCTAGGCACAATGGCCATGTAACATGACATAACAGAGCTAGGCACAATGGCCATATAATATGACATAACAGAGCTAGACACAATGGCCATATAATGACATAACAGAGCTAGACACAATGGCCATGTAATATGACATAACAGAGCTAGACACAATGGCCATGTAATGACATAACAGAGCTAGACACAATGGCCATGTAACATGACATAACAGAGCTAGGCACAATGGCCATGTAATGACATAACAGAGCTAGACACAATGGCCATGTAATATGACATAACAGAGCTAGTTATAATGGCCATATAATGACATAACAGAGCTAGACACAATGGCCAAAGTCACAGTACCATATCATAGTATCAAGTCAGTCTCTAAACTATCATTCCCACTGTCTAGTCCTTTTTAACACTTAATGAACTGGGGGGGGGGGGGGGGGGGGGGAAACGACCTCTTTAAATCTACTCACCAGTTACTACAGTTTGACAGACACTGAAGTGTTAACAAACAAAAAACTGGAGAGAAAAGACAAGGTGATACTTACCAGTCTATGCCTTTGTAGTAGTTGTTGCCATTAAAAAACTGAACTTCTTCAAATGTGGTTGGGCTAGCACTGTTGCTGACCACCGCCGGGTGCATCGACAGGAATGTGTACAAAGCTGTCGTACCTGTGTACATACTGTACATGTCAAACTGACACATGCTACACACATAATGTACAAACGAACATGGTCAGGCTAGCACTGTTGCTGACCACCGCTGGGTGCATCAACAGGAATGCGTGCAGTACTGTCGTACCTGTGTACTTTTCACATCCACACACATAATGATAAGAAGGTCATCAATACACGGTGAGAATAAGTCTATAAAAATGTGAAAATAACTAAGATAATGATCAGTACATATAGAACTGTTGGAGTACAATAACTAAGATAATCATCAGTACATATGGAACTGTTTGAGTGCAATAACTAAGATAATGATCAGTACATGTGGAACTGTTGGAGTGCAATAACTAAGATAATGATCAGTACATATGGAACTGTTGGAGTACAATAACTAAGATAATGATCAGTACATATGGAACTGTTGGAGTGTAATAACTAAGATAATGATCAGTACATATGGAACTGTTGGAGTACAATAACTAAGATAATGATCAGTACATATGGAACTGTTGGAGTGCAATAACTAAGATAATGATCAGTACATATGGAACTGTTGGAGTGCAATAACTAAGATAATGATGAGTACATATGGAACTGTTGGAGTGCAATAACTAAGATAATGATCAGTACATATGGAACTGTTGGAGTGCAATAACTAAGATAATGATCAGTACATATGGAACTGTTGGAGTGCAATAACTAAGATAATGATCAGTACATATGGAACTGTTGGAGTGCAATAACTAAGATAATGATCAGTACATATGGAACTGTTGGAGTACAATAACTAAGATAATGATCAGTACATATGGAACTGTTGGAGTGCAATAACTAAGATAATGATCAGTACACATGGAACTGTTGGAGTGCAATTATAATCCCTCTAACAAACTATGCTCCAATACACTCTTGTTATCACACACATACCATCATCATCTTCAAAGTTCTTTGCCTTCTTCTAAACTTGATGGCCCTTTGAGAGGTGGCAGTGTATCACTGATAATTGTTTCTTCAATTCTGACTCCAATCTTCTAATTCTGATTTAGTCAATGGCAACATCCAGTTTAAAAACTCAAACCGTCAATGTTGTACCATGTTAACAGTCTCTGTGAAAATGGCATGTGCAGAGTGGGGACCTACCCTGCTGCAACACGCCTCATTCCAAATTTTCATTTGTTGAAATCACATAAACTGACCCATGACTAATTCCAACGTCATGAGCAATCTTATTACTTCACCTGCCTTTGTTCAACATTTTGCACGTCTTCAATCAAAATTTCTGTAACTTTCTGAACATTTATCTTGTCAGTGGCTCTGACTGGCCTCCCCTGATCATGCTTTTCATTAACACCTTTCTGCCTGTCTGTAAAGACTGATGCTCATCTTTACACAGCAGACTGTGAAAACCTTGTGCCCCAGACACACTCTGTAGACACACCCTTTGATTCCCGCACCCTATCCACCAACTACAAAAACTTAACCCTTTGATTCCCTCACCCTATCCACCAGCTTCCTGCAGGAAGCTGGTGGATAGGGTGAGGGAATCAAAGGGTTAAGTTTTTGCTTTGCTAACATGGTTGGTAATGCAGGATGCTGGTGACCGGAGTGCGGGAGTGAAAGGGTTAATACACCTGTGTCAGAGCTTCCTTTACAAAATTCAGTTCCACAGCAAGCATGCTGTTGTTCAACACTAAACATGGTAATTACATTTGCAAGGACTGTATACAGCATAATATCATGAAAAAACACGACACAATATTTGTTCATAATTTATTCTTCAGATCACAGAATATCGGGCCAGGTGTGTGTAAAGTGCTGCAAAAGTTATTTTTTAAATTATTAAGACATTTCTCCCATTAGTCCCAATGTACTGGACGTGACCCTCATGTAACAGGCACACAAACAGAACAAGGTACACACACACAAAACACACACACACAACACACACACACACACACACATATATCTTTTGTGGTCCTACAAAACACACACACACACACACCTGTCTTCTGTGGTCACTCACACACACACATACACACACCACACACACACACACACACACACACACACACACCACACACACACACACGCATGTGGATGCAGGTAAACATGAAAACGAACACTCCTTTGCGCTGTATTAATTATACCCGCAAATGCTACCAATTAGAACTTGATAAAATAGCACGATACATGGTAGAAAATGAGTTGCATCTATCCCTGGAAAAGACAAAAATAGTTTTGTTTAATAGTGGAGCTGACCCAGCAAATATTCCCACTTTCAAACGGGGAGATACTCCTCTTCAGTAGAACGAGTCGATTAAATTCTTAGGTTTCCTTACAGCAAAATCATCGTGGAATCAGCATATTGAATACATATTAACCAAAGCTCAAAAAAGTTTAAATTTCTTAAAAAAATAATTCATAAACAGACATGGGGTCCAGATTCATCAACACTTGTTCATCTTTGTAAATCACTTGTTAGATCTAAATTAACTTATGCCCAAGAAATCTTCTTCAGTGCACCGAAACACTTATTAAAAAAAATCGCAGAGCATAAATTGTAAAAGTTTCAAACTTGCGCTGGGTCTTCCATTGCATGCTTTCTGTCTTCGCACATATAATGGAATCAAACTGTTGCCACTTGATGAGCAAAGGAAAGTCACTTCTACTACATTTTTGTTAAGACACACCACCATAGAAAACATCTCAGAAACAGAAATTAAACTGAGATCAGATACCAACTTTCCAAAATAAGCTAAATCAATATCTTCACAGGTCACACTTGCAACATACACATCTGACCTCATGAAAGGCTCAGGAATTGATCTAGACGTAGATCCTGTATCTATAAGATCTTCCTTTTCGCCAGTACCCAGTTGGGAACTCCAAAGAGCACGATTTGACGTACACCACACTAATTTTTTTTAAAAAGTAGACAATACAAACTTACTGGCAAGTCAGGTTAAATGTCATATAGACAACTTATATTCCAATCACTTGAAAATTTACACTGATGGATCAACGATTGAAAGAAAAGCAGGCTCAGTGTTTTTAATACCTGCTCTCAAAATTGAAAAATCTTTCTATATAGGACTTGATAAATCTGTCTTTACAGCTGAACTCTTTGCAATATTAATGGCTCTAAACTTTATGATAAGTCTTCCTAGGACAATTCTTCAAATACTTTTTTACGTTGATTCAAAATCAGTCCTTCAGGCTCTTGAATTATCAAAATTACAAACAAGATCTGAAATGATTCTGGAAATTAGTCACTTGATTCATAATTTATCTTTAAGAGGCACTGATATTACTTTCTGCTGGATACCTTCTCATAGTTCTTTTAGTTATAATGATAAAGTTGACAGGGCTGCCAAACAGGGAGCAAATAACTCACCAGATTCAAACAATATCCAGCTTTCTCTCTCTTTGCACAACAATTACACTTTAGTGGACAACTATGTCCGGAAGCAGTTCCAATTAAAACAGAAAAAATATGATAAATGTCATATGAACTTTGAAGTTAGCAAAATACTTAAGCAGTTTCCTGCCAGCAGAATTATACAATCCCTTATGTATAGATGGAAACTTGATGAACTCAAAACAAAATATACCAAGAACATAGTGTGTCTGTGTGGAAAGAAGATAACACATAGTCATATTCTTTCTTGCGTTAGGGTAAAACGACATATTCCTACACTATCTATGAAGACAGTTTGTGACATATTTGCCTCATCATCATTACTATATGAATTTTTTGTTAGCCTGTCAAAAAGTCCTATAGCAAATTACCTTTAAAATGTTATTTCACTTGTTCACTGTTATGGTTAGTCAATTCTTAGTTTTATTTCCATTCATTTCTTCTAGATATTTATTAATTTTGTTTGTTAGTTTGTTTGTTTAAATTGTTAATTATGGTAACGTTATTTGTTAGTTTTACCTTCCGCTCCTCGAAACAGTTGTTTTCTGAATCATCTTTTCTCAAGATCAAAATTGACAATTTTCAAATATCCTCTTCACTCCTGCTCTTCACCCCCCCCCCCCCCCCCCACCAGCGATTTTCTATTTGTGTGTGTGTGTGTGTGTGTGCGTGTCTCTAAAATCACTTTAGTGAATAGACATTAAATCAGACCACACACACACACACACACACACACACACACACACACACGTCTTTTGTGGTCCTACCAACACACACACACACACACACACACACACACACACACACACACCTGTCTCCTGTGGTCTACCAACACACACACACACACACACACCAACACACACACACACACACACACACCTACACACACACACCTACACACACACACACACACACACACACACACACACACACACACACACACACACACACACACACACACACACACACACACACATACACACACCTGTCTTTTGTGGTCCCACCACCAGAAACTTTGGCAGACGTTCGCACGACTTGTTGGCTGACCAGATAGCGATATGACGTTTGTAGTCACATGGGTTCTGTAACAACAACAACAACAATAATATTGTACACATTATAACAACTACACATAGCCGGACCTGCCATTCAACATTAACACTCAAAAGCAGTACTCAGACAAAAAGTGAGTGTAGTAAATGACAAGTGAGTAATGCAGGTTGATCATCCATACACACAAACTGGCACAAACGTGAGAGCAAGTCAATTTCTTCCACTCAACAAAACAACAGGGAAGTTTACCCTTCTAATGTTGTTGTTGTTACTGTTGTTGTTATCCTAAACCTTATGTTTCTGTCTTGTTGTTGTTGTTTTTGTCGTTGTTGTCCTAATCTTGTGAATGTTTCTGGCTTGTTGTTGTTGCTGTTTTTGTTGTTGTTGTTGTCCTTAATCTAACGAATGTGTTTCTGTCTTCTTCTTCTTCTTCTTCTTGTCCGAAATCTTGTGAATGTTTTTTCTTTTTTGCCTTTTGTGTATGTTTGGCAAAGGCCTGTTGTCTGAAAATGCACACCTGTCTTGTTTTGATGTGACAGCTTTCTTGTTCTAATTTTGCCTGTTTCTGTTTGAACACTGACAGTTACTTTGATTCAGACTTGTCTGTCAGTCACATAAATGACCACCTTACTTTGATTCAGACTTGTAAGTCTGTCAGATAAATGACCACCTTACTTTGATTCAGACTTGTCTGTCAGTCACATAAATGACCACCTTACTTTGATTCAGACTTATAAGTCTGTCAGTCACATAAATGACCACCTTACTTTGATTCAGACTTGTAAGTCTGTCAGATAAATGACCACCTTACTTTGATTCAGACTTGTCTGTCAGTCACATAAATGACCACCTTACATTGATTCAGACTTGTAAGTCAGTCACATAAATGACCACCTTACTTTGATTCAGACTTGTAAGTCTGTCAGTCACATAAATGACCACCTTACTTTGATTCAGACTTGTCTGTCGGTCACATAAATGACCACCTTACTTTGATTCAGACTTGTAAGTCTGTCAGTCACATAAATGACCACCTTACTTTGATTCAGACTTGTCTGTCGGTCACATAAATGACCACCTTACTTTGATTCAGACTTGTAAGTCTGTCAGTCACATAAATGACCACCTTACTTTGATTCAGACTTGTCTGTCGGTCACATAAATGACCACCTTACTTTGATTCAGACTTGTAAGTCTGTCTGTCAGATAAATGACCACCTTACCAACGTTGATTCAGACTTGTCTGTCAGTCACATAAATGACCACTTTACTTTGATTCAGACTTGTAAGTCTGTCACATAAATGACCACCACACACACAATTTTGATCTCATAACACTTATATGACTGGACAATTTACCACCAGAAAAATAACTAAAGTCAATTATGACATCTTCACATGACAAGGAATCTGCCTGTGCAACATAGAAGTGCTCTAGTTTATGCAGATAATTACATAATGAAGTAGCTATCTATGTTTACATGCCAGATAATTACATAATGAAGTAGCTATCTGTTAATGCATAATTATAATGAAGTAGCTATATATTTAATGCAGATATTACATAATGAAGTAGCTATCTATATTTACATGTCAGATAATTACATAATGAAGTAGCTTATATTTACTGCAGATATTACAAATGATAGCTATCATTCATGCAGTAATTACATAATGAAGTAGCTATCTATGTTTACATGCCAGATAATTACATAATGAAGTAGCTATCTATATTTACATGCCAGATAATTACATATACATAAAAAGTAAATAGACCTGACAATGATAATCACCTGCCACAAAGGATCTTTGTCCTGTGGAAACATGTTGAAGTAGTTGATGCCCAGCTGTAGAGGGGGCACAGCCAGAAGCCGCAGGTTGGTCCAACACTGTAGGAAGCGCACCATGCCCTCAAAGGTGAACAGAGCCACGCGGTCATTTCCATAGTTGTTCATGTGCGTCATGAAGATGTTGAACTGCAACACCATCATACTTATACATCTGCAACACTACCACACTTATGATATACCATAATCTATGATTTCACCATATTCATACTACACTATAAATCTGCAACATCACTGTATTTATATTACATCATTAAATCTATAGCATCACCCTATTTATACCATAAATCTACAACATCACCCTATTTATACCATAAATCTACAACATCACCCTATTTATACCATAAATCTACACATCACCTATTATATACCATAAATCTACAACATCACCATATTTATACCATAAATCTACAGCATCACCCTATTTATACCATAAATCTACAACATCACCCTATTTATACCATAAATCTACAACATCACCCTATTTATACCATAAATCTACAGCATCACCTATTTATACCATAAATCTACAGCATCACCATATTTATACCATAAATCTACAGCATCACCAATTATACCATAAATCTACAGCATCACCATATTTATACCATAAATCTACAGCATCACCATATTTATACCATAAATCTACAACATCACCCTATTTATACCATAAATCTACAGCATCACCCTATTTATACCATAAATCTACAGCATCACCTATTTATACCATAAATCTACAGCATCACCCTATTTATACCATAAATCTACAGCATCACCTATTTATACCATAAATCTACAGCATCACCATATTTATACCATAAATCTACAGCATCACCATATTTATACCATAAATCTACACATCACCCTATTTATACCATAAATCTACAACATCACCTATTTATACCATAAATCTACAGCATCACCATATTTATACCATAAATCTACAACATCACCTATTTATACCATAAATCTACAACATCACCTATTTATACCATAAATCTACAACATCACCCTATTTATACCATAAATCTACAGCATCACCATATTTATACCATAAATCTACAACATCACCATATTTATTACCATAAATCTACACATCACCATATTTATACCATAAATCTACAGCATCACCTATTTTATACCATAAATCTACAGCATCACCATATTTATACCATAAATCTACAGCATCACCCTATATATATCTACACATAAATCTACACATCACTATTTATACCATAAATCTACTACATCCACCATATTTATATATCAACACCTATAATAAATCTAACTACAATCTACCATATTTTATCAAAATCTAGTACTATAAATCTACAGCTAGTCACCATATATCTATATTACCATTACTATATTATCATACCAGCCCTATTCTACCATATCTCCCTATTATTACACTTAATCTAATCTACACAATCACCATATATATATACACATAAATCTCTACACTCGACCATATTACATATCTCACATCACCTATTTTACATTCTACAGCATCACCATATTATATTACACTATAAATCTACAGTCACATATTTATATTCACTATATAAAATTACATTACATATATTTATATCAACATTAGGACATCCCACAGCTGTGCGGCAAGTCTATATTCCTTCTGTTTACTTTAGGGCCTGCTGGCACAACCTGATCCCTTCTGTCTCCACCATACAGAGCAGCCTGCATTCTATGCTAGTCATGCTCACCCCTGATGTGTGTCTGTCACAGTAGTGGTAATATGATAGGGTGGGTGTGGTGTGTTTGTGTGTGTTTTGTGTGTGTGTGTGTGTGTATGTGTGTGTGTGTGTGTTGTGTGTGTGTGTGTGTGTGTGTGTGTGTGTGTGTGTATGTGTGTGTGTTGTGTGTGTTGTGTGTGTGTGTGTGTGTGTGTGTGTGTGTTGTGTGTGGTGTGTGTATGTGTGTGTGTGTGTGTTGTGTGTGTGTGTGTTGTGGTGTGTGTGTGTGTGTGTGTGTGTGTGTGTGGTGTGTTGGTGTGTGTGTGTGTGTGTGTGTGGTGTGTGTGGTGTGTGTGTGTCGTTTGTGCAAGAGCATGCTGTGTGTGTTGGCTTACGTTCATGTGACTGAGAGAGAGACTGTGAGTTTCAGTTTCAAGACAGCATCTCTGTACTTGGCATAATAACTTCCATATGCACTGACCACAGATGATAAGATCCACAATGATTATGGCATAAGCCCAGACCTGCACTAACCTACACGTGATCACTGTTTTCTACGTGTATCCTTGTACAATCTGTCACTGAACACTGACATTTAAATCTTCGGAGACGTAACAGCGGACGCTGCAGCTGGCCATACCATTAGAGAGTGATAGCGGACATTCCACTGCAGCTGGCCAAACCATTAGAGACGTGATAGCGGATATTCCGCTGCAGTTTTTAAAAATAGATGCAAGCCGGTCACTGGTCTAGGGGAACTAACTACACATATAGGAACACTCTTTGGTATCTTCTGAAGTGTTTGTTACTTCCCTTGCATCGATTTTATCCCCATTAGTTACAGTTTTTGCCTTTATCCAAACCAACCGGAGTGACCGTCCTTGCACCAAAATGGCGACATTTAGGCCTTCTTCTTCTTCTTCAAAGGATCGTCATAATCACTTTGCTGCTTCACCTATGTGAAAACAAAACTGTGTTTGTTCTTTTATATCTTCTGGTCATACCAAGGACTTGTGATTACCTGGATTTCTGGATTACCTGGTCAAGAATGGGTGTTTTACTGACTTTATGTGTTGGATTACTGTCAATCAAAAACTTCTTTCCCAGAGCCAAAACCCTACCCCATTTCACCTTCTAGGAAGGTAAGTAGAATAGATGTATTGTCCTTGTATGTAGCTTCAGCTCAAAGAGCGTAAATTCAATTTTATTTTGATATAAAATATGTTCTTGCGCTGTAAAATCTGTATTTTTGAGAATATTTTTTTAAAAAACCAAAATCGTGCGTCTCCAAGGGTTGTGGCAGGTCCCGTTGATCGCGTCCACAGTGGTTGTGCAAGGCAACTATATTACGTCTTCAAAGAGTTAAGTCATGGGGAAGTGTATCTTTTCATCTGGAATGTCAAAAAAAAAACACACAAAAAAAACCACTACTATGACTGCACTATACAAACACTCCACAGACTCACATCACAGAAAGCCATGTACAGGCAACCCAACATACAACCGCTACTCACTTTCTGACACAATTTATCATCCCCATCATCTTCATTCCCCTCACCTATCCTCTACCTTTGATGCACAAAAGCCAATACACAAAAGCCAATACACATCTCGGGGGTTGTAGCTTTTGTTTCATTTCTGCATCACTTTTACCTTCCCGCCACTTACAACAATGTCTCCTATATTTCTTAGTTTGATGGTTTTGTAACGACCTTTGACACAGTTTTTCTATTGTTCCTTTTGGGTATTTTTCCTATTCTATTGTTCCTTTTGGGTATTTTTCCTATTCTATTGTTCCTTTTGGACATTTTTCCTATTCTATTGTTCCTTTTGGGTATTTTTCCTATTCTATTGTTCCTTTTGGGTATTTTTCCTATTCTATTGTTCCTTTTGGGTATTTTTCCTATTCTATTGTTCCTTTTGGGTATTTTTCCTATTCTATTGTTCCTTTTGGACATTTTTTCTTTTTTCGTTTTGTTTTTGTTCCTTTTGGGCAGTTCTCCTATTCTTTCTTTTGTTCATTTTGGACATTTTCCCTATTGTTTTGGACAATTTCCCTATTGTTTTGGACAATTTCCTATTCTTTTGTTATTTTTGGACATTTCCCCTTTTCTTTAGTCCCTTTCGGACATGTTTTGATTAACATGTTCCTTTTGAACATTTTTTGGACTATTTTGTTCTTTTTGAGTTTCAGTCTCTCAAGATGACATCTCCACACTCACAATGAATTCCATATCCACTAATGTAACAGGTGTCTTGTGATGGTAATACAAGCAGTAACATATGTTTACAGTGATTGTTGAATTGTTCAGATAATCACAGACAACAATACCAAGATAAAGAGAGCTAACTTACAGGTGAGTAAAGAACAGTGAGAAAGAGTTCTCCCCCCTTGAAATTTTCCTCCAGATCAGCCAGACCGGATTTGTAGTCGCTGATGAAGACGGTGTGTGTGAACAGTCCACACGTCTGGCGTGGTAACACCTGCACACACATAGTACACACCAACACCTTGTTGGAACATTTACACCAGTACATGATGATGTGTTTCTTATGTGTTTAGTACATGGTGACATGTTTCTTTTGTGTTTAGTACATGGTGACATGTTTCTTTTGTGTTTAATACATGGTGACATGTTTCTTTTGTGTTCAGCACATGGTGACATGTTTCTTTTGTGTTCAGCACATGGTGACATGTTTCTTTTGTGTTCAGCACATGGTGACATGTTTCTTTTGTGTTTAATACATGGTGACATGTTTCTTTTGTGTTTAATACATGGTGACATGTTTCTTTTGTGTTTAGTACATGGTGACATGTTTCTTTTGTGTTTAGTACATGGTGACATGTTTCTTTTGTGTTTAATACATGGTGACATGTTTCTTTTGTGTTTAGCACATGGTGACATGTTTCTTTTGTGTTTAGTACATGGTGACATGTTTCTTTTGTGTTTAGTACATGGTGACATGTTTCTTTTGTGTTTAATACATGGTGACATGTTTCTTTTGTGTTTAGCACATGGTGACATGTTTCTTTTGTGTTTAGTACATGGTGACATGTTTCTTTTGTGTTTAATACATGGTGACATGTTTCTTTTGTGTTTAGTACATGGTGACATGTTTCTTTTGTGTTCAGCACATGGTGACATGTTTCTTTTGTGTTTAATACATGGTGACATGTTTCTTTTGTGTTTAATACATGGTGACATGTTTCTTTTGTGTTTAGTACATGGTGACATGTTTCTTTTGTGTTTAATACATGGTGACATGTTTCTTTTGTGTTTAATACATGGTGACATGTTTCTTTTGTGTTTAGTACATGGTGACATGTTTCTTTTGTGTTTAATACATGGTGACATGTTTCTTTTGTGTTTAACACATGGTGACATGTTTCTTTTGTGTTTAGTACATGGTGACATGTTTCTTTTGTGTTTAATACATGGTGACATGTTTCTTTTGTGTTTAATACATGGTGACATGTTTCTTTTGTGTTTAATACATGGTGACATGTTTCTTTTGTGTTTAGTACATGGTGACATGTTTCTTTTGTGTTTAGCACATGGTGACATGTTTCTAATGTGTTTAGTACATGGTGACATGTTTCTTTTGTGTTTAGCACATGGTGACATGTTTCTAATGTGTTTAGCACATGGTGACATGTTTCTTTTGTGTTTAATACATGGTGACATGTTTCTTATGTGTTTAACCCCTTAACTGCTCAGTATAATAGCACTTTCGAATAACTGCTTGCCAGGGTAAAATTTAGCTTTTTAGGGTAGGTTCAATAAAATGGTTACTGCTTATTTATTTCTTGACAGATCTCTCAGATTTTTTGCATGTTTTGTTGTTATGCATTGGTCTACAATGTCCTGTCAAAATAACTTGATTATGTTGATAATTAGTATAGCAGAAACTGACATAACTACAAAAAATTACCAAAAAATAACAGCTTTCGAGTATACACAAATACACTGTGCCACACAAAATGAGTCAGAACATTGGAAAAGTGGTTTTACTATTTATTCAACATCAGCACTAACACATGACAGTCATATAAATCCCAAGGAATGTTGCTCTTGATCATAATCTGCTCATAATTGGGAGTACTATTTTTTAGGAAAAAAGGGGCATAATCATGCTTTTTGCAGTATGTTCACTAACATGTACATTACTCATCCACTTATTGAGTTATTTGTTAGATTTTTTGTGGACTTCTTCCTTATACCCTTGTTTACAATTTCACATCATTCTAATTTGATTTTGTTGGTAATGATGATGGTTCACACTAATAACATGTGATAAATCAGTTTTTGTTTTGTTTTCAATTTGAGAGTTTTAGAACAATTCAGCACATAAAAGCCCACTGAACAAAGCAAAATACCTTTTGGTGTTTGCTCAGCAATATTACAAACACCTGGGATTCAAACTGATGTCAATAAATGTCCCTCTGTGTAACAATCTGTATGTTACTGGGGGTACCCCAATTCTACTGGAAAGGGGCATAATTTTACTATTTGGGGTAGGTTCAGTACCGCAATCACTGCTTATTCATTTGTTGACATATGACTTAGATTTTATGGCTTCTCTTTCATTTTACCCCAAGTTATAATGCTATATAACAATAGTGTAATTTTGTTAGCCATTGGGAAGATGGCCAGGGATATAACGGATGGTGGTTTTACAGAAAATAAAAGTTTCTAAAAACATACACATGTTACAACACATAAAACCTGTAAAACACTGACAAAAACTTCTGTTAGTGTTTACTCAACATCACTGTAAGTACACAGTATGGTCCAAATTGTTATAGTATAATATTATACATATTGGTAAATGTTCAAAATGACAACTATGGGAAAAAAAAGTCTGAAGAAAAAAATAAACAATTGTCTGTTCAAAAAGAAAGACCCTCCCCCCACATACACACACACTTGGTATCCATTTGTTATCACATAAAACACTGTGGGAACTGTGTTAGTGTTTCTGAACATATTGTACTCACATTACTGCCATACTGTTCTATAGGAATCCAGCACTTGCGCTTGGACATAATCCTCAGGTTGTCTACATTCGTTACTTCATAACTTTGGGGGATGGTGTTCATTTTTTTGTCTGTCCAAATTGTGGTTCAAAGAAACACACAAGGGGATTCATTCTATACTCCACTTGGTCTTCTTTCACTGATGGCACTCAGTCTTGTCACAGCGTTCACAAAACGGTGAACACACACACAGGTGAGGAAAAAAAAATGCACTGTAGAATGGAAAACTAAGAACACAAAAACAAAAGCACAAAAAAGCAGAAGAAAATGAAATATATATAACTGAGGGGAAAAAAAAAACTAACACAGAACACCCTACTGCCAATACACAAACTTGGTGTGGTAGTCCTTGAAACATTGGCCTAAGCACAATCCAGGCTTGGATGGGCAGGAGGGGCAGTAGTAGCGGGATTCCTTCCGCACTTTTATTTTCTTCGTGCAGACCCGACACGGCTTGGTGGGGTTAGACTTGTTTGGTGTCGGTGGCAGTGGAAATAAAAAGTGGTGTGCACCCACCCTCACCTCGTCATCTGTTTTTCCCTCTTCCACAGCTGGCACCTGATCTGGCCAAATCCAAGAGGTGATGACACTCTCCAAAAAACTTAGGAAAGTGTTACAGGAGTCATCACCTCTTGACTTTTGCAAGATGAATGCATTGCAGGCTGCAACCTGCAGAAAATGGAAAAAACAGTTTTTTTGTCCATTTCATCGACTTACGTGAGCAGTCATATGGGTGAAGCAGCTGATCTTGTTTGTCAACTCCACCCATATTCCTGTTGTAATTCGATGAAACAGACGGACGCATGTTGACACCCCGTCGTCCCCGGTGTGGAATGGGTGCCTCAGTGTGGCCATGCACAGAGGACAGCAGGTGCACCACTTTTGTGCTGTGGTACTTTGTGGCGACGATCTTGTTGTCACCACAAAGAGCAGCTGATGATCCGGGGTCCAGCTTCACTCCACGTAGCTCCTCTGGAATACCCCGGTTCTCCCGGACGGTGCCGCAGGCCAAGGTGTTCCTTTCCAGGAGGTAGAGGTACAGCCGCAGACTACTGTACCAGTTGTCCGTGTAGACATGGTAGCCCTTTTCCAGGAGAGGGGCTACCAAGTACAGCACCATCTTCTCGCTGGCCGAGAGAGTTGGGTTGTCTGCATTTACGGACTCTAGGACAGGCTGCACCTCATTGACGGGGTCCTCCTTTCCAGCATACACCTTGAAGCGGTAGCAGTAGCCACCACTTCCCTTGACACCGCCGTCAGACTCACAGCACAGGTATATTTTGATGCCAAACCGGGCACGTTTCAACGGTATGTATTGACGAAATATCAGTCTACCCTTCCAAAGAAGTAGACTTTCATCAACACATACCGCTTGCCGGGGCTCATACACCTCCTGGAACCTCTCATGCAGATGATCCAGAATAGGACGGATCTTGTAGAGCCGGTCGTACGCTGGATCACCTGGCACTGGCATGGCTGCATTGTTGTTGAAGTGCAGAAACTGAAGAAGAATCTGAAATACAGAGTAAACTTTCAAGATAAGTAAGCAGACCCACAACTGGGCACACACACACACACACACACACACACACACACACACACACACACACACACACACACACACACACACACACACACACACACACACACACACACACACACACACAGCCTACACACACACACACACACACACATACACACACACACACACACAGCCTACACACACACAGCCTACACACACACCCACTACACAAGCACACACTGACAGTATCACACACACTTGAATATATAAAAACACCACACTGGTATAAAAAAGTGCTTTTGTCTTTTACAAAATGAATAAACTTGCATGGAAAACTTACACACAGAAAATAAATAATGCTTATGCACACACGCGCGCGCGCACACACACACACACACACACACACACACACACACACACACACACACACACACACACACATACACACACACACACATTCACACAAGCACACACTGACAGTATCACACACACATGAATATAAAAACACCACACTGGTGTACCAAAAAAGTGCTTTTGTGTTTTACAAAATCAGCAAACTTGTATGGAAAACTTGCAAACAGAAATAAATAATGCGTATGTACACATGTGCACTCACACACACACACACGCACATGCACACACACACACACACACACACACACACACACACACACGCACACACACACACAGCCTACACATACACACACACACACACACACACACACACATTTACACAAGCACACACTGACAGTATCACACACACTTGAATATATAAAACCACACACACACACACACACACACACACACACACACACACACACACACACACACACACACACACACACACACAAAATGAATAGTGGAGGGATGAAGAATCAAGTAGTGAAAAAAAGAAAAGAAAAAAAAATAGAGCTACTTGCCTGGAACCGGTTTCTTGTCATGATGGAGCTGAAGACTGGAATTCTGTACAGCACCTTCTTAGACCAGTACAGTTCAATTGAAGGTAGCCGCACAATGCCCATCAGCAGAACCAGGCCCAGAAACTTCCTCATTTCTGCACAGTCGACTTTCTCCCACTTGTTGGCCCTGGAAAACTGTGGAAGATTGGGGTGTGCCTCGAGAAACTGGTCAGCATACAGGTTTGTCTGAATGACGAGATGGTTGACTAGGTCAGAAAAAAATAATTCCAAATAGTCAACCGGCCTAAAATTAGCACAGCTGACCTTCAACCCCGGATTTCCAGTGAAAACTACACCAGGGTTGGGGTGCTGTGCATCAGCTTCTCGCCATTCTCTCACTAGCTGTTGCTGACCACGCCTCACGCCACGCCCCCTGCCGCTTCCACGGGGCCCTCGCCGTCGTCCAGACCCCCTACCACGTCCACGACCCCGTCCCCTCCTGACAGGAGGGGGTGCAGTGCTTGTTGATGGTAGAGGATCCCCCATTTCCTCTTCTTCACCCTCGCTAGCACTGGTTTCCCCACTGCTTTCACTGGGAGCGAACGAAGGATCCACGTCATCACCAGCACCTATCTCCGATAAAAGTGGATGGTGCTGGTTCCCATCCGTCTCCTCCTCATCACTGATGTCAGGATCCGATCCTCCCATGTCTTCTTCTCCACTGTCTTGATCGTTGAATATCTCGTCCAACACATCAAGCGCAGTGTACCGCTTGAAAACAGGTCGAGCCGACGACGTACTAGGTCTCGCTGCCATCTTGAATTCGCTAATCACTGTAACCTCTCAACTCGCGATTTGCATATCCTGTGGTCAGTTACTGGTGACGTGAAGGATATGGGGCTCTTCGCTGATATCAGCAACAGAGTTGGAAACATTTTGCGCAGTCATTTCTTGTGTAGATTTGCTCGCTTTCCGTGACGAGTTTACTACGAGTGGCACTCGTATACGGGCGTGGTGAATTTCGATTTTACTACGAGCGTTACTCGTACCAAGCAGAGAAGAGGTTAATACATGGTGACATGTTTCTAATGTGTTTAGCACATGGTGACATGTTTCTTTTGTGTTTAGTACATGGTGACATGTTTCTAATGTGTTTAGTACATGGTGACATGTTTCTTTTGTGTTTAGTACATGGTGACATGTTTCTTTTGTGTTTAGTACATGGTGACATGTTTCTAATGTGTTTAGTACATGGTGACATGTTTCTTTTGTGTTTAGCACATGGTGACATGTTTCTTATGTGTTTAATACATGGTGACATGTTTCTAATGTGTTTAATACATGGTGACATGTTTCTTTTGTGTTTAATACATGGTGACATGTTTCTTTTGTTTTAATACATGGTGACATGTTTCTTTTGTGTTTAATACATGGTGACATGTTTCTTTTGTGTTTAGTACATGGTGACATGTTTCTTATGTGTTTAGTACATGGTGACATGTTTCTAATGTGTTTAGTACATGGTGACATGTTTCTTTTGTGTTTAATACATGGTGACATGTTTCTTTTGTGTTTAATACATGGTGACATGTTTCTTTTGTGTTTAATACATGGTGACATGTTTCTTTTGTGTTCAGCACATGGTGACATGTTTCTTATGTGTTTAATACATGGTGACATGTTTCTTTTGTGTTTAATACATGGTGACATGTTTCTAATGTGTTTAGCACATGGTGACATGTTTCTTATGTGTTTAGTACATGGTGACATGTTTCTTTTGTGTTTAGCACATGGTGACATGTTTCTTATGTGTTTAATACATGGTGACATGTTTCTTATGTGTTTAATACATGGTGACATGTTTCTTTTGTGTTTAGCACATGGTGACATGTTTCTTTTGTGTTTAATACATGGTGACATGTTTCTTTTGTGTTTAGTACATGGTGACATGTTTCTTTTGTGTTTAATACATGGTGACATGTTTCTTTTGTGTTTAATACATGGTGACATGTTTCTTTTGTGTTTAATACATGGTGACATGTTTCTTTTGTGTTTAAGACATGGTGACATGTTTCTTTTGTGTTTAATACATGGTGACATGTTTCTTTTGTGTTTAGCACATGGTGACATGTTTCTTTTGTGTTTAGCACATGGTGACATGTTTCTAATGTGTTTAGTACATGGTGACATGTTTCTTTTGTGTTTAATACATGGTGACATGTTTCTTTTGTGTTTAGCACATGGTGACATGTTTCTTTTGTGTTTATACATGGTGACATGTTTCTTTTGTGTTAATACATGGTGACATGTTTCTTTTGTGTTTAGTACATGGTGACATGTTTCTTATGTGTTTAATACATGGTGACATGTTTCTTTTGTGTTTAATACATGGTGACATGTTTCTTATGTGTTTAATACATGGTGACATGTTTCTTTTGTGTTTAATACATGGTGACATGTTTCTTTTGTGTTTAATACATGGTGACATGTTTCTTTTGTGTTTAATACATGGTGACATGTTCTTTTGTGTTTTAGTACATGGTGACATGTTTTCTTTTGTGTTTAATACATGGTGACATGTTTCTTATGTGTTTAATACATGGTGACATGTTTCTTTTGTGTTTAATACATGGTGACATGTTTCTTTTGTGTTTAATACATGGTGACATGTTTCTTTTGTGTTTAGTACATGGTGACATGTTTCTTATGTGTTTAGTACATGGTGACATGTTTCTAATGTGTTTAATACATGGTGACATGTTTCTTTTGTGTTTAATACATGGTGACATGTTTCTTTTGTGTTTAGCAACATGGTGACATGTTTCTTTTGTGTTTAGTACATGGTGACATGTTTCTTTTGTGTTTAATACATGGTGACATGTTCTTTTGTGTTTAGCACATGGTGACATGTTTCTTTTTTTAAAGTGTTTTTTGTTTTAACTTACAGTCTGGTGTAATCAGGGTATTTTCTAATGTGTTTAGTACATGGTGACATGTTTCTTTTGTGTTTAATACATGGTGACATGTTTCTTTTGTGTTTAATACATGGTGACATGTTTCTTTTGTGTTTAGTACATGGTGACATGTTTCTTTTGTGTTTAATACATGGTGACATGTTTCTTATGTGTTTAATACATGGTGACATGTTTTCTTTGTGTTTAATACATGGTGACATGTTTCTTTTGTGTTTAATACATGGTGACATGTTTCTTTTGTGTTTAGTACATGGTGACATGTTTCTTTTGTGTTTAATACATGGTGACATGTTTCTTTTGTGTTTAATACATGGTGACATGTTTCTTTTGTGTTTAGTACATGGTGACATGTTTCTTTTGTGTTTAATACATGGTGACATGTTTCTTTTGTGTTTAGCACATGGTGACATGTTTCTTTTGTGTTTAGTACATGGTGACATGTTTCTTTTGTGTTTAATACATGGTGACATGTTTCTTTTGTGTTTAATACATGGTGACATGTTTCTTTTGTGTTTAGTACATGGTGACATGTTTCTTTTGTGTTTAATACATGGTGACATGTTTCTAATGTGTTTAGTACATGGTGACATGTTTCTTTTGTGTTTAATACATGGTGACATGTTTCTTTTGTGTTTAGTACATGGTGACATGTTTCTTATGTGTTTAATACATGGTGACATGTTTCTTTGTGTTTAATACATGGTGACATGTTTCTTATGTGTTTAATACATGGTGACATGTTTCTTTTGTGTTTAATACATGGTGACATGTTTCTTTTGTATTTAATACATGGTGACATGTTTCTTTTGTGTTTAATACATGGTGACATGTTTCTTTTGTGTTTAATACATGGTGACATGTTTCTTTTGTGTTTAATACATGGTGACATGTTTCTTTTGTGTTTAATACATGGTGACATGTTTCTTATGTGTTTAATACATGGTGACATGTTTCTAATGTGTTTAGTACATAGTGACATGTTTCTTTTGTGTTTAATATATGGTGACATGTTTCTTTTGTGTTTAATACATGGTGACATGTTTCTTTTGTGTTTAGCACATGGTGATATGTTTCTTTTGTGTTTAATACATGGTGACATGTTTCTAATGTGTTTAGCACATGGTGACATGTTTCTAATGTGTTTAGTACATAGTGACATGTTTCTTTTGTGTTTAATACATGGTGACATGTTTCTAATGTGTTTAGTACATGGTGACATGTTTCTTTTGTGTTTAGTACATGGTGACATGTTTCTTTTGTGTTTAAGACATGGTGACATGTTTCTAATGTGTTTAGTACATGGTGACATGTTTCTAATGTGTTTAATATATGGTGACATGTTTCTAATGTGTTTAATACATGGTGACATGTTTCTTTTGTGTTTAATACATGGTGACATGTTTCTAATGTGTTTAATACATGGTGACATGTTTCTAATGTGTTTAATACATGGTGACATGTTTCTTTTGTGTTTAATACATGGTAACACATTTGTAACCTGCTTAACCCTTTTACGTTCAGACCGGGAGCAACCGGGATTCCGAAACCAGACTCTAGATTTCTTTCCGGGAGCAAACGGGTGCATGTGCACAGTACTTTTCTGTCACGCCGTGACCTTGAACGTGTGGTCACAGCAACTCGGAAAGTCTGCTAGGAGAAAGCTTTGGCATGAACACAGTGCCATAAGCTGTTTTCAGGCCACAGTGCCACACTCATTCAATTCACAAAAAGCATGGGAAACTGAAAGCAAGTTGAGAGTGAAATTGACTTCATTCCGCCATGGCTGCCACAGTGAGTATCAGTGCCAAGCTCGACGAAATGGCTGATTATACTGAAGAAGAGTCAGGAGATATTTTAGCAGAAGCAGAAAAATATGAAAAAGAAATGTTAGAGGAGTCAGATATTGAATTCAATAAAGAATTAGGGATGACAAAGTGCAGAGTGACCCAGAATGAATTCAATAAAGAATTAGGGGTTGACAAAGTACAGTGACCCAGAATGAATTCAATAAAGAATTAGGGATGACAAAGTACAGTGACCCAGAATGAATTCAATAAAGAATTAGGGGATGACAAAGTGCACAGTGACCCAGAATGAATTCAATAAAGAATTAGGGGATGACAAAGTGCAGTGACCCAGAATGAATTCAATAAAGAATTAGGGGATGACAAAGTACAGTGACCCAGAATGAATTCAATAAAGAATTAGGGGATGACAAAGTGCACAGTGACCCAGAATGAATTCAATAAAGAATTAGGGGATGACAAAGTGCACAGTGACCCAGAATGAATTCAATAAAGAATTAGGGGATGACAAAGTGCAGTGACCCAGAATGAATTCAATAAAGAATTAGGGGATGACAAAGTGCAGTGACCCAGAATGAATTCAATAAAGAATTAGGGGATGACAAAGTGCACAGTGACCCAGAATGAATTCAATAAAGAATTAGGGGTTGACAAAGTGCAGAGTGACCCACAAGATGACATGCTACATGCTGAGCTGCAAGACAACATGGCGACCGATGACATGTGCACAGCCACTGCACGAGTTCTCTGAGCCCACAGGACCAAGCCACACACTGCCTGACAACGCCACACACTGCCTGACAACGCCACACCTTTGGATTATTTCCTTTTGTTTCTACCACAGCAAGTTTTTGTCATGGCAGCGGAAGAAACAGATATGCGTATCCATAGCAAACTGAAAAGGGTAGCTGTTTGAAAGCCAGTAACGCACAGTAGTAGTTAGAAGTAGTAGTAGCAATAGTGAGAGAGTTGACAATTATAGTGTGACACTTGTGACTCACCCAGTGGGACCTTTTCCTTCAGGATGGAGTGGGATCACTTTCATTTCACATGCGCATGTAGCATGCCAAACTTGCATGATTGTAGGGTTTAATACAAATGTCACCATAAATTATTACAAAACCGGTGACAAACTGGTGACAACGACACGATCGTTTAGGAAGAGACATACAATTCGGGTACCATATGATAGTACATGGTATTGTGACCACACTCGCCCATTTTGATATTTCCCAGTCACTTAGTACACGCATGGTACACAGATAAATCAACCAACCCATTTTGGGTTTATGATGACCCAAAGAATCCGAAATCTAGGGGGAGATAAGTCTCAAAGAATGTAAATGCGTAAGAGTTAATATGTGCTCCTCATTTCTACTTTGTAGGATTAATGGACTATTCAAACGATATGTCTGCACAATTTCAAACACACACACACACACACACACACACACACACACACACACACCACACACACACACACACACACACACTGACCATTATTCCCCGATGGATAAAGCCTCGTCGTCGCCAGAAAGGATAGAGGGAGGGATACTCCTCAGTGCTGGTCACCTTGACATCCCACACACTGCGCCAAGCAGTGTACAGCTCTTCATGTATGGGGTACACACCCGAGTGGTGGGGGGCCACAGAGTAGTGCTGGTCCACAGGTAGTCCATAATCCTGACACACACAATATTACAATACATAACACCAATACATTATTAATAACACAGTGCTGGTCCACAGGTAGTCCATAATCCTGACACACACAATATTACAATACATAACACCAATACATTATTAATAACACACAGTCCATAATCCTGACACACACAATATTACAATACATAACACCAATACATTATTAATAACACCAGTCCATAATCCTGACACACAATATTACAATACTAAACATTATTAATAACACAGTGCTGGTCCAGGTGTTTATTGACACACATATTACATAATAAACCAATACATTATATCACACGTGGTCCCAGTGTCTTATCTGACACACACATATTCAATACTAACACCGTACATTATAATACACAGGCTGGTCCACAGGTAGTCATATCTGACACAACATATTACAATACATAACACCATACATTTTAAAACACGTGTGGTCACAGGTAGTCATAATCCTGCACACAATATTCATAATAACACCAATACATTATTAATCACACAGTGTGGTCCACAGGTAGTCTTAATCTGACACACAATTTACATACACAACCAGTACATTTAATAACACAGTGTGGTCCACAGGTAGTCCATAATCTGACAACACAATTTACATAATAACCCAATACATTATTAAACACAGTCCTAATCTGACACACACAATTACAATAATAAACCATACATTATTAACACAGTCAATCTGACACACAATTTACAATACTAACACCAATACATTATTAATCACACAGTGTATGTACAACTCTCACAGCGCTAACATACAAGCTTTAACAATACATACGACACTGATACGTTATCACATACAATACATCGACACTGATACGTTATCAAACTTCACAGTACGTATACATACACTGATACGTTATCACAAAAATACATTACGACACTGATACACGTTATACCACATACAATACATACAACATGATACCGTTATCACACTACAATACATAATATATGACACTGATACAGTTATCACACTACAATACATACAATATACACTGATACAGTTATCACACTACAATACATACAATATAACACTGATACAGTTATCACACTACAATACATATAATATGACACTGATACAGTTATCACACTACAATACATACAATATAACACTGATACAGTTATCACACTACAATACATACAATATAACACTGATACAGTTATCACACTACAATACATATAATATAACACTGATACAGTTATCACACTACAATACATAAATATAACACTGATACAGTTATCACACTACAATACATACAATATAACACTGATACAGTTATCACACTACAATACATACAATATAACACTGATACAGTTATCACACTACAATACATACAATATAACACTGATACAGTTATCACACTACAATACATACAATATAACACTGATACAGTTATCACACTACAATACATACAATTAACACTGTATACAGTTATCACACTACAATACATACAATATAACACTGATACAGTTATCACACTACAATACATACAATATACACTGATACAGTTATCACACTACAATACATACAATATGACACTGATACAGTTATCACACTACAATACATACAATATACACTGATACAGTTATCACACTACAATACATAAATATAACACTGATATACAGTTATCACACTACATATACATAAATATAACACTGATACAGTTATCACACTACAATACATAATATGACACTGATACAGTTATCACACTACAATACATACATATAACACTGATACAGTTATCACACTACAATACATACAATATAACACTGATACAGTTATCACACTACAATACATACAATATGACACTGATACAGTTATCACACTACAATACATACAATATGACATGATACAGTTATCACACTACAATACATAAATATAACACTGATACAGTTATCACACTACAATACATACAATATGACACTGATACAGTTATCACACTACAATACATACAATATAACACTGATACAGTTATCACTACAATACATAAAGTATGACACTGATACAGTTATCACACTACAATACATCAATATGACACTGATACAGTTATCACACTACAATACATACATATAAAACTGATACAGTTATCACACTACAATACATACAATATGACACTGATACAGTTATCACACTACAATACATACAATAACACTGATACAGTTATCACACTACAATACATAGAATATGACACTGATACAGTTATCACACTACAATACATACAATATAACACTGATACAGTTATCACACATAAATCAATAACATATACAGAATAATAATATAACACTGTATACAGTTATCACACACATACATACAATATACATGATACAGTTATACACTACAATACATACATTATACACTGATCATTTCACTACAATACATACAATATAACACTGATACAGTTACTCATACATATCAATACATATACATATACAACTGATACAGTTATACACTACAATACATACAATATAACACTGATACAGTTATCACACTACAATACATATAATATAACACTGATACAGTTATCACACTACAATACATACAATATAGACACTGATACAGTTATCACACTACAATACATACAGATATAACACTGATACAGTTATCACACTACAATACATACAATATAACACTGATACAGTTATCACACTACAATACATAAATATACACTGATACAGTTATCACACTACAATACATACATATACACTGATACAGTTATCACACATACAATACTATACATTATTAACACTGAACTGTTTATCACACTACAATACATACAATATAACACTGATACAGTTATCACACTACAATACATACAATATAACACTGATACAGTTATCACACTACAATACATACAATATAACACTGATACAGTTATCACACTACAATACATACAATATGACACTGATACAGTTATCACACTACAATACATACAATATAACACTGATACAGTTATCACACTACAATACATACAATATAACACTGATACAGTTATCACACTACAATACATACAATATAACACTGATACAGTTATCACACTACAATACATATAATATGACATTGATAGTTATCACACTACAATACATACAATATAACACTGATACAGTTATCACACTACAATACATACAATATAACACTGATACAGTTATCACACTACAATACATACAATATAACACTGATACAGTTATCACACTACAATACATATAATATGAACACTGTTATACAGTTATCACACTACAATACATACAATATGACACTGTTATACAGTTATCACACTACAATACATACAATATAACACTGATAGTTATCACACTACAATACATACAATATGACACTGATACAGTTATCACACTACAATACATAAATATGACACTGATACAGTTATCACACTACAATACATACAATATACACTGATACAGTTATCACACTACAATACATACAATATGACACTGATACAGTTATCACACTACAATACATACAATATGACACTGATACAGTTATCACACTACAATACATACAATATGACACTGTTATACAGTTATCACACTACAATACATAGAATATGACACTGATACAGTTATCACACTACAATACATACAATATGACACTGATACAGTTATCACACTACAATACATACAATATGACACTGATACAGTTATCACACTACAATACATACAATATAACACATACAGTTATCACACTACAATACATATAATATGACACTGTTATACAGTTATCACACTACAATACATACAATATAACACTGATACAGTTATCACACTACAATACATACAATATGACACTGTTATACAGTTATCACTAAGTACAGTACCTGGTAGCACCACATTCAGCAAAACAGCAACCAGAAAAACATAAAATAGTATCAGAATATATAATTAATACAACAAAACAAGACACACACACAGTTTCCACCAACTGGTCTTGTCAAGCATACAGACGAATAACAATAGACATAATAAACAAGCTTCATGAAAAAAATCAAATTTCCCTGATGTTATGCCGAGCAGGACAAAAATGATTCACTATATCAAACATGACATCTGTATGATCTAAAGTGATTGACTCTATCAAACATTGACATTGTAATTGATCAGAAATGATTGACTCTATACAAAAATTGACATCTGTATTGATCAAAGTGATTACTATCATACAATTGACATCTGTATTGATTAAAAGTGATTGACTCTATCAAACATGACATTGTAATTGATCTACAAGTGATTGACTCTATCAAACATTGACATCTGTATTGATCTAAGTTGATCGACATCTAATCAAACATTGACATCTGTATGATCTAAAGTGATTGAATCAACATTGACATCTGTATTGATCTAAATGATGACTGAATCATAATGACATCTATTGATCTAAATAAATGATTGACGAATCAAACATGACATCTGTATGATTAAACATGATTGACTGACTCAAACACTACAACATTCACACATCTAGCACTGTGAGTTACGACAATCAAGACTGATCAAATACTACCCTACATTGCAAGTTGACAATCAAGATTGAATCAGACATACCCTAACACTGCAGTGTGACAATCAAGATGATCAGACATTACCTAACACTGTCAGTGTGACAATCAAGATTGAATCAGACATTACCAACATGTCAGTGTACAATCAAGTTGAATCAGACATTACCTAACACTGTCAGTGTGACAATCAAGATGAACAGACATTACCAACACTGTCAGTGTGACAAAAGATGAATCAACATTACCCTACATGTTTGCCGAGGACAATCAATGATTCAGCTATATTACCACTACACATGTCAGTGTGACATCAAATTGAATGACTACCCTATCAATGTCAGTGTGACAATCAAGATCATAGTATCCCCTAACACTAATGTGACATCAAGATTGAATCAGAATTACTAACATGTGATGTGACATATCAAGATTCATCAGTATTACCTAACACTGTCATGTGACAATCAAGATTCAGTCTGATATTATCTAATACTGTCATGTGAATCAAGATTGAATCAGCATTATCCTAAAGTCAGTTGACAATCAAGATTGAATCTGAATTACCTAAATATCAGTGTGACAATCAAGATTGAATCAGAATTACCCTAACATGTCAGATGTGACAATCAATGATTCATCTGATATTACCTAACAGTCAGTTGTGACAATCAAGATTCAGTCAATATTACCTAACACTGTCAGTGTGACAATCAAGATCGTCAGATCAATACTAATACTGTCAGTGTGACAATCAAGATTGAATCAGACATTACCCTAACACTGTCAGTGTGACAAACAAGATTGAATCAGACATTACCCTAACACTGGTGTGACAAACAAGATTCAGTCAGACATTACCCTAACACTGTCAGTGTGACAAGATTGAGTCAGACATTACCCTAACACTGTCAGTGTGACAATCAAGATTCAGTCAGACATTACCCTAACACTGTCAGTGTGACAACAAGATTCAGTCAGACATACCCTAACACTGTCAGTGTGAACAATCACTCGTATCCTAACACTGTCAGTGTGATAATCAAGATTCAGTCAGACATTACCCTAACACTGTCAGTGTGATCATCACTCGTACCCTAACACTGTCAGTGTGACAAACAAGATTCAGTCAGACATTACTTACCTGGGCAAACTTTTTGTTGGTGTTCATAGAGGACTCCAATTTCTGCAGGTCCATAGTATGGGGCTGTTCATGCATGTACATGTGGCCAAACCACCAGAAATGATGACGATATTCTGAAACACCAAAACATGGTATTCCAATGTCACTGTATGCCCCTTTACCCCACCAACCCCTACTGGTATTTCAATGTCACTGTATGCCCCTTTACCTCCACCATCCCCTCACCCTACTGGTATTTCAATGTCACTGTATGCCCCTTTACCCCCACCATCAATGTCACTGTATGCCCCTTTACCCCCACCATCAATGTCACTGTATGCCCCTTTACCCCCACCATCAATGTCACTGTATGCCCCTTTACCCACACCATCAATGTCACTATGCCCCTTTACCCCCACCATCAATGTCACTGTATGCCCCTTTACCCACACCATCAATGTCACTGTATGCCCCTTTACCCACACCATCAATGTCACTATGCCCCTTTACCCCCACCATCAATGTCACTGTATGCCCCTTTACCCACACCATCAATGTCACTGTATGCCCCTTTACCCACACCATCAATGTCACTGTATGCCCCTTTACCCACACCATCCCCTCACCCTACTGGTATTTCAATGTCACTGTATGCCCCTTTACCCCCACCATCAATGTCACTGTATGCCCCTTTACCCACACCATCCCCTCACCCTACTGGCATTTCAATGTCACTGTATGCTCCTTTACCCCCACCATCAATGTCACTGTATGCCCCTTTACCCCCACCATCAATGTCACTGTATGCCCCTTTACCCCACCATCCCTCCCCTACTGGCATTTCAATGTCACTGTATGCCCCTTTACCCCCACCATCCCCTCACCCTACGCAAGTTTCCTGCAGGAATCGATGGACACAGTAAGGGAACAATGAGTTAAAAAAAACAATGATCAAGTCTCCCTTTGTTACTGTGACATGATTCAAGTTTCCATTGTTACTGTGACAATGATCAAGTCTTCCCTTTGTTACTGTGACAATGATAAGTATTCCCTTTGTTACTGTGACAATGATCAAGTCTTCCCTTTGTTACTGTGACAATGATCAAGTCTTCCCTTTGTTACTGTGACAATGATCAAGTCTTCCCTTTGTTACTGTGACAATGATCAAGTCTTCCCTTTGTTACTGTGACAATGATCAAGTCTTCCCTTTGTTACTTGTGACAATGATTAGTCTTCCCTTTGTTATTGTGACAATGATTAAGTTTCCCTTTGTTACTGTGACAATGATTAAGTCTTCCCTTTGTTACTGTGACAATGGTTAGTCTTCCCTTTGTTACCGTGACAATGATCAAGTCTTCCCTTTGTTACTGTGACAATGATCAAGTCTTCCCTTTGTTACTGTGACAATGATAAGTATTCCCTTTGTTACTGTGACAATGATAAGTATTCCCTTTCATACTGTGACAATGACTAAGTATTCCCTGTGTTACTGTGAACAATGATTAAGTTTCCTTTTGTTACTTACGATAATGATAAGTATTCCCTTTGTTACTGTGACAATGATAAGTATTCCCCTTTGTTACTTGACAATGATAAGTATTCCCTTTGTTACTGACAATGATTAAGTATTCCCTTTGTTGTATGACAATGATAAGAATTCCCTTTGTTGATATTGACAATGATTAAGTATTCCCTTTGTTACTATGACAATAAGTATTTCCTTTGTTACTGTGACAATGATCAAGTCTTCCCTTTGTTACTGTGACAATGATAAGTATTCCCTTTGTTACTGTGACAATGATAAGTATTCCCTTTGTTACTGTGACAATGATTAAGTATTCCCTTTGTTACTGTGACAATGATTAAGTATTCCCTTTGTTACTGTGACAATGATAAGTATTCCCTTTGTTACTGTGACAATGATAAGTATTCCCTTTGTTACTGTGACAATGATTAAGTATTCCCTTTGTTAGTGTAACAATGATCAAGTATTCCCTTTGTTACTGTAACAATGATCAAGTCTTCCCTTTGTTACTGTACAATGATTAAGTATTCCCTTTGTTACTGTGACAATGATAAGTATTCCCTTTGTTGCTGTAACAATGATAAGTATTCCCTTTGTTACTGTAACAATGATAAGTATTCCCTTTGGTAATGACAATGACTAAGTATTCCCTTTGTTACTGTGACAATGATACATGGGCCTGCCATGTTAGAGGGGATTTGAACCCATTTTTCTGGTTAAGTATTCTTTTCATTGTTGTGACACATGGCCTTACATAAATTATGGTGACATGTAATCCATGTTCAACATATTGATCACCACCTGATCATACAACTCTGGCATCTTCCACCTGAAGAGTTGTAATTCTCAATATGTCCACAACCAGGAAACATCCTCCTGCCTGGGTCTGTAACACTTTCTTTAATTTTACAAAACTTTATATTTGTTCCCCTTCATAGACACATTCAAAGGCACATTTCCATCACACTTACAGACAGAAGACAGACAGGCAAGCAGGCAGGCATAAGCAGACCGACACAGGCAGATACTGACAGATATGCCGACAGAGGAAAACACCTTGTCCCCAACAAACCAAGCTGTACCGATAAGCTTCTTGATCCCAACAAACCAAGCTGTACCAGTAAGCTTCTTGTCCCCAAACAAACAAACCAAGCTGTACCGATAAGCTTCTTGATCCCAACAAACCAAGCTGTACCAATACGCTTCTTGTCCCCAAACAAACAAACCAAGCTGTACCAATAAGCTTCTTGTCCCCAAATAAACCAAGCTGTATCAGTAAGCTTCCTGTCCCCAAACCAAGCTGTACCAATAAGCTTCTTGTCCCCAACAAACCAACCAAGCTGTACCAATAAACTTCTTGTCCCCAACAAACAAACCAAGCTGTACCAGTAAGCTTCTTGTCCCCAACAAACCAAGCTGTACCAATAAGCTTCTTGTCCCCAACAAACAAACCAAGCTGTACCAATAAACTTCTTGTCCCAAACAAACCCAGCTGTACAAATAAGCTTCTTGTCCCCAACAAACAAACCAAGCTGTACCAATAAGCTTCTTGTCCCCAACAAACCAACCAAGCTGTACCAGTAAGCTTCTTGTCCCCAACAAACCAAGCTGTACCAGTAAGCTTCTTGTCCCTAGCAAACAAACCAAGCTGTACCAATAAGCTTCTTTCCCCAACAAACCAATGCTGTACCAGTAAGCTTCTTGTCCCCAACAAACCAAACTGTACCAATAAGCTTCTTGTCCCCAACAAACCAAGCTGTACCAGGAAGCTTCTTGTCCTCAACAAACCAAGCTGTACCAGTAAGCTTCTTGTCCCCAACAAACAAACCAAGCTGTACCAATAAGCTTCTTGTCCCCAACAAACAAACCAAGCTGTACCAATAAGCTTCTTGTCCCCAACAAACCAACCAAGCTGTACCAGTAAGCTTCTTGTCCCCAACAAACCAAGCTGTACCAGTAGCTTCTTGTCCCTAGCAAACAAACCAAGCTGTACCAATAAGCTTCTTTCCCCAACAAACCAAGCTGTACCAGTAAGCTTCTTGTCCCCAACAAACCAAGCTGTACCAATAAGCTTCTTGTCCCCAACAAACCAAGCTGTACCATAAGCTTCTTGTCCCCAAACAAACCAAGCTGTACCATAAGCTTCTTGTCCCCAACAAACAACAGCTGTACCAATAGCTTCTTGTCCCAAACAAACCAAGCTGTACCAATAAGCTTCTTGTCCCAACAACCAACCAAGCTTACCAATAAGCTTCTTGTCCCAAACAACCAAGCTGTACCATAAGCTCTTGTCCCCAACAAACCAAGCTGTACCAGTAAGCTTCTTGTCCCAACAAACCAAGCTGTACCAATAAGCTTCTTGTCCCAACAAACCAAGCTGTACCAATAAGCTTCTTGTCCCAACAAACCAAGCTGTACATAAGCTTCTTGTCCCCAACAAACCAAGCTGTACCAATAGCTTCTTGTCCCAACAAACCAAGCTGTACCATAAGCTTCTTGTCCCAAACAAACCAAGCTGTACAATAAGCTTCATGTCCCAACAAATCAAGCTGTACCATAAGCTTCTTGTCCCAAACAAACCAAGCTGTACCATAAGCTTCTTGTCCCCAACAAACAACCAAGCTGTACCAATAAGCTTCTTGTCCCAACAAATCAAGCTGTACCAATAAGCTTCTTGTCCCCAACAACAAACAAGCTGTACCAATAAGCTTCTTGTCCCAAACAAATCAAGCTGTACCATAAGCTTCTTGTCCCACAAACACTGTACCAATAAGCTCTAAACAAACAAGCTGTACCATAAAGCTTCTTGTCCCAACAAACCAAGCTGTACCAGTAAGCTTCTTGTCCCCAACAAACAACCAAGCTGTACCAATAAGCTTCTTGTCCCCAACAAATCAAGCTGTACCAGTAAGCTTCTTGTCCCAACAAACAACCAAGCTGTACCAATAAGCTTCTTGTCCCCAACAAACCAAGCTGTACCAATAAGCTTCTTGTCCCAACAAACAGCTGTACCAATAAGCTTCTTGTCCCCAAAAAATCAAGCTGTACCAAGTAAGCTTCTTGTCCCCACAAACAAACCAAGCTGTACCAATAAGCTTCTTGTCCCCAACAAACCAAGCTGTACCAATAAGCTTCTTGTCCCCAAACAAATCAAGCTGTACCAATAAGCTTCTTGTCCCCAACAAACCAAGCTGTACCAATAAGCTTCTTGTCCCCAAACAAATCAAGCTGTACCAGTAAGCTTCTTGTCCCCAACACAAACCAAGCTGTACCAATAAGCTTCTTGTCCCCAAAACAAACCAAGCTGTACCAGTAAGCTTCTTGTCCCCAAACAAACCAACCTGCTGTACCAATAAGCTTCTTGTCCCCAACAAACTACGCTGTACCAATAAGCTTCTTGTCCCCAAACAAACCAAGCTGTACCAGTAAGCTTCTTGTCCCCAACAAACCAACCAAGCTGTACCAATAAGCTTCTTGTCCCCAACAAACTAGCTGTACCAATAAGCTTCTTGTCCCACTAACCAACCAAGCTGTAAACAATAAGCTTCTTGTCCCCAAACAAATCAAGCTTTACCAATAAGCTTCTTGTCCCAACAAACAAACCAAGCTGTACCATAGCTGTACCAGTAAGCTTCTTGTCCCAACAAACTCCAACCAAGCTGTACCAATGAGCTTCTTGTCCCCAACAAACTACGCTGTACCAATAAGCTTCTTGTCCCAACTAACCAACCAAGCTGTAACAATAAGCTTCTTGTCCCCACAACAAATCAAGCTGTACCAATAAGCTTCTTGTCCTCCAACAACCAAGCTGTACAATAAGCTTCTTGTCCCCAAAACAAAGCTCAGCTGTACCAATAAGCTTCTTGTCCAACAAAACCAAGCTTGTTTCCAATAAGCTTCTTGTCCCAACAACAAGCTGTCCAAATGTTTTGTCCAAAAAGCTTCAAAGCTCTGTCCCAAACAGCGCAAGCTTCTTGTCCCACAATAGTTACAATACTTCTTGTCCCACAGCCTAGCTTGCCCAACATCATGCTTTTGTCCAACATCGTACATTCTGTCCAACACATGTAAAGTTTGTCAAACAAGTTACAATAGTGTAAAACTGTACAATAAGTTCTGCAAACCAAGTCAATACTTTTTAGTCCATAGTTCTTGTAAACAGCTGTACATAGCTTCTTGTCAACAGCGTACAAGTTGTCCAAACAAGCTGTAGCTTTTGTCCAAAAAACAAGCGTACATAGCTTGTCCAAAGTCATAAGCTTCTTGTCCCAACAAACAAACCAAGCTGTACCAATAAGCTTCTTGTCCCCAACAAACAAACCAAGCTGTACCAATAAGCTTCTTGTCCCCAACAAACAACAAGCTGTACCAATAAGCTTCTTGTCCCAACAAACAAACCAAGCTGTACCAATAAGCTTCTTGTCCCATACAAACCAAGCTGTACCAATAAGCTTCTTGTCCCACAACACAACCAAGCTGTACCAATAAGCTTCTTGTCCCCAACAAACAAACAAGCTGTACCAATTAAGCTTCTTGTCCCAAACAAACCAAGCTGTACCAATAAGCTTCTTGTCCCCAACAAACAAACCAAGCTGTACCAATAAGCTTCTTGTCCCAACAAACAAACCAAGCTGTACCAATAAGCTTCTTGTCCCCAACAAACAAACCAAGCTGTACCAATAAGCTTCTTGTCCCAACAACAAACCAAGCTGTACCAATAAGCTTCTTGTCCCCAACAACAAACCAAGCTGTACCAATAAGCTTCTTGTCCCAACAAACAAACCAAGCTGTACCAATAAGCTTCTTGTCCCCACAACAAACCAAGCTGTACCAATAAGCTTCTTGTCCCAAAAACCAAGCTGTACCAATAAGCTTCTTGTCCCAACAACAAACCAATGCTGTACCAATAGTAGGCTTCTTGTCCCCCAAAGCTTTACAAACCAAGTCTGTACCAGTAAGCTTCTGTGTGCGCCAACACAAAAACCGAAGTAGCTGTACCATAAGCCCATCTATGTCCACAAACCAGCTGTATAGCTCTTGTCCAAAAACCAGCTGTACATAAGTTTGTCCAGATTCCAGGGTGCGTGCAGGTAGTAGCGCCAGAAAAACCCAGGTTGAAGCGAAAACCCTCCATGACACTTGCAGGTACCTCTGGGTTGACAAACATCGCTGCACCAGTGAACATCCCAGGACAATGTATCTACAGTACAAGGTAAGGAGATGATCATGGGCATTTTTACCAAAGGAAGATAGGATCATTCATAAATTCATTGTTTATATTGTCATGTGCGCAGGGTGGTGCGTGCTCTTGATTTTTGTGTCATGTGCATGGAGTGATGTATGCATGAATTTTATGTTGCGTGCGGAAGGAAATTTTGTGTGTGCATGTGTGGTAGGATTGAGTTTTCGGAAAACAGCTCACCCAAGCTAAAAACAAAGGGTGGAATAGGTTTTGCGAAGCAGTCGCCAAAGAATCCGCCCAGAGGAAGGAGTCTCCAGAACAACCGCTATAGAAAGGAGAAGGAGAAGAAAAAGAACAAGAAAACGCGAAAAGGTTATGAAGAAAAGAAGGCGAAACAAATAAAAAGAGAAGAAAGAAAGAATTAGATAAAGGAGAAGAAGAAGAAGAAGGAGAAGAAAATGGTGAGAAAGAAAAAGAGAAAAAGAAGAAGAAAAAAAAGAAGAAAAATAAGGATAAGGAGGAAAAGGAGACAAGGAAAAAAGAGACGAGGAAAAAGGAGATGAGGAAAGACACGAGGAAGGAGACAAAGAGGGAGACGAGGAAAAGGAGACGAGGAAAAGGGAGACGAGGAAGAAAGAGACGAAGAAGAAGGAGACGAGGAAGAAGAAAGAAAAGAAGGAGAATAAGAAGGAAACGAGGAATAGGAGACGAAGAGGGAGGAGAAAACGAAGGAGGAGAGAAAGAGTATGAAGGTGCGTGGTTGTGTATGTTGTATGTTGTATGTTGTATGAGTGATGGGTGAAAGTTAGTAATAATAAATGTAAAAAAAAAGAATATATCGCAGTTTGTTTAGTGCCATTGGTTGGAAGGAGCGCGTGCTGTTGTGTGACGGACGAATGCTTTTTGCATGTGTTTGAGTGCGTGAACATATGTATATCAAAAGCATGACATAACATTGTCTTTACCACTGAATCATTCAATGTTGTACTGTTTCAATGTCTTTACCACTGGATCAGTCAGTCAGTCAATCAATCAATCAATCAATCAGTCAGTCAATCAGTCAGTCAGTCAATCATTCAAAGAATCAATCAATCAGCTAACCTCACAGCACTGTACAATAGAATAGATAGCTGCATGATAATATCAGCATAGTATATCCACATCAACACCACTTCAGTAGCTGACAAAGTCCATGCATTACAAGTTTTCATCCTGATATGATCATTCACTGACCACAAGTATGGATATCACTACGAATGTTTTCTTTACATTACATACATATATACACATCGACTTCAAAACATGATTATTCTTATACATTATATAGATGGTGATATCAATACAGGATGATTTCTATACCTAACCTAGATATATATGGATTTCAATATGGAACATTTCTACATATTACATAGATATGGACATCAATACAGGATGGTTTCTATACATTCCATAGATATGAACATCAATACAGAATAATTTCAACACATTACGTAGATAAGGATATCAATACAGGATCATTTCTATACCTAACCTAGATATATATATGGATATCAATATGGAACATTTCTATACATTACATAGATCTATATGAACATCAATACAGGATGGTTTCTACACATTACGTAGATAAGGATATCAATACAGGATCATTTCTATACATTACATAGATATGGGTATCAATACCAGAAGATTTCTTTTCATTACACAGATATGGACATCAATGTGGAACATTTCTATACATTCTATACATTACACAGATATGAATATCAATACAGGAAGATTTCTATTCAGTACAACATGTCAGTCTGATGTTAGGCAACACTGTGTCTAAAAGAAATGAGTAAACTGGAGTATTATTTTGTGAGAGATGAGATCTGTTTCTTTCCTGCATCTGTTTATGAATCCAAACTAGTTTTGCACTGTTCAATATCTTGCTGAACATGTGACAAATGTAATCAATGTCTGCACTGTTCAATATCTTGCTGAAAATGTGACAAATACAATCAATGACTGGCACTGTTCAATATCTTTTTAAAATGTGACAAATCAATCAATGACTGCACTGTTCTATATCTTCTGAAAATGTGACAAATGCAATCAATGACTGCACTGTTCATATCTTACTGAAAATGTGACAAATGTAATCAATGACTGCACTGTTCAGTATCTTACTGAAAATGTGACAAATGTAATCAATGTCTGCACTGTTCAATATCTTGCTGAAAATGTGACAAATGTAATCAATGTCTGCACTGTTCAATATCTTGCTGAAAATGTGACAAATGTAATCAATGTCTGCACTGTTCAATATATTGTTAATGTGACAATGTAATCAATATCTGCATGTCATATCTATGAAATGTACAATGTATCAATGTCTGCACTGTTCAATATCTTGCTGAAAATGTGACAAATGTAATCAATGTCTGCACTGTTCAATATCTTGCTGAAAATGTGACAAATGTAATCAATGTCTGCACTGTTCAATATATTGTTGAAAATGTGACAAATGTAATCAATATCTGCACTGTTCAATATCTTACTGAAAATGTGACAAATACAATCAATGACTGCACTGTTCAATATCTTGCTGAAAATGTGACAAATACAATCAATGACTGCACTGTTCAATATCTTACTGAAAATGTGACAAATGCAATCAATGTCTGCACTGTTCTATATCTTGCTGAAAATGTGACAAATACAATCAATGACTGCACTGTTCAATATCTTGCTGAAAATGTGACAAATACAATCACTGTCTGCACTGTTCAATATCTTGCTGAAAATGTGACAAATGCAATCACTGTCTGCACTGTTCTATATCTTACTGAAAATGTGACAAATGCAATCAATGATAAGTTATACACTAATGTTTGTTTGTCTGTTTTTTCAAAAACACATTTTATGAAGATTCACACTGTATGACAATAATTTTGTATTCAGATTCTGAAATTTAAAGCATGTGATGATACAAACAAAGTAAATGTTAAGTAATGTGACATATATAATGACGTTCTGTTCTTATCTTACTTTCATGATTAATACTAGTCATATATAATGACGTTCTGTTCTTATCTTACTTTTCATGATTAATACTAGTCATATATAATGACGTTCTGTTCTTATCTTACTTTTCATGATTAATACTAGTCATATATAATGACGTTCTGTTCTTATCTTACTTTTCATGATTAATACTAGTCATATATAATGACATTCTATTTTTATCTTACTTTTCATGATTAATACTAGTCAAAGTAGTTTTGTTATGAACTAACCATGACTTACCATGACATCATCGACTTTGATGCGTGTTCCAGCTTTACCGACGAAGATGTCATCAATGTCAATCTGGATGTAGCGCTCCAGGGTGGTAGACAGCTTGCCATGGGACAGATAGGACAGACAGTCCATCATCATCATGTGGTGCATCCAGAACTCCAGACCACCCCCAAACAGGATCCTCTCAATGCCATCCAGCTGCCCCGTGTCATGAATCACCGGTACAACACGTTTGACAGCTGAGGACTGGGTGCCGTCGGCCTTACTGTCCGTGTCGGGAGAAGACCTGATGTAGGAGTACGCCAAAGGCTGGTATGTGGCTTCATTGTAGTGGAACACCGCCCAGTTGTCCCCACCCAGATCACCTTCATACAGTCGCCCCGGCTTTGAGACACGCCACACCTTGGAGTAGATGTTGAGTTTGTAGTTGAAGAGGGCCATGTTGTATTCCACTGTCAAAGGAAAGCCCTCCAAGTTCTCCAGAACCACATCTGTTCCTTTTGGCTGCACAAAGCCGATGATGCCAACATTGTACTTCTTGCAGTATTTGTCCAACAACTGTCGGTTCCAGGTGTCCAAATTCAAGTAAGTGGAGTAATCTTCAAAGACGATGACGGCAAACTTTCCTTTTTCGCCGTGCGTCAGTGTGGGCAGGTTGTTTCCAACAGTCTCCACCTTGGAGTCGATCCTCCAGGCTTCCAACAGGCTGTGGATCTTGGTGCCCGGCCGCGTGTACTGAGTCTCCACCATGATGAGGGCACGGTGACCCAGGTGATGTCTCTCCTTGCTGCGATGGTCATGAGGCTGATACGACAAGTTGGGCGGGGCCTCAGGGTCAGGGGGGCAGGACACGTGGGGCTGGGGCGGAGTCAAGGTGCGCTTGGTGTTGAGAGTGAAGTTGTTGAAGTTCATGATGTGGTAGAAGAACAGAACAGAAGTGATGATGCTCAACAGCAGCACAAAGGCCAACGCTCGCATGGGTGTCATGCGCTTCATGCAGATGCTGCGCAACAGGTAAGTTCGACACACAGCCATGGTGAGGAAATCGATGCACAAATGAGTGAACTTTCTTTGACACAATGACAGTTTCCAAAATATTAATGTCAGTAATGACTGATTCCGCTGTACAAGTACAAGAAAAAGAGTTAAAGAAAAGCAGATTCAAATAAGAATGGGAGTGCTACTGTCAATGATCAACCGTATCGAGAAACACATGACTATCATCATCTAGGTTCTCTTGGCTCTATTAATATACTTCAATGTTCAAGTGCCATCGAGGAAAGAAGATGAAAATCCTATGAAGAAATCCATGTTAGTGTCAAAGACAGAGTCACTGCAGTGTCAATGACGTCAGACACACAACACCACAGCATCATGTGTTCCATGCCAGTGACCAGAGAAGTACATACAGGCTGTCTCTGAGGGCAGTCATGGTGTCATCTGCTTTGATACCTGTAACAATACCACACTGTGTCACTACATTATCACACCTGTATCACACCTGTAACAACACCACACTGTGTCACTACATTATCACACCTGTATCAATACCACACTGTGTCACTACATTATCACACCTGTAACAATACCACACTGTGTCACAACATTATCACACCTGTAACAATAGCACACTGTGTCACTACATTATCACACCTGTAACAATACCACACTGTGTCACATTATCACACCTGTAACAACACCACACTGTGTCACTACATTATCACACCTGTAACAACACCACACTGTGTCACTACATTATCACACCTGTAACAACACCACACTGTGTCACTACATTATTACACCTGTAACAACACCACACTGTGTCACTACATTATCACACCTGTAACAACACCACACTGTGTCACTACATTATCACACCTGTAACAACACCACACTGTGTCACTACATTATCACACCTGTAACAACACCACACTGTGTCACATTATCACACTGTAACAACACCACACTGTGTCACTACATTATCACACCTGTAACAATACCACACTGTGTCACTACATTATCACACCTGTAACAATACCACACTGTGTCCACATTATCACACCTGTAACAACACCACACTGTGTCACTACATTATCACACCTGTAACAAACCACACTGTGTCCTTATTATCACACTGTAACAAAACCACACTGTGTCACACCCGTAACAATACCACACTGTGTCACTACATTATCACATCTGTAACAATACCACACTGTGTCACTACATTATCACACTGTAACAATACCACACTGTGTCACACCTGTAACAATACCACACTGTGTCACAACATTATCACACCTGTAACAACACCACAATCATGTTCTTATTCTTACTGTTTAAAGCCCAGCCAACTACACAGAGCCATATCAGGGCTGTAAGGATTTCAAAACGTACACAACAACTGGTTGGAATAAAAGGCTGGAAAAGAAAATCAAGTACACATGTATACCAATGCATGTGAGCACACAATCTAAGGACACGCCCCTAGTGTTGATCGTTTCATCCAATTTATCACCCCCAGCTTTAAAATTGTATATAATATGCTCTCTATAATTTTCCATTGCTTTTATTCTTTCTGCCCATTTATAGCTGTGTGCGTGTGCGTGTGCGTGCGTGCGCGTGCGTGCGTGCGTGTTGTGCGTGCGTGTGTGTCTGTTTTAGCGCTTAGATTTGATTTTATCAAGATTTTGCGCTATATAAAATATTGTATATTATTATTATTATTAAAAAAATCCCGTACAACTGTTATAAAACTAAGGACACTAAAGCATACATGAAAATGGCCTAATTACCAAGACTGCTCCTGCACAGCATATTTCCATAGAGCCAAACCTGCAGTCAATACATGTACCCAATAACCAATCCTATGACAAAGTATGTAAGGCTTTATAGAACACATACAGGTGAATGGACCAGCAAGGCAGAAAATGAGAGGAAAAGATGACAGAAAGCAACGGAAGAAGGCAGAAACAATGAAAAAGACAGAAAAGAGGAAATTTCCAGCACAGAATTTCCACAAGATGGGGATACTATGTTGATTGAGCACTATTAAGTATTATGCAAAGTAGTCTTGTTGTCATTTGTGATGAGTCACCACACATAGCAATCTTCTTGTCACTGGCAAGCTTTCACCCTTGACAGTAAGTCTTCAGGTCTGTACAGACACTTTGCAGTGTTATTCCAATCCTGTATCAAAGATGCCATAAACAAGTACAACAGAATCACTGCACACATACCTGGTCCAAATGAACACCTTGTAACACACACACATACACACACACACACCACACACACACACACACACACACACACACACACACACACACACACACACACACAAAACAGGCCTATTTGGTTACAAGTAGAGCAATTAATTTAAAATCTGACTCCATGATTTCGCAAGGCGCAATGCTCATTTCAACAAAACTTTGTGACTGCAGTCTGCAGTCCACCCACCTGTGAATGCACACCTGACTTCTTCAAAGTTAAGGAGGGCAAAGCAGTGAGGGAGAGGAGATGGGCACCATCCTCATAATGTTGTTCCCCACAAAAGTTTCTGTCTCTAACACTTCACACTCATACAACCTCAGGGTTATCACACCTTTATTTGTCCATATAAATTCATCAAATTATAAATAATCATCTGTTTCTGAGTAGCAGATGTGAAGTAAAGAAATCAAGAATATGAAGTATTTCAAACTCAATAAATCAACACACGCACAAGTCACTAGTAACACAACTGTCACACATTTGTGCCAATGCCATTTCCTATGAAGCAATCACATTGTGACTATCACTGGTATCAGCAACAGTGTTATGAACAACATCTTTTGTTTTCTGTCAGCCACTGAAAGACTCTCAGTCTCACTGAAACTAGCACAGATCACTGTCAGTGACATACACTATATCAGTATATGTGTCACACTCATTTCCTACGGCCGCAATACTGTGTTGTGTTCTCTGACACTCCTCACTCCGGTTAGTACTTAGTACTACTGCCTGGCCAGTGTACACAGTGAGACTGAGAGACAGAGACAACCTGCATCACACACACGGAAAACTGTGTAACAAGAGTTTATTGCTGTAAAAAAGAAACAATATCATCTTTGTTTTAGAGAAACTGGGTTTGACATTATGAAAAAAATAAAACATCTAGTAGAAATTGTGTGTCATTATGATGAATTCTCACCGTTACCTCTGTCCTGTGCTGCTGTAACTGCCTGTCTGACCTTTCAGGTCTTTGAATTAACCCCACGTGTCACACTGGGGATGTTGGTGGGAACTGTTGCACATGGGCCAGGGGGATGAAACAGTCACTCTGACTCACAAGTGTTTGAAAAGAAATAATCAACAAAAAGAAAACTAAGCAAAAACAAGGTGGATGATTGTCACATAGTGCATGCAGATGGACAAAGAGAAATTTAAGAATACAATAAAATCATTATGATCATACATGAATTATACGTAAGGAGTAAACTTTATACAAGTCTAAAAGTGGAGACCCCAACTGGCCTAAGAAGGTTAGACAGCATACCACACCACTTTCCCAGCAGCTCCTGCAACCAAGCTGATGTCAAATTTAGCGCTAAGCATTCTTTTAGACCAGGAAAACAGCTGTCCTCAACACTGTGCTGAAGAGGATGGAACTACATACACTGATACAGCAGCACTGCAAGAGACCAGGCTTGCTGCAGACAGAAAATGACTACTTTTTTTGGCTAGACAGACCCCAAAGGAACCTGTCCCACACAGCCTGTATAATAGTTCCTCCCAATGATACTTGATGTTCCTCCCAATGGCAAATCTGGATGCATCCTTTCCCTCAGCCTTTACATGTCGTCTAACAGAATCAACATCCAGAGTGTCTATGCCCTGATGCTATATTCACTACAAGAAACACAACATCAGTTCTGTGAGGACCCTGACATTACCATCAGCAAGATTCCTGATCTTATGCACATCATTCTACTCACTGATTTCAATGCCAGAGTTAGAACAGGCCACAGACTGAGACACTTCAGCATTGGCAAGATGAACGACTGACAATGTCCAGAGACTGCTCCACTCTGCTCCTATCACAAGCTGTGCATCACTAGCACATTTTTCAAGACAGTCTCCACATGAAAGTCTCTGGAGACACCCAAGACTGGGACATGGCCATTAGCATAAGATCTTGTACCTATTTACTGTAGAAGCTAGAATGAACACACACACACACACACACACACACACACACACACACACACACACACATACACACACAAATACATACACCCATACATACATACACACACACACACACACACACACACACATACACACACAAATACACACACCCATACATACACACACACACAAAACCCCACACACTGAGTTTTTCACACAGTTTACAAGTTACACACACAGACTGATGAACAATCACACACACACACACAAACACACACTGAGTTTTTCACACAGTTTACAAGTTACACACACAGACTGATCCACACACACACACACACACACACACACAATTGGCAGAATCACACATACACGCAAACACATTGGCAGAATCACCACACACACACACACACACACACACGATACATTGGCAGCATCACACACACACACACACACACACACTGGCAGAATCACACACACACACACACACACACACACACACACTGGCAGAATCACACACACACACACACACACACTGGCAGAATCACACACACACACACACACACACACACACACACACACACAGAGGCAGAATCACACACACACACTGGCAGAATCACACACACACACAGATACACTAGCAGTAGCACACACACACACACACACACACACACACACACACACACACACACACACACACACACAGATACTTTGGCAGAATCACACACACACATACACATGCATTGGCAGAATCACACACACACACACACACACACACACACGCGCGCGCGCGCGCGCGCGCACACACACACGCACGCACGCACTCACGCACGCACGCACACACACATACATGCAAACACACACGTAGTGACTTTGTTTCAGTTTGCTGTGGACAGTATTTGTCGTTTGAGTATTACAGTAAAAGTATTTGGCTACTGACTATAGGCTAGACTAGTCCGATTCAGACGATTCCATATGTTCTACGGTGTGCCTGACTACACAACTGACAACCACACAGGTGACAGGACAGTCTTTGTGTTTATCTAGTCAACAGTAAAGGTTGTCTTGTGCTTAGGCTTACTGGGAATGGGTAGATCAATGAGTAAGAAGATCAAGCACTTGGAATTTTGGATCAAGTTCTGAAGGTGGAACTATACCTGACAAGTCACAAAGTCGGTGTTACTCTGTTGTGTAAATGTTATAATAAACATACAAATGGCTCACCACATCTCGATGCTAGTCCACCCTGACACCTAACTTCAGACAAGTGCGATTCAGTACAAACCTCACGTCTTCGCACAATCACGGAAACTATTTTGAACGTGGTCATAAACTCAACTACTTACATGCCAGCACACTCGTTGGAGCAGACAGCGACAGCTGCAGATTATCTCGGCGCATGCTCAGTTCTATTGTTTCCGGTAATGAGCTCCCTTTGATTCATCCCGTTTAATGTTTTAATTTAAAACAGGAAGAGTTTTAAGTTTCAGTTTTTCAAGACAACGTCTCCGCCCTCGGAACGAATTCCATGTGCACTAACGTCACAGGTGCTATGTGTATGGTGATCATGGCACAAGCCTTAACCCTGCACATAAACTCTTGGGCTGGCCAGGTCCTGAGGTCCTACCTAGCCTATGTTTTACCTAATCTATATTTTTTATACTAGTATTGTATCGGCCTATCAAAATCTTGATTACAACAAGAACAGTCTTGGTTACACGTAAAAGACATGTATATCTGTCTACCTTATCTTCAAAGAAAAGAACAGATAAACAAATAAGTAATTAAAGGTCTGAATCACAACTAGCTATTCAGTATAAACATCTCACATGGCAGAAAGCAACAACAGCAACAACAAAGAGGAGACACACACATATGTACAATGCTCACATATACACCAACAAATCAATGCAGAAGATGATAAAAACAAAGCAAAAGGTAGATACATATCATGACAAACTTACAGACTTATCAAACAACGAAAGACATGTAAATTTAACGCTGGTCATACGTCATAGGCGATTACCAGTCGGCTTGATGCAACATGTAGGAATAGAGCTGCTGGTGTAACAACAAATTTCATCTAGTTATAACGTTATTCGAAATTAATAACTTTTTGTTTTGCAAATAAAAACAAATTCCAAATAATGTATTCAGATTGCTCAAAATAAATAAAAAATGTTAAAAATATATGTAAAGAAAAGTTTAAATTAAAAAAGAAAAGAAAAGAAAAAAATTTAAAAAGAAAGAAAAAGAAGAAGAACAACAACAAAAGAAATAATAATGATAAAAAGAAAAGAAGAAGAAGAAGAAGAAAAAGGAATTCGACAACACTTGCAGTACTCAACAATAGTAGCATTAGATCCCACTGAACCTGTCTTACAGTTAATCCTTACTATTCTGTACTTATAATGATTATTTCATACGCAAACAAACATAATAATAATAATAATTACAATGTTTATATAGCGCAAAATCTTGATAAAATCAAATCTAAGCGCTGAAACACACACACACGCACGCACGCACACACACGCACGCACACACGCACACACACACACACATACACACACACACACACACATGCGCATGGCTATAAATGGGGAGAAAGAACAAAAGCAATGGAAAATTATAGAGCACATATTATATACAATTATATATTACAATGAAAGATGCTCCCAGGATTCACCGAAAGGGGGAGAGAATGATGAATCCATCGGCACTGACTCCATCACGACTGGAAACGCACAACGGACCATGATTAATGACCAGTTGGAATTTCCGTGTGCGTGTGGAAGGAGATTCACCACCAAACGCGGCATGAAGATCCACAGGACAAAAATGGGCTGTTTGAAGACACATACGAACCAGCAGCAGCGCACTGCGATAGCAGGTGAGACGTTGGATGACCAAGGCCAGGAATTAAACCATAGTGCCAAGGACATCCACGCTGACGGTTCTGATGCGGATTTTGCACAAGCTCTTAACGCCAAACGTGGAAAACTCAATTTGCCGCCTGCCGGTGCAAAAGAACAATGGGAGAAATTAGATGAGGAACTTGTCCTTAAGCTGAATGCGCTAATAGGGAACAGTACGCTGGAACACAAACTTGACACATACGGAGACATCATATACTCTATCTGCAGGGACACTTATGGAGTGAAGCAGCCAAAGACAAAAACGCTCCCCAGAAATCCAGAAGACAGCAACAGATGGAGAGCATCCGGAGGGAGAAAAGGAAGCTTAAAAAGCGAATGAAAACTGCCTCAGAATTCGAGAAGCAAGGGCTCCTGGAACTCTGGAAAGATCTGAAGGCCAAACACAATGCTCTCAGCAAAGTGGAATCAGCAAGGCGAAGAAAGAGCAAAAAGAAGAAGACTCAAGATCGTTTCTTCAAAGATCCCTTTGACTTTTCAAGAAAGCTGTTTGAACAACCCAAATCAGGGACTCTCACAGTGGGCAAGGAAACCCTAGAGCAGCATCTCAGGGAAACATATTCCGATTCTCAGCGCGAGGCACCACTTGAAATCCAGAATCTGGTTTGGCCTGCAGCGCCAGAAGGAAAATTCAATAACAAACCACCAACACTGGATGAAGTGAAGAACGTAGTAAAGAAAGCCAGAGCCAAGTCAGCACCTGGACCAAACGGAATACCATACCTGCTCTACAAGAAATGCCCAAAAGTGCTCGAGTGGCTCCACAAGATGATTCGATCAGCATGGAGGAACCAGAAGATCAGCGACCAATGGATGAGAGCTGAAGGAGTGTACATTCCGAAGGAGCAGAACTCCAGCAGCATCAATCAGTTCAGGCCAATATCACTTCTGAACGTCGAGGGGAAAATCTTCTTCTCTGTTATGGCAGCAAGATTGACAAAATACCTGACTGAAAACAAGTATCTGGATATGTCAGTCCAAAAGGGAGGCATACCAGGAATGCCTGGATGCTTGGAACATGCCACGTTGATTTGGGATGCCATCCAAAAAGCAAGAACAGAGAAGAGAAACATTGACGTAGTTTGGCTTGATCTGGCGAATGCATATGGATCAGTTCCACACGATATGATCCAGCTGGCTCTTGAAATGTATCACATCCCAGAAAACATCCGAACAATGCTGAGGAAGTATTTCCAAGGGTTCTCAATGCGGTTCTCTACCAAAGAATACACCACGGACTGGATAGACCTAGAGGTGGGCATTGCAATGGGCTGTGCAATCTCTCCCATACTGTTCGTGTTGGCAATGGAAGTCATCTTGAAAGCTGCAATGAAGAGTTCAGGTCCAGTGAATCTGGGAGATGGATACCAGATGCCTCCTCTGAAAGCTTTCATGGATGACACAACAGTCTTGTCCACGGATGAGGAAGAGACACACCAAATCTTAAAGCAGCTGGATGAGCTGGTGGCCTCTTCAAGAATGAGGTTCAAACCTAAGAAATCCCGAAGTCTCTCACTGCGAAAAGGAAAAGTGGCAGATTCAGTCAAATTCATGGTAGCCAACCAAGCCATCCCCACTGTCACAGAAGAGCCAGTAAAAAGTCTCGGAAGATGGTATGATGACTCCCTGAAAGACACAAAAAGGGGATGTGAAACCAAGCAAACAGCAGAAGAAGGCCTGAAGAAAATAGATAACTGCGGACTGCCAGGCAAATACAAAGTCTGGTGTCTACAGTTCATGCTGATACCAAAGCTGCTGTGGCCACTGCTAATCTATGACATTTGCACCAGCACAGTCGAAGCAATGGAAGCCAAAATCAACAAATACACAAGAAAATGGCTCGGTGTCCCACCTGGTCTCACTGATGTTGCATTCTACTGTCGTCAAGCAATGCTGAAGCTACCTCTCAAATCCATAGTGGAGGAATACAAAGTTGGAAAAGCAAGACTGTTGAGCATGCTGGAGGAATCGGAAGACAATATCGTGAGATCAGTTCATCCAAAGCTGAGAACTGGCAGAAAGTGGAAAGTCCAAGAGGCTGTAAACAATGCCAAGAGAAACCTCAGCATCAAAGAAATAATTGGACACACGCAAACCAACAGACAGGGACTGGGAGCAACAAAAATGCAGTGGTGGTCCAAAGCCAAAGGGAAGGAAAAAAGAGACATGATCATACAGGAGTTGAAGGAAGAAGAAGATGTCAAAAGAGTGCAGAAGGCAGTCCAGCAAGGTCAACAGGGGCAATGGACAACATGGGACAGTGCACTCCAAAGAAGTCTCAGCTGGAACGATATGTGGCACATGGCTCCTCTAAGGATAAGCTTCCTCCTCAGATCTGTATATGACCTGCTCCCCTCGAATGCAAACTTAGTGAAATGGGGGAAAGCAGACGACCCAGCATGTCCGCTCTGTCAGAAGAAACAAACAGTGGAACATGTCCTAAGCTCTTGCAAAGTAGCGCTAGCCCAAGGAAGGTATACATGGAGGCACAACCAAGTTCTGAAAGTGATCACAGATGTGGTTAGCGAAAAAACCATGACCCCAAACGCACCAATTGCTATGACAACGTTCTACAAAGCAGGAGGGAAACAGGTCTGGCCCGAAAGTGCTATGACAACCAGCACATTGCCAAAGGGTCTTCTGGATGGAGCAGTCGACTGGGAGTGTACAGCAGACCTCCCAGAGTGGAGAAATTACCCAGATGTCATCAGCAAGACAGGCATGAGACCAGACATCGCTCTCCACTCTGACTCCTCGAAACAAGTGATTCTGATAGAACTCACTGTGCCATACGAAAGCAGAATGGAAGAAGCACATATCTACAAGACCGAAAAATACGCCGGTCTTGCCAGCACCCTGAAGAAAGCAGGTCTGCGGGTCAAAATCTTCGCCATAGAGGTCGGGGCAAGAGGGTTTGTGGGCACCTCCGCTTATGATCTCATGAAACAACTCGCCATTTCTGGGAAGAAGAGGACTAGAGCCCTTAAAGCGATGGCAGAGGCAGCAGAAAGGAGCTCAAGCTGGATCTGGGCAAGGAGGAACGAAAAAAGTGAACTTCATAAGGATTAAATTCCCTACAGATGATGTGTGCCCCGTTAGCACATTGGTAAAACCGCGTACCGCAGTTCTGAAGCGCAGAATCGCCCAGGTTCGATCCCCGGCGTGGGAAAATTTTAAAAATAAAAAATAAGACAACAGCAGAAGGGCATCCAGGAGTCATGACCTGGATGTGGCCCGGCCCCCCGAGAGTGTAAGGAATTCAGGGCCGAAACACTTGTCTAAAGGGGGTTACTTCTCTGAAGACCTTCTGTTGTCTAGCTCTCCCCAGAGTTTCTTTCTACCAATGTGATTCCCCTCCAAGTGGAGACAGGCTGCAGAGGGGGTTGAGTGAGGTCAGGATTTTATGCAGAGGAGAAAAGGTGAGTTTTGAGAGCGGACTTGAAGGAGACAAAAGTAGGTTGCTGACGGACTGAGAGAGGAAGTTTGTTCCAGGAGAGTGGACCAGAAACAGAGAAGGCTCATGGACCATAGGTATTGAGCTTAGTGCGTGGAAAGCGAAAAGTCAGAGGATCGGAGGCAGAGCAATGAAACGTATCAGTTAAAGCCAAGAAACTAAAATACATTATAACAGAAATATAAATGTGCACACAAAGAAAAAGAAGAAAACAAGCATAAAAATACAAAATCTGAACAAAACTACCTGCCAACATTCAGGCAAGTGGAAAGCAGCATTACAATAGAATGAGACAGCTGATCAAATAGACTAAACAAGACAAGCACAAATGTACTGTGGCTTTTGCCAAGTGTACACACAAGGAAACAACAACAACAAAATGACAGGATTTTGAACAGACGTAACAACAACAGAACATCTAACTAACAAGTTTCATTAACCCTTTGACTCCCACTTTTCATCTACTGCAAAAACTTCACCCTATGACTCCCTCAGTCAAAGGGTTAAGATTTTGGTTTGCTAGCGTGGCTGACACTGCAGGGTGCTGGTGGACAGGGTTCAGGAGTCAAATGGTTAATACAAGGTTTTGATTGGAATAACTAGTTCTGTGTATTCAGACTGTTGCATCAAGCTGACAGGTAATTCAGACTGTTGCATCAAGCCGACAGGTAATTCAGACTGTTGCATCAAGCCGACAGGTAATTCAGACTGTTGCATCAGCCGACAGGCAGTTCAGACTGTTGCATCAAGCCGACAGGTAATTCAGACTGTTGCATCAAGCCGACAGGTAATTCAGACTGTTGCATCAAACCAACAGGTAATTCAGACTGTTGCATAAAGCCGACATGTAATTCAGACTGTTGCATCAATCTGACAGGTAATTCAGACTGTTGCATCAAGCTGACAGGTAATTCAGACTGTTGCATCAAGCTGACAGGTAATTCAGACTGTTGCATCAAGCCTATGACGTGTGGCCAGAGTTAAACTTTACATGTAGGCCTACTTTGTTGTTTG
>CM060306.1:860000-875000 GCA_030674185.1 Monoplex corrugatus
GTACAAGGGGACATATCAAACAGGTGTCTATATCTGTACAAAGGGACATATCATACAGGTGTCTATATCTGTAAAAGGGGACATAACATCATCATCATCAGGTGCCCTGCCGCATGGCGTTGGCGACCATGGACTTCCATCTGTCTCTATCTCTTGTTGCCCCTAGCATCTCCCCCACCCTCCTCATCCCCAACCACTCTGCAAGTCCGTCCAGCATTTTCTCCCTGGGTCTACCTGGTGCACTCTTTCCCTCCAGCTTTCCCGTTGTGACCAGGTGCTCCAAATCCCCCTTCCTCATAAAATGGCCTATAAATGTTGCCTGTCTTTTCCTAATCTTCCTTATGAGTGATCTATTTGTGTCTGCCTCCATCAAGACTGTCTCGTTTGTTTTCTTTGCTGTCCATGGAACTCTCAACATTCTTCTTAGAAACCACATCTCGGCTGCCTCGATCTTGTTCTGGCTTTGTTTGTTCTGGCTTTGCTTGTTGACTGTCCACGCCTCGCATCCGTACAACAGTATTGGTTCTATATAACATTCAAGGACTCTCTTCCTGATGTTAATTGACAGGCATTTGTTGGTAAGAATGCTTGTCATCTTCTTGAATGCTGTTTTGGCTTGGCCCATTCTGCCGGCCATTTCTGATGTGCATCTGCCGTCTGATGAAATGATCGTTCCCAGGTATTTCAATTTATCAACCTGTGTCAAGGTTGTGCCATTTGCTGTTATTTTGCATGAGGGGATTTCATGTTTTCTACTGATCACCATGACTTCAGTCTTCCTGCTGTTTAGTTCCAACCCCTTTCCTTTGCTTTCCATTTCTAGTATATTCACAAGGTTTTGTAGATCTCTGTCACTTTCTGCAATTAGCACGGTGTCATCTGCGTTATCGAATGTTGTTTATCGTTTTCCCTCCAACCTTTAATCCAGGGTCTTCTTCTAGGTTTCTCATGATGTTTTCGCTATAAAGTGAAAACAGATCTGGACATAACATACAGGTGTCTACATCTGTACAAGGGGACATATCAAATAGGTGTCTACATCTGTACAAAGGGACATCATACAGGTGTCTATATCTGTACAAAGGGACATAACATACAGGTGTCTATATCTGTACAAGGGGACATATCATACAGGTGTCTATATCTGTACAAGGGGACATATCATACAGGTGTCTATATCTGTACAAGGGGACATAACATACAGGTGTCTATATCTGTACAAAGGGACATATCATACAGGTGTCTATATCTGTACAAGGGGACATAACATACAGGTGTCTATATCTGTACAAAGGGACATATCATACAGGTGTCTATATCTGTACAAGGGGACATATCATACAGGTGTCTATATCTGTACAACGGGACATAACATACAGGTGTCTACATCTGTACAAAGGGACATATCATACAGGTGTCTATATCTGTACAAGGGGACATAACATACAGGTGTCTACATCTCTACAAAGGGACATAACATACAGGTGTCTATATCTGTACAACGGGACATAACATACAAGTGTCTACATCTGTACAAAGGGACATATCATACAGGTGTCTACATCTGTACAAAGGGACATATCATACAGGTGTCTATATCTGTACAAGGGGACATATCATACAGGTGTCTATATCTGTACAAGGGGACATAACATACAGGTGTCTATATCTGTACAAGGGGACATATCATACAGGTGTCTATATCTGTACAAGGGGACATATCATACAGGTGTCTATATCTGTACAAGGGGACATATCATACAGGTGTCTACATCTGTACAAAGGGACATATCATACAGGTGTCTATATCTGTACAAGGGGACATAACATACAGGTGTCTATATCTGTACAAGGGGACATATCATACAGGTGTCTATATCTGTACAAGGGGACATAACATACAGGTGTCTACATTTGTACAAGGGGACATATCATACAGGTGTCTACATCTGTACAAGGGGACATATCATACAGGTGTCTACATTTGTACAAGGGGACATAACATACAGGTGTCTACATCTGTACAAAGGGACATATCATACAGGTGTCTACATTTGTACAAGGGGACATATCATACAGGTGTCTATATCTGTACAAGGGGACATATCATACAGGTGTCTATATCTGTACAAAGGGACATATCATACAGGTGTCTACATTTGTACAAAGGGACATATCATACAGGTGTCTATATCTGTACAAGGGGACATATCATACAGGTGTCTACATCTGTACAAAGGGACATATCATACAGGTGTCTACATTTGTACAAGGGGACATAACATACAGGTGTCTACATCTGTACAAGGGGACATATCATACAGGTGTCTACATCTGTACAAGGGGACATATCATACAGGTGTCTACATCTGTACAAGGGGACATATCATACAGGTGTCTATATCTGTACAAGGGGACATATCATACAGGTGTCTATATCTGTACAAGGGGACATATCATACAGGTGTCTATATCTGTACAAGGGGACATATCATACAGGTGTCTATATCTGTACAAGGGGACATATCATACAGGTGTCTACGTCTGTACAAGGGGACATATCATACAGGTGTCTACATCTGTACAAAGGACATAACATACAGGTGTCTACATCTGTACAAAGGGACATAACATACAGGTGTCTACATCTGTACAAGGGGACATATCATACAGGTGTCTACATCTGTACAAAGGACATAACATACAGGTGTCTATATCTGTACAAGGGGACATAACATACAGGTGTCTATATCTGTACAAGGGGACATATCATACAGGTGTCTATATCTGTACAAGGGGACATAACATACAGGTGTCTATATCTGTACAAGGGGACATATCATACAGGTGTCTATATCTGTACAAGGGGACATAACATACAGGTGTCTATATCTGTACAAGGGGACATATCAAACAGGTGTCTACATCTGTACAAGGGGACATATCATACAGGTGTCTATATCTGTACAAGGGGACATAATATACAGGTGTCTATATCTGTACAAAGGGACATATCATACATGCGTCCATATCTGTACAAGGGGACATATCAAACAGGTGTCTACATCTGTACAAAGGACATAACATACAGGTGTCTACATCTGTACAAAGGGACATAACATACAGGTGTCTACATCTGTACAAGGGGACATATCATACAGGTGTCTACATCTGTACAAAGGACATAACATACAGGTGTCTATATCTGTACAAGGGGACATATCATACAGGTGTCTATATCTGTACAAGGGGACATAACATACAGGTGTCTATATCTGTACAAGGGGACATATCATACAGGTGTCTATATCTGTACAAGGGGACATAACATACAGGTGTCTATATCTGTACAAGGGGACATATCATACAGGTGTCTATATCTGTACAAGGGGACATAATATACAGGTGTCTATATCTGTACAAAGGGACATAACATACAGGTGTCTATATCTGTACAAAGGGACATAATATACAGGTGTCTATATCTGTACAAGGGGACATATCATACAGGTATCCATATCTGTACAAGGGGACATATCATACAGGTGTCTACATCTGTACAAGGGGACATATCATACAGGTGTCTATATCTGTACAAAGGGACATATCAAACAGGCGTCCATATCTGTACAAGGGGACATATCAAACAGGTGTCTACATCTGTACAAGGGGACATATCATACAGGTGTCTATATCTGTACAAGGGGACATATCATACAGGTGTCTATATCTATACAAGGGGACATATCATACAGGTGTCTATATCTGTACAAGGGGACATATCATACAGGTGTCTACATCTGTACAAGGGGACATATCATACAGGTGTCTACATCTGTACAAAGGGACATATCATACAGGTGTATATATCTGTCCACGGGGACATATCATACAGGTGTCTATATCTGTACAAGGGGACATATCATATAGGTGTCTGGCATCAAAGCATCACTCACACAACAGGCAGCCAGTGAGTCTTTCAATTCTTTAATGACATATTACGAGACAGGTCTACAGTCATAACACACATTATACTACGCACACCACACACCGCAACACACTCATAACACGCATCAGAACACACATCACACATAAAAACACACACATCACACCAGACACATAACAACCAACCACACCACACCACACACACGTCTCACTACACACATCAAACCACACACAGGAGACAAGAGAATCAAATATTTGTTACATGCATGACACTGTTTGCATACAATAATAATGACAATAATGAAATATCTACATAGCACACACATTTGATATGAAGGCTGAGTGTGCTTTACAAACTGAGTTTACACACACAGAAGCAAACCTGCAGAGGACAAAATCGATACACACTCACACGCACGCACACACACATCTTCCCCCATCCCACACACATACACACAAACTTTGTTTTCAACTGGTTTAGAAACCACTCTGAAACATCACAGAATTCTTTCAAGAGGGGTTGGTGTTTTCACAAGACATTTTCTCTCTTATAACCTTACCATAAAAAGAAGTATCACATACAAAATGACTTGCACTGGGTACCTGTGTTCATCAACTGTTATGTTTAACGATCCACAATAATGGCATCAGCCTGTGTATAAACTTTATCACTGGCCAGGTCTTAAGGTCTTTTAACGATCCACAATAGCCATGGCAACAGCCAACAGCCTGTGTATAAACTTTATCACTGGCCAGGTCTTAAGGTCTTTTAACGATCCACAATAGCCATGGCAACAGCCAACAGCCTGTGTATAAACTTTATCACTGGCCAGGTCTTAAGGTCTTAAGGATCCACACAATAATCATGGTTAAGACATCTGTCATAAGGGCGACTTGGCTTTGTCATGCCGGAAGCGATGGTTTGAACTACAGAGGAGAAAAGGACAAACCCACGTGGGAAAAAATGGGGACAGCAGAAGGGCATCCAGCAGTCACGATGTGGATGTGACCTGACACCGTCAGGATACTAGCAGTTCAGGGACCAAACTGTTACTAAAGGAGGGGCTTCTCCTCCAAACACCTTCTCAGACATGGGATTCTGAAAATGTCATTTTTACGGAAAAAAGTGCGGGGGTCTGGGGGCCGCAGAAGGCCCTCAGTGGGGTCAAGGGTCAAAATGGCGTCTGAAGCTGAAGGGTTATTGTGATTTAGTCACCCAGAACTGGCACTGAAACGTAAGTAAACGTAATTTATAATATCGTTGCACACAGTGCACTGTGCTTTCCCCGGCTGGTTCACTTTCACGATTGTGTCGCCAACTTTCACCTCTTTAGACTTCAGCTGGCCTTTGTCTTTCCAGCTCAGACTGACCACTTCGTTGAGCCAGTCAAAACGCCACATGCTCTTTTTCCCTTTGTCGATCTCTCGAGCGAAAGCGCTCTCTTCTCGCTTAAGTTTTCTCAACATCGTTTATCAGCACAGTGATATTCAGCGAAGTACACCGCAGGAAAATCAAAATGGCGCCATACATTCTCATACTGGCTGATAATACACGCACCATGTGTGGATTGGATCCTCGGTAGCTTATCGGAAATAGTCTCGGTTAACAATAAAACCGTGTTCCCATACAGCGGAAGTCTTGTTTGGAATACGAAATCATTTTACGAAGAAACCATTTAGGAATAACGGATCGATGTGTAGCTTCGCGATCGTGGCTAACAAACTTGCATTCATACATATATACACCCTAAAATTTTCTCAACGGATTTGCGCGAATCTCAAGAATGACCCCTGGAGCTTTCAGATTTACGGAATTCCGTAAATTTACGCAAGAATCCCATGTCTGCTTCTGCTGTTCAGCTCTCCCAGAGTTCCTTGCTATGGCATCAGCAAACATCCCGTGCATAAACTTCATAAGGTCCTCCCTCATTTATGAGTTATTTATGTAGGTATCAGTACTGTTTATCCTTGCTTCAACTTCTCGGCTCTTTTAACAGTGCCATGGACTCAACATCTGATGTCTTAGTTCAATCCTAACCCACAACATTTACACTGGTCTGTTCACTGCCCACACTAATGCTTCGCCCATTCTGATGGTGTCAGATTACTGTCTCACATATCCCTTACCTCCCCTTCCCATTTCAAGACCTTGCCAATGTATAAGGTTTTGCGTAAGTTCAAGGAGTTTGCCAAATAACTGCTGGCAGATTTAGGCAGACACATATAAAATTATCAGAGTGGCATGAGTCTGCCTTGAACGAAAAAATACCAAAATCCTGTATCAACTGCCGGTGAAGACATTTGTGTACGGAGGAAGTCAGAATGTTTGGTACATAACATGAAGATAAAGATGACAACAAAGATGATGATGACAACAACAACACCAACATCCATCATCTGTGTTTGGAGGAGGCCAAGATGTGTGTGCGGTACTGGACACTCAGCCCAGTCATCCAGAACTTAAGCAGTGGTTTGTCCTCCTCCCTGGCGCCCACCACCTGCAGCAGTTTCTGTGTCTCATCTTCTGACCTGCCGCCACCCGCCTTTGTGAATTTGAATAGCACCTTTACTTTGCTGTAAACACACACATATGCACGCAAACACACATACACATGCATGCATGCATGCACACACACACACACACACACACACACACACACACACACACACACACACACACACATATATATATATATCAGTCAGCAATTTGTGCATCTCATCATCAAACCTGCTCTGGTCCACTTTCATTAAACTTGAGTAGCAATTTTACCTTGCTGTAAAACACACAATATACAATAGCAATTTTACCTTGCTGTAAAACACACAATATACAATAGCAATTTTACCTTGCTGTAAAACACACAATATACAATAGCACATTTACCTTGCTGTAAAACACACAATATAGAATAGCACTTTTACCTTGCTGTAAAACACACAATATACAATAGCACATTTACCTTGCTGTAAAACACACAATATACAATAGCACATTTACCTTGCCATAAAACATGCAATACCTTGCTGTAAAAGACAAGTTGGAGCCTGAAGACCTAGGCAGTACACAGGGCTTAATTCACAGGCACATGGCCTATGCTATAATAATTGTGAATCTCTTCCATAACATGGCATCAGTGGAGTCAACACATGTGAATTTAATCAGAGCGCAGGATGCTATCATGAGAAACTGACACTGTATAATACGTGCACACACAAAGAACTGAATGTTGTGACAACGTAATTATACCCAAGCAATGTCTCACAGCCCTGTTTTGGATTAGTATGATAATTAACTGTGCCCTGTGTTCTTGTGAGTTTCTAGTTGTTTGTGCGTCTTGTTGTCCAACCTGCCCCTATCTGCCTTTGTTTAACATTTGGTTTCTCCAGTTTCATAAACTGATGTCACTGGTGCCATGTGATGGAGAGGACATACAATACAACGATACACTGATGTCACTGTGCTATGTGATGGAGAGGACATATACAATACACTGATGTCACTGGTGCCATGTGATGGAGAGGACATACAATACAATGATGTCACTGGTGCCATGTGATGGAGAGGACATACAATACAATGATGTCACTGTGCCATGTGATGGAGAGGACATACAATACACTGATGTCACTGGTGCTATGTGATGGAGAGGACATACATACATTGATGTCACTGGAGCCATGTGATGGAGAGGACATACAATACACTGATGTCACTGGTGCCATGTGATGGAGAGGACATACAATAACAACGATACACTGATGTCACTGGTGCTATGTGATGGAGAGGACATACAATACACTGATGTCACTGGTGCCATGTGATGGAGAGGACATACAATACAATGATGTCACTGGTGCCATGTGATGGAGAGGACATACAATACAATGATGTCACTGGTGCCATGTGATGGAGAGGACATACAATACACTGATGTCACTGGTGCTATGTGATGGAGAGGACATACGATACATTGATGTCACTGGAGCCATGTGATGGAGAGGACATACAATACACTGATGTCACTGGTGCCATGTGATGGAGAGGACATACAATACACTGATGTCACTGGTGCCATGTGATGGAGAGGACATACAATACACTGATGTCACTGGTGCCATGTGATGGAGAGGACATACAATACACTGATGTCACTAGTGCTATGTGATGGAGAGGACATACAATACAATGATACACTGATGTCACTGGTGCCATGTGATGGAGAGGACATACAATACACTGATGTCACTGGTGCCATGTGATGGAGAGGACATACAATACACTGATGTCACTAGTGCTATGTGATGGAGAGGACATACAATACAATGATACACTGATGTCACTGGTGCCATGTGATGGAGAGGACATACAATACAATGATACACTGATGCCACTGGTGCCATGTGATGGAGAGGACATACAATACAATGATACACTGATGTCACTGGTGCCATGTGATGGAGAGGACATACAATACACTGATGTCACTGGTGCCATGTGATGGAGAGGACATACAATACAATGATACACTGATGTCACTGGTGCCATGTGATGGAGAGGACATACAATACAATGATACACTGATGTCACTGGTGCCATGTGATGGAGAGGACATACAATGATACACTGATGTCACTGGTGCCATGTGATGGAGAGGACATACAATACACTGATGTCACTGGTGCCATGTGATGGAGAGGACATACAATACACTGATGTCACTGGTGCCATGTGATGGAGAGGACATACAATACACTGATGTCACTGGTGCCATGTGATGGAGAGGACATACAATACAATGATACACTGATGTCACTGGTGCCATGTGATGGAGAGGACATACAATACAATGATACACTGATGTCACTGGTGCCATGTGATGGAGAGGACATACAATGATACACTGATGTCACTGATGCCATGTGATGGAGAGGACATACAATACACTGATGTCACTGGTGCCATGTGATGGACAGGACATACAATGATACACTGATGTCACTGGTGCCATGTGATGGAGAGGACATACAATGATACACTGATGTCACTGGTGCCATATGATGGAGAGGACATACAATGATACACTGATGTCACTGGTGCCATGTGATGGACAGGACATACAATGATACACTGATGTCACTGGTGCCATGTGATGGAGAGGACATACAATACACTGATGTCACTGGTGCCATGTGATGGAGAGGACATACAATACACTGATGTCACTGGTGCCATGTGATGGAGAGGACATACAATACAATGATGTCACTGGTGCCATGTGATGGAGAGGACATACAATGATACAGTGATGTCACTGGTGCCATGTGATGGAGAGGACATACAATACAATGATACACTGATGTCACTGGTGCCATGTGATGGAGAGGACATACAATACACTGATGTCACTGGTGCTATGTGATGGAGAGGACATACAATACACTGATGTCACTGGTGCCATGTGATGGAGAGGACATACAATACACTGATGTCACTGGTGCCATGTGATGGAGAGGACACACAATGATACAGTGATGTCACTGGTGCCATGTGATGGAGAGGACATACAATACAATGATACACTGATGTCACTGGTGCCATGTGATGGAGAGGACATACAATACACTGATGTCACTGGTGCCATGTGATGGAGAGGACATACAATACACTGATGTCACTGGTGCCATGTGATGGAGAGGACATACAATACAATGATACACTGATGTCACTGGTGCCATGTGATGGAGAGGACATACAATACACTGATGTCACTGGTGCCATGTGATGGAGAGGACATACAATACACTGATGTCACTGGTGCCATGTGATGGAGAGGACATACAATACACTGATGTCACTGGTGCCATGTGATGGAGAGGACATACAATACACTGATGTCACTGGTGCCATGTGATGGAGAGGACATACAATACACTGATGTCACTGGTGCCATGTGATGGAGAGGACATACACTGATCATGGCACAAGCCAAAAGCCTGTGAATAAGCCTTATGTGCTGACAAGGTCTTGAAAAATTGTGAACTCCCTGTGTATTTAAGTAGCACATTAACTTTGCTGTGAACATATACTGTTGTTAGCAAGTTTTCACACACATACACACACACACGCACACACACACACACACACATACACACACACACTCACACATACACACACATGTACTCACACACATACACACACACATATACTCACTGACACACTGTTCAAATACACACACAAACACACACAGACATACACACATTAACACACTGTGAGATTTGTATCAGTTGTGTGTGTGTGTGTGTGTGTGTGTGTGTGTGTGTGTGTGTGTGTGTGTGTGTGTGTGTGTTGTGTGAGCGCGCTGTGAACGAAAGTACTTGATATTTGCCATCTCTTTGGCTGAATTGCTCCATTTTGTCAGTTTGTTCTAAGCAAGTGCATTTTGCCAGTACTGTGTGAACTGTAAAGCACAACACAATACTCCTATTAGGATGATAAAATACAATTCAACCACGTGGATGAGCATCTCTTGGAAACAAAACATTTCATCCTTTTAACTTTTCGACAATGTTCTGTCCCAAAAGGGTGATTTAAGCAGTAGGGCAACTCCAGTAACAAATTGATTTCTACTGGATGGATAAAATCAATTTCATGCTACGGATGGATGAGTCACTTTCCTATTCACCTGTAAGTCTTTTGATCTCTGTCTACCTGGGACATGGTGTCACTATTTTGTCTACCGGGGATGGTGTCACATTTCTGTCTACCTGGATGAGTGCCACTTTCTGTCTACCTGGTGATGTCATTTTTCTGTCTACCTGGATGGTGTCACTTTTCTGTCTACCTGGGTGGTGTCACATTTCTGTCTACCTGGGTGGTGTCACTTTTCTGTCTACCTGGGTGGTGTCACTTTCTGTCTACCTGGGTGGTGTCACTTTTCTGTCTACCTGGGTGGTTCACATTTATGTCTACCTGGGTGGTGTCACATTTTTGTCTACCTGGTGGTGTCACTTTCTGTCTACCTGGGGTTGTCACTTTTCTGTCTACCTGGATGGTGTCCACTTTCTGTCTACCTGGTGTGTGTCACTTTTTTTTGTCTACCTGGGTGGTGTCACATTTCTGTCTACCTGGATGGTGTCACTTTTCTGTCTACCTGGTGGTGTCACATTTCTGTCCACCTGGATGGTGCCACTTCTGTACCTGGTGGTGTCACTTTTTCTGTCACCTGGATGTGTCACTTTTCTACCTGGATGGTGTCCTTTTTCTGTCAACCTGGATGCTGTCACTTTTCTGTCTACCTGGATGGTGTCACTTTTCTGTCAACCTGGATGATGTTCACTTTTTTTGTCTACCTGGATGTGTCCATTTTTCTGTCAATGGATAGCCTTTTTCTGTCTACCTGGATGGTGCCAATTTTCTGTCCAATGGATAAGCCTTTTTCTGTCCACCTGGATGGTGCCATTTTCTGTCCACTGGATGTGCCTTTTTTGTCTACCTGGATGGTGTCACTTTTCTGTCCATTGGATGGTGTCACTTTTATGTCTATCTGGAGGTGCCACTTTTCTGTCCTACCTGGGATGGTGTCATTTTTCTGTCATCTGGATGGTGCCACTTTTCTGTCTACCTGGTGGTGTCACTTTTTCTGTCTACCTGGATGGTGCCACTTTTTTGTCTACCTGGATGGTGTCACTTTTCTGTCTACCTGGATGGTGTCTTTTCTGTCTACCTGGATGGTGTCACTTTTCTGTCTACCTGGATGGTGTCACTTTTCTGTCTACCTGGATGGTGCACTTTTCTGTCCACCTGGATGGTGTCACTTTTCTGTCTACCTGGATGGTGTCACTTTTCTGTCTACCTGGATGGTGTCACTTTTCTGTCTACCTGGATGGTGTCACTTTTCTGTCCACCTGGATGGTGTCACTTTTCTGTCTACCTGGATGGTGTCACTTTTCTGTCTACCTGGATGGTGTCACTTTTCTGTCCACCTGGATGGCTCCATTTTGCTTGTTTGCATGAGGCATGAACAAGATGATGGTGAGATTCTACAACTGACTGATGGAGTGGTGGTGAAAGGGTTAAGTCAGTGTATGATATTGTTGTTTGACTGAAGAAGTAGTGGATAAAGGGTTAAGTCAATGTATGATACTGTTGTTTGACTGATGGAGTGGTGGTGATAGGGTTAAGTCAGTGTATGATATTGTCTGACTGATGGAGTGGTGGTGAAAGGGTTAAGCCTCTAATCCACCCAGCTATGACCATTCAGGGTTGAGGATTGTAAAACAGCAAGGGAAAGGAGACGGGTGGTACCTTTATAATATAACACTTACCAACACCATCAGTATGAATGGATAACACTGACCTTATACATTATAAACTGACCTTATACATTATAACACTGACCTTTATACATTATAACACTTACACCATCAGTATGAATGGATAACACTGACCTTTATACATTATAACACTTACTGACATCATCAGTATGAATGGATAACACTGACCTTTATAATATAACACTGACCTTTATACATTATAACACTGACCTTTATACATTAATAACACTGACCTTTATACATTATAACACTTACACCATCAGTATGAATGGATAACACTGACCTTTATACATTATAACACTGACCTTTATACATTATAACACTGACCTTTATACATTATAACACTGACCTTTATACATTATAACACTGACCTTTATTCATTGTAACACTGACCTTTATACATTGTAACACTACCTTTATACATTATAACACTGACCTTTATACATTACAACACTACATTTATACATTATAACACTGACCTTTATCATTATAACACTTATTTATAAAACACTGACCTTTATACATATAACTAATTTATACATTAACACTGACCTTTATACATTACTAACACTGACCTTTATACATTATAACACTGACCTTTATACATTATAAACACTGACCTTTATACATTATAACACTGACCTTTATACATTATTATAACACTGACCTTTATATCGTTATAACACTGACCTTTATACATTGTAACACTGACCTTTATACATTGATAACACTGACCTTTATACATTATAACACTGACCTTTATACATTCAATGGATAACACTGACCTTTATACGTTCATGGATAACACTGACCTTTATACATTATAACACTACCTCTATACATGAATGGATAACACTGACCTTTATACATTATAACACTGACCTTTATACATTCAATGGATAACACTGACCTTTATACATTCAATGGATAACACTGACCTTTATACATTCAATGGATAACACTGACCTTTATACATTCAATGAATAACACTGACCTTTATACATTCAATGGATAACACTGACCTTTATACATTCAATGGATAACACTGACCTTTATACATTCAAACTCCATAATTGACATCCACCATCTTACCCATGACAATGACAGGGAAGGATAACACTGACCTTTATACATTATAACACTGACCTTTATACATTATAACACTGACCTTTATACATTATAACACTGACCTTTATACATTATAACACTGACCTTTATACATTATAACACTGACCTTTATACATTATAACACCTACCTACACCATCAGCATGAATGGATAACACTGACCTTTATACATTATAGATAACACCTACCTACACCATCAGCATGAATGGATAACACTGACCTTTATACATTATAACACTGACCTTTATACATTATAACACTGACCTTTATACATTATAACACTGACCTTTATACATTATAACACTGACCTTTATACATTATAACACCTACCTACACCATCAGCATGAATGGATAACACTGACCTTTATACATTATAGATAACACCTACCTACACCATCAGCATGAATGGATAACACTGACCTTTATATATTATAACACCTACCTACACCATCAGCATGAATGGATAACACTGACCTTTATACATTCAATGGATAACACTGACCTTTATACATTCAATGGATAACACTGACCTTTATACATTATAGATAACACCTACCTACACCATCAGCATGAATGGATAACACTGACCTTTATACATTATAACACCTACCTACACCATCAGCATGAATGGATAACACTGACCTTTATACATTCAATGGATAACACTGACCCTTATACATTCAATGGATAACACTGACCTTTATACATTCAAACTCCACAATCGACATCCGCCATCTTACCCGTGACAATGACAGGGAAAACAGTACATGCGACCAAACGATGATAGAACTACCATGCACAGTGAGCAGGGTTTGAGGCTGTAGACAGTCAATGACACTATGCAAATAGCAAATAAGATTATGCAAGCTGAGGCTGTTGACAGTCAATGACACTATGCAAGTAGCAAATAAGATTATGCAAGCTGAGGCTGTAGACAGTCAATGACACTATGCAAGTAGCAAATAAGATTATGCAAGCTGAGGCTGTTGACAGTCAATGACACTATGCAAGTAGCAAATAAGATTATGCAAGCTGAGGCTGTAGACAGTCAATGACACTATGCAAGTAGCAAATAAGATTATGCGAGCTGAGGCTGTAGACAGTCAATGACACTATGCTAGTAGCAAATAAGATTATGCAAGTAGCTAAATCAGACTTCGAAAGTTGCCAACAAGGCCACAAAGTGGACGCTAAGACTTAAAAGTCCGGGTACAAGCAACCGGAAGTTACAGACACAAAGAGATCACTTGGTAGTTCCAATATCATGCTTGACTGCACATGACTCCACCGGTCAGTCAACAATGTAAGCAAAGTAATATTGTATCATCTAGCTTATCAGAAATTCCAGAGAGTTGTGAAATGTACAATCACAAATCACATTATTAACCAAAACAAACAATGTGTTCAAAGCGTGTAGTGAAGACAGAATCAGGTGGGAAAAGAAGACAGATAAGCGCCACACGTCCCACTCTGACAGCAACTCTGGAATGAATGACAAAACTTCGCGCTCTCTCTCGCCAGATCCTGAATCCTGACAGAATTCTGGGAATCAAAATCTAAATCAAACTGACCATCACACCTTCCGCCAGACTACA
>CM060306.1:880000-937500 GCA_030674185.1 Monoplex corrugatus
ACCACACACATCACCCACATAAATTAGACACTCATTTCAATTTATCAAACATCACTCATACAAACCAGACAGGAGTCCTGACCTTGAGAACATCAAAGAAGGATCGCAGCACGTCTTTGTCAGAACAGCAGACAATGATCTGGTCACCGATCACCACATGGTGCGTCAGGATCTTAAACTTTTCACTGCCCAAGATCTGTGAGCACAAACAACATACCACTACAGTCAGCATCTTTATTATCTTCCTATTATCTTGATTATCTTGAACTTTTTACTGCCTATGATACGATCTGTGGCCATAGACAAAATATCACTCCAGTCCGCATGTTTATCTTCCTATTATCTTGATTATCTTAAACTTTTTACTGCCCATGATCTGTGGGCACAGACAACAGAATACAATATGGTTAGCATGTTTATCTTCCTAGTATCTTGATTATCTTAAACTTTTCAATGCCCAGGATCTCTGGGTACTACCAATATAGTCAGCATGTTTATCTTTGCATCATCTAGAATTAACAAAAGTACCTTCCACTTAAGTGGTAAATACAGTAATTCTCATTTTGAATTTACAAAAACAGGAAACATCATATGATAAGATAACAGACGTGACCTTCAGGAGATGCCTCAAGCTTGTAATGAGCGGTTTCCCGCTGTCTGTGGGGGGTTGAGGGGAGGAGTCAGTATGCTGGGTTTGTGATGACGTCAATGGCAGTTTTCTAAGCGTGTTGTCCTCCTCCTCCCATTGCGTCACCGTCACTGAGCTGTTGTCACTGGGGGCACACGACGGTCGTGTGTCGGCTGAGATCTTCTTTGTGTTGATCTTAATGAACCCTTCCTCCGTTTCTGGGGACAGGAGACAGGAAATAAATAAACAAATCTTCCTTGTGTAATGCTGTTCTCCAAAATCATGTGGACTTATTCTGCATCACTCGTGATCAGACTTTACCTTTCTACATAACTATGGAAAACTTGAGCTCTTAGAAGAGCTGACCACACTCCACTAGCCTGGGTCTTCAACGATGTCATCATTAGTATAACATAAACCTTTACAGATGTCATCAACACTATAACATAAACCTTTACAGATGTCATCATCACTATAACATAAACCTTTACAGATGTCATCATCACTATAACATAAACCTTTACAGATGTCATCACTAACATAAACCTTTACAGATGTCATCATCACTACAACATAAACCTTTACAGATGTCATCATTGCTATAACATAAACTTTTACAGATGTCATCATCACTATAACATAAACCTTTACAGATGTCATCATCACTATAACATAAACCTTTACAGATGTCATCATCAGTATAACATAAACCTTTACAGATATCATCATCACTAACATAAACTTTTACAGATGTCATCATCAGTATAACATAAACCTTCACAGATGTCATCATCACTATAACATAAACCTTTACAGATGTCATCATCGCTATAACATAAACTTTTACAGATGTCATCATCGCTATAACATAAACCTTTACAGATGTCATCATCACTATAACATAAACCTTTACAGATGTCATCATCACTAACATAAACCTTTACATATGTCATCATCACTATAACATAAACCTTTACATATGTCATCATCATCACTAACATAAACCTTTACAGATGTCATCATCACTATAACATAAACCTTTACAGATGTCATCATCACTATAACATAAACCTTTACAGATATCATCATCGCTATAACATAAACCTTTACAGATGTCATCATCACTATAACATAAACCTTTACAGATGTCATCATCACTATAACATAAACCTTTACAGATATCATCATCACTAACATAAACCTTTACAGATGTCATCATCACTATAACATAAACCTTTACAGATATCATCATCGCTATAACATAAACCTTTACAGATGTCATCATCGCTATAACATAAAACCTTTACAGATGTCATCATCACTATAACATAAACCTTTACAGATGTCATCATCACTATAACATAAACCTTTACAGATGTCATCATCACTATAACATAAACCTTTACAGATGTCATCATCACTAACATAAACCTTTACAGATATCATCATCACTATAACATAAACCTTTACAGATGTCATCATCACTATAACATAAACCTTTACAGATGGCATCATCACTATAACATAAACCTTTACAGATATCATCATCACTAACATAAACCTTTACAGATGTCATCATCACTATAACATAAACCTTTACAGATATCATCATCACTAACATAAACCTTTACAGATGTCATCATCACTATAACATAAACCTTTACAGATGTCATCATCACTATAACATAAACCTTTACAGATATCATCATCACTAACATAAACCTTTACAGATGTCATCATCACTATAACATAAACCTTTACAGATATCATCATCACTAACATAAACCTTTACAGATGTCATCATCACTATAACATAAACCTTTACAGATATCATCATCACTAACATAAACCTTTACAGATGTCATCATCACTATAACATAAACCTTTACAGATATCATCATCGCTATAACATAAACCTTTGCAGATGTCATCATCGCTAAAACATAAACCTTTACAGATGTCATCATCACTATAACATAAACCTTTACAGATGTCATCATCACTATAACATAAATATTTACAGATGTCATCATCACTATAACATAAACCTTTACAGATATCATCATCAGCATAACATAAACCTTTACAGATGTCATCATCACTATAAACATAAACCTTTACAGATATCATCATCACTAACATAAACCTTTACAGATGTCATCATCACTATAACATAAACCTTTACAGATGTCATCATCACTATAACATAAACCTTTACAGATGTCATCATCACTATAACATAAACCTTTACAGATGTCATCATCGCTATAACATAAACTTTTACAGATGTCATCATCAGTATAACATAAACTTTTACAGATGTCATCATCACTATAACATAAACCTTTACAGATGTCATCATCACTATAACATAAACCTTTACAGATGTCATCATTGCTATAACATAAACCTTTACAGATGTCATCATCACTATAACATAAACCTTTACAGATGTCATCATCAGTACAACATAAACCTTTACAGATGTCATCATCACTATAACATAAACCTTTACAGATGTCATCATCACTATAACATAAACCTTTACAGATGGCATCATCACTATAACATAAACCTTTACAGATGGCATCATCACTATAACATAAACCTTTACAGATGTCATCATCACGAACATAAACCGTTACAGATGGCATCATCACGAACATAAACCTTTACAGATGGCATCATCACTATAACATAAACCTTTACAGATGTCATCATCACGAACATAAACCTTTACAGATGTCATCATCAGTATAACATAAACCTTTACAGATGTCATCATCAGTATAACATAAACCTTTACAGATGTCATCATCACTATAACATAAACCTTTACAGATGTCATCATCACTATAACATAAACCTTTACAGATGTCATCATCAGTATAACATAAACCTTTACAGATGTCATCATCACGAACATAAACCTTTACAGATGTCATCATCAGTATAACATAAACCTTTACAGATGTCATCATCACTATAACATAAACCTTTACAGATGTCATCATCACTATAACATAAACCTTTACAGATGTCATCATCAGTATAACATAAACCTTTACAGATGTCATCATCACTATAACATAAACCTTTACAGATATCATCATCACTATAACATAAACCTTTACAGATATCATCATCACTAACATAAACCTTTACAGATGTCATCATCACTATAACATAAACCTTTACAGATGTCATCATCAGTATAACATAAACCTTTACAGATGTCATCATCACTATAACATAAACCTTTACAGATGTCATCATCACTATAACATAAACCTTTACAGATGTCATCATCACTATAACATAAACCTTTACAGATGTCATCATCACTATAACATAAACCTTTACAGATGTCATCATCAGTATAACATAAACCTTTACAGATGTCATCATCACTATAACATAAACCTTTACAGATGTCATCATCAGTATAACATAAACCTTTACAGATGGCATCATCACTATAACATAAACCTTTACAGATGTCATCATCACGAACATAAACCTTTACAGATGTCATCATCACGAACATAAACCTTTACAGATGGCATCATCACTATAACATAAACCTTTACAGATGTCATCATCACGAACATAAACCTTTACAGATGGCATCATCACTATAACATAAACCTTTACAGATGTCATCATCACGAACATAAACCTTTACAGATGTCATCATCGCTATAACATAAACCTTTACAGATGTCATCATCAGCATAACATAAACCTTTACAGATGGCATCATCACTATAACATAAACCTTTACAGATGTCATCATCACTATAACATAAACCTTTACAGATGTCATCATGATATGTGTGTTTGTGTATGTACCTTCCTGGTTCTCCATATCAATAATGGAATCTTCAGTGGGTGGGCCTTCCAGCAGCGTTTCCGTCAAGCGACTGCCACAGGCCTTCAGGATCCAGACGAAGGCGACATGTAGCATCTTAAAGATGTTCCTGTCCCCAGTCAACTCCATCAAGGAGCGAGCCGGCTTGTTGTGCACGCCCTTCTTCTTGAGAAAGTTGTGAGGCTCCAGTTGTGACGTTCTGTTCACCGCCTGGGGCATTTTGTCCGCCTCCTCCGTCATCACCTGAACAACACACCGATATACACAGCTCACAGTTCTGTCAGCGAGAGACCACAAATTAACACAACTTTTCAATTCTGGCATGCTATAGAACCATGCTACTGGACAGAGGTAAGTCCCATCAGCATTCGTCTGTTATGCTTCAATCCAAAGCACTCCAAGTGGTATAACCCCTACCTTCAGTCTATAGTACCACCCGTACTGTAGCCCTTACCTTCAGTCTATAGTACCACCTGTACTGTAGCCCTTCCCTTCAGTCTATGGTACCACCTGTACTGTAGCCCTTACCTTCAGTCTATAGTACCCCTGTGGTGTAGCCCTTACCTTCAGTCTATAGTACCACCTGTACTGTAGCCCTTACCTTCAGTCTATATTACCCCCTGTATAGCCCATACCTTCAGTCTATAGTACCACCTGTACTGTAGCCCTTACCTTCAGTCTACAGTACCCCTTGTGGTGTAGCCCTTACCTTCAGTCTATAGTATCCCTTTGTAGTGTAGCCCTTACCTTCAGTCTATAGTACCCCCTGTGTAGCCCTTACCTTCAGTCTATAGTACCCCCTGTGGTGTAGCCCTTACCTTCAGTCTATAGTACCCCCTGTGGTGTAGCCCTTACCTTCAGTCTATAGTACCCCCTGTGGTGTAGCCCTTACCTTCAGTCTATAGTACCCCCTGTGGTGTAGCCCTTACCTTCTGTGCTTTGCTCTTAAGCCTGTCGATGGTGGTCTGTATCTGGGGCAGGAGGAAGGGCCAAGAGTTGAGGAGATAAATCCTGTCCATCATGAACACCACGATGCTGTACAACCGCTGACGACCGCGAGCCTGGTTGTCCGCCACATAGAACGTGTGACTCAACACATTGCCGTTCTGATCGTCCCCAAAGAAAATGGGACCTTCACGCCCGGGACACACCTGTAAGTAATAAAAACTTGTTCTAATCGAACAGTTTTCCTCACAAAGACCCACAGACTGCCAACTGTTTCTGCTGATCACAAGCTTTCAATCTGGTCCCAACACCTTGTGATCATGAATAATGTCTGTTGTATGATGTCTGTTGTAGTATGATGAGTGATGTCAGTTGTATAATGAGAGATATAATGAATGGTGGCTGTTGTATAATGACAGATCTGTTGTATCAGGTACCCACACTTTATAATATAAGAATAAAGATATGTCCAGAGGAAAATCACTGACAGCATATGTCATCTGTATTTTATCTGCTTGTATTGTTTCTCCTCAGTAGCTGGACCAGTGCTTGAGATGGGATCTCTGTGATGAATCCTCCTTAGCCAACTCCAAACTTCACTTCCTTATTTTGATGATGATGATGACAATGAACAGAATGATGACAAGAATGAATAACAATGATCAAGCAGACATGATGATGACTACGATGATGACAATGACAATGACAACGCCGATGATGATGACAACAACGATGATGATGATGATGAATCAGACACAATGATACTGATGAAGCACACACACTGACGATGAAGCAGATAACCATCTTTATAACTTTTTTGTCTCACCTCACAGCTGAGACTGCGGATACAGGCTTGCCTCATGCGTGTGAAGATCTGGGGAATGTGTGGGTGTTGCGTGCTGATGTAACTTAGGCCGTATGCTTCTTCATCATGACTCACGTAGCCTGTCTTCACCGACTGGCAGCCCTGAAATGACAAGAGCACTCATCTAGTTCTTCACAGCTATCAGTTCAAATCTACATACACTTATAACCTGAAAATGAAAGGATACATGCTAATATCCTATCTTCACTCAATGACAGCCATAAAACAATAAGCAGGCAAACCTACAATTACTGACCTCTTCGCCATGTTATGACTGATACAATCTCTCTTCACCCAATTCTTTATCATGACCGACATGCAGGCCTACATTGTGTGTGAGTGTGTGAGGTGTGTGTGTGTGTGTGTGTGTGTGTAGTGTGTGTGTGTGTGACTGTGTGTGGTTAGCAAATCAGTCATTCAGTAGGCCTATGTCTCACCTCGCAAACAGCCTTTGCATGATCACTTGACGAATCCCTTGGTGCTGGTGTAAATCCTGATGGCGGCAGAGCACTGGAGTCTCCTGCTGCCTGTCCCCCATGACCCAATGAAACTGATTTTACCGTCTTCAGTCGCTCCGACAAACTGGACAGCCGTTCTCTGGACACACCTGCAATACCTCCATAATCCTCTCCCTCCGGCTCACCTGCCTCGTGAGGTCTTAATGTCTGCGTACAGAACAAGATCTTAGGCCCGTGTACTTCACAAAAATGGCACAAGGAAATGATCGCGTTCATGTTTCTGGTAGAAAGGGCAACAAGCTGTCAAATAATCAGCGCCATACAGACGAAGTGGACACACACAGTGGCTGTCATGTGACTTTGTTATGATTCTGAGTCATGAACCACTTGAGTCTGAACGATTTGAGAATAAATGAGTGGTGAGGGGGAGAGTTCAATATTTTCAACAGTAGGCCTATAACAGAACAGACAAGTTGAGGATAGGTTAAAGAGAGAAAGGAGCGGAGGGGAAGGGAAGTATATTGCTTTCAATTAACATTTTACACAAATGCCATTTTACAAGCATTTGGTGATAGGCCTTTCGGCTGAGAGCCTAAAGTTAACATATAATACATATGTTCCGCCGACTTTACGCCCCATTTGTTGAACTTTTTGGTTATTAGGCCTACAGTTTGCATGGAACAGAGTTTAGCTGGTTAAATTGGGTGGCAGGCCATTTGATATCAACATTATTCAGATGTATGCGCCAACGTCTGCAAGTAGTAAGGACGAAATTGACAACTTCTACGAAATATTACAAATTAGAGATGGCCAAGGCCCAATGTAAATCACAAGAAGTTACAATAATAATGGGAGATTTTAATGCTTAAGTGGGACAGGATAGAGTGGAGGATATAGTTGGACCTCATGGCCTTGGTACACAAAATGAAAGGGGAGGGAAACTTGTAGAATGGGCACAGATGAATGAGTTCATTGTAGGAAACACCTGGTTTGAGCAGCCTGATACTAGTGATAGAAGAAAATGGACTTGGATGAGTCCAGGAAACAATACCAAAAATCAGATTGACTACATCCTGATCAATAAAAGATTTAGAAATTCTTTACTGACAGCAAAAACACTAGCAGGCACAGACTACAACAGTGACCACAGTCCTGTAGTGGAAAGATTTAGGCTGAAATTAAGGAAAAGGAAACAGACCAAAAGCAACATCAAACTAAACCTTGAACTCTTAAAGACAGTACAGATGAAGTGATATGTAAAAAAATTAACGTACATGTTCAAAACAAATTCAGTGCTCTGGAAGACATTGGTGACAGTGAGGAACAATGGACAAAGTTGAGAAATTCGATAAATGAAGCTTGTGAAGAAATCCCTAAAGTAGATAGAAAAGCAACAAAACAAAACAAAACAAAAAAACAACAAAAAACAAAAACTGGATGACAAAAGAAATTCTAGGCTTGATGGACGAACAGAGGAAGGCAAAGAGAAACGAGGAGATATACAGGAAGGTAAACAAAGAAATCAGGAATAAGTGCAACGAAGCTAAGGAAGCTTGGCTGAAAACAATATGCAGAGAAATAGAAGACCAACACAAAACGGATCCTCATGGTATGTACAGAAGAATTGAAGAAATTGTCAACAGGAAAAAGACATGCACACCAACTGGTTGCTTAAAATCGAAAGATGGTACGCTTATCATGGAAAAAGACAAAATATTAGATAGATGTAGACAGTACATTAAAAACCTTTTTGAAGATGACAGAAACGAAGAAAACATTATAAGAAAGAACGTTGAAAGACCACCCATAATGAAAGATGAAGTTAGTACATTAAAGACCTTTTTGAAGATGACAGAAACGAAGAACACATTATAAGAAAGAACGTTGAAGGACCACCCATAATGAAAGATGAAGTTAGAGCAGCACTGAAAAAGATAAAACCAGGAAAAGCCCCAGGACCAGACAATATTACTACAGAGATGATTGAAGCCCTGGAGGAATTTGGCATAGAAAAAATGACAGTCCTCCTAAATGAGATTTATGACACTGGAAAAATCCCCAAAGATATGTCAAAATCAATTTTCACTGCACTTCCAAAGAAGAGAGGCTATAGAATGCGAACTCCATCGCACAATCAGTTTGATGTCATGTAACAAAAATCCTGTTAAGAAAAATCATGATGAGGACAAGGAATAGAATCAAAAGAAATTATAGCAGAGGAACAGTGTGGATTTGTGGAAGGGTAAGGAACTATTAATGCCATATACATCCTAAGAACTATCATAGAGAGGTCAATTGAGATGAATAAGGATTTGTATTTATGCTTTGTTGACTATACCAAGGCTTTCGATCGGGTAAGACATGAAGAATTGATCAACCAACTGGAGAGACTCAATGTTGATGGAAAAGATCTACGAATAATCAGAAATATGTACTGGGAACAAATAGCTGCAATGAGAATAGAAAACAATATAAGCTCTTTCCAAAACATCAAAAGAGGAGTCAGACAGGGTTGTGTTTTGTCACCAGATCTGTTTTCACTTTACAGCGAAAACATCATGAGAAACCTAGAAGAAGACCCTGGATTAAAGGTTGGAGGAAAAATTATAAACAACATTCGATACGCAGATGACACCGTGCTAATTGCAGAAAATGAAAGAGATCTGCAGTCCCTTGTGAATATACTAGAAATAGAAAGCAAAGGTAAGTGGTTGGAACTAAACAGCAGGAAGACTGAAGTCATGGTGATCAGTAAAAAACATGAAATCCCCTCATGCAAAATAACAGCAAATGGCACAACCTTGAGACAGGTTGATAAGTTTAAATACCTGGAAACGATCATTTCATCAGATGGCAGATGCAATCAGAAATAGCCGGCAGAATCGGCCAAGCCAAAACAATATTCAAGAAGATGACAAGCATCCTTACCAACAAATGCTTATCAGTTAACATCAGGAAGAGAGTTCTTGAATGTTCTATAGAACCAATACTGTTGTACGGATGCGAGGCGTGGACAGTCAGCAAGCAAAGCCAGAACAGGATCAAGGCAGCCGAGATGTGGTTTCTCAGAAGAATGTTAGAGTTCCATGGACAGCAAAGAAAACAAACGGGACAGTCTTGATGGAGGCAGACACAAGTAGATCACTCATAAGGAAGATTAGGAAAAGACAAGCAACATTTATAGGCCATTTTATGAGGAAGGGGGATTTGGAGCACCTGGTCACGGCGGGAAAGGTGGAGGGAAAGAGAACACCGGGTAGACCCAGGGAGAGAATGCTGGACGGACTTGCAGAGTGGCTGGGGATGAAGAGGGTGGGGGGCAACGAGAGATAGAGACAGATGGAAGTCCATGATTGCCAACGCCATGCGGCAGGGCACTTGATGATGATGATGATGAGTCATGATTTATGGCTGCGAAGCCTGGACTCTGAAAAAAACTGATTGCAGAAGAGAACTAATGAAAGTGTCCTGGAAGAACTTGATACCACCAGAAAACTTCTAGCAGACATCAACAAGAGAAGACTAAAATACATTGGCCATGTGTCACGCAACAAGAACATGGACCTCATGGCAACCATCCTTCAAGGAAAAACAGTGGTACAAAGGAAGAAAGGCAGACCTCCAATCTCATACATCGAGAACATAACCAACATCAATGGCCTAAGTATTCAAGAAATTATCCACAAAAGTCAAGACAGAGCGGCCTGGAGTTAGATGGTGGTGTCCAAGTGTGCAGTGGCCAACACCAAACTCGGTGATGCCAACATGAGACAGGTGAGATGTTGTACCTGTTTGGTCACCTCCACCTCAAGTCATCAAGTGTCCTATCTCTCCCTCATGTTAAGACCTTGCCAGCACACAAAGGGTTTTGCATATGCTCAAGGAGTCTGCCAGATACTACTTAGTCAGTGCTGTCAGATTCAGAGTGGAGAGCATATGGAACTGCCCAAGTACAAGGAATCCCTTTTGAACAAATTCCAAATTCCAGACTGTAGTCACAGAAACGATCGCCATGGAAAGATTCCTCCAACTTGTGAAACAGATCAAGTAAAACTGCAGAACTCGTATTTGGAGAATAATGAGATGAGAATGACAAGGGATGTGGCAGAGTGTTCTGTTGATGGCAACATGCCAACTGATGTTTCCTGTTTGTTCTATGGCAAGAGGCATGACTGGCATTTCAGATCTGCATCTTCATTAGAAGCATCCTGTAGTGTTCTTGATCAACAGTTTGTCCCATTGGAACACTATACATAGACAATATACCCTTCATGTCATAGGCAGTACAATTGGACTGTATGCATAGTCAAGAAACCCTTCATGTCATAGGCAATACTATCATCATCTTTGTATTTCCTATTTTCTTGACTTGACAGGCCATGGAGAGGCCGTAGTGTACCACTCTCGTACTTATCTCCTTAATTCAACCTGGCTAATAACTTCTAGTCTAGGTTTTGTTGATAACATCCATTTTGAAAATGTGCACTCTGATAATTATCTCATTAATTCAGTCTGGCTCATAACTTCTAGTCTACATTTTGTTGATAACATCCATTTTGAAAATGTGCACTCTGATAATTATCTCATTAATTCAGTCTGGCTCATAACTTCTAGTCTACATTTTGTTGATGGCAACATCCATTTTGAAAATGTACCACTCTGATGATTATCTCCTTAATTCAACCTGGCTCATAACTTCTAGTCTAAGTTTTGTTGATGGCAACATCCATTTAGAAAACTGCCACCCTCACTTTTTGTAGCCTACCTGTTGAACATTTTCTGCAACAGTGATGTGTGCCCATTTTTCGTCTTCAGTAAGGCAGTGCAGGATCACCCTGCGGCAACAATGTACTTGTGGCATAGAAGCTTGGCTGGAATGACTACGCTCAACAAGAAAAGACAGCTTGACAGGAGAAGACCTTAATTTCTGCATCTGCAATTCTCCACTGCAGCTAATTGGAAGATAAAGAATTGCTGTTATTTTCTCTCATTGTGTGTGAGTACAAGCATGCATAATTGCATGTGATTTAATGTCCATTCACATATGTGGTTTTAGACAAATGTTATGTGCATGTGTTCATATGTGTGTCATGCATGTGTTTGTTTGTTTGTTTGTGTGAGTGTGAGTGTGAGTGTGTGTGTGTGTGTGTGTGTGTGTGTGTGTGTGTGTGTGTGTGTGTGTGTGTGTGTGTGTGTGTGCATGCGTGCGAAAACTTCCACTCAGAAAATCAAAGCATAAAACTACATGAAGCCAAAGAATGATTTTAGATCATTTTACTCTGAACACATAGGAAGCAGAGCGTACAGACATGAAGAAAAGATGGTGCAGACAGCAAATCCACAGTGTTAATTTAACACTGAAGTTCTTGTACATCAATTATGGTAACACACAATCCACAATGCTGACAGTGGGGATCTGGTACATTAATTAACACACAATCCACAATGCTGACAGTGGGGATCTGGTACATTAATTAACACACAATCCACAATGCTGACAGTGGGGATCTGGTACATTAATTAACACACAATCCACAATGCTGACAGAGGGTTGTGATGTTTTAATTAACACACAATCCACAATGCTGACAATGAGGTTCTGGTACATCAATTGACACACAATCCACACTTTTGACAGAGGTGTGTGGTATGGTAATTAACACACAATCCACAATGTGACAGTGGGTTCTGGTACATTAATTAACACACAATCCACGATGTTGACAGAGGGGTGTGTATAACTGACACACAATCCACAATGTTGACAGAGGTGTAATAATTAACACATAATCCACAATGTTGACAGAGGGGTGTGATAATTAACACACAATCCACAGTGTTGACAGAGGGTGTGATAATTAACACACAATCCACAATGTTGACAGAGGGGTGTGATAATTAACACACAATCCACAGTGTTGACAGAGGGGTGTGATAATTAACACACAATCCACAATGTTGACAGAGGGGTGTGATAATTAACACACAATCCACAATGTTGACAGTGGGGTGTGATACATTAACACACAATCCACAATGTTGACAGAGGTGTGATAATTAACACACAATCCACAATGTTGACAGAGGGGTGTGATAATTAACACACAATCCACAATGTTGACAGAGGGGTGTGATAATTAACACACAATCCACAATGTTGACAGTGGGGTGTGATACATTAACACACAATCCACAATGTTGACAGAGGGGTGTGATAATTAACACACAATCCACAATGTTGACAAGGGGTGTGATAATTAACAACAATCCACAATGTTGACAGAGGGGTGTGATAATTAACACACAATCCACAATGTTGACAGAGGGTGTGATAATTAACATACAATCCACAATGTTGACAGAGGGGTGTGATAATTAACACACAATCCACAATGTTGACAGAGGTGTGTGATAATTAACACACAATCCACAATGTTGACAGAGGGGTGTGATAATTAACACACAATCCACAATGTTGACAGAGAGGTGTGTGATAATTAACACACAATCCACAATGTTGACAGAGGGGTGTGATAATTAACACACAATCCACAATGTTGACAGAGGGGTGTGATAATTAACACACAATCCACAATGTTGACAGAGGGGTGATGATAACACACAATCCACAATGTTGACAGAGAGGTGTGATAATTAACACACAATCCACAATGTTGACAGAGGGGTGTGATAATTAACACACAATCCACAATGTTGACAGAGGGGTGTGATAATTAACACACAATCCACAATGTTGACAGAGGGGTGTGATAATTAACACACAATCCACAATGTTGACAGAGGGGTGTGATAATTAACACACAATCCACAATGTTGACAGAGGGGTGTGATAACACACAATCCACAATGTTGACAGAGGGTGTGATAACACACAATCCACAATGTTGACAGAGGGGTGTGATAACACACAATCCACAATGTTGACAGAGGGTGTGATTAACACACAATCCACAATGTTGACAGACGGGTGTGATATTAACACACAATCCACAGTGTTGACAGAGGGGTGTGATAATTAACACACAATCCACAATGTTGACAGAGGTGTTGATAATTAACACACAATCCACAATGTTGACAGAGGGGTGTGATAATTAACACACAATCCACAATGTTGACAGAGGGGTGTGATAATTAACACACAATCCACAATGTTGACAGAGGGGTGTGATAACACACAATCCACAATGTTGACAGAGGGGTGTGATAACACACAATCCACAATGTTGACAGAGGGGTGTGTAATTAACACACAATCCACAATGTTGACAGAGGGGTGTGATAACACACAATCCACAATGTTGACAGAGGGGTGTGATAATTAACACACAATCCACAATGTTGACAGAGGGGTGTGATAATTAACACACAATCCACAATGTTGACAGAGGGGTGTGATAATTAACACACAATCCACAATGTTGACAGAGGGGTGTGATAATTAACACACAATCCACAATGTTGACAGAGGGGTGTGATACATTAATTAAAACACAATCCACAATGTTGACAGAGGGTGTGATAATACACAATCCACAATGTTGACAGAGGGGTGTGATATATTAAACACACAATCCACAATGTTGACAGAGAGGTGTGATAACACACAATCCACAATGTTGACAGAGGGGTGTGATAATTAACACACAATCCACAATGTTGACAGTGGGGTGTGATAAACTAACACAAATCACAATGTTGACAGAGGGGTGTGATAACACACAATCACTCAATGTTGACAGAGAGGTGTGATAATTAACACACAATCCACAATGTTGACAGTGGGGTGTGATAATTAACACACAATCCACAATGTTGACAGAGGGGTGTGATAATTAAACACACAATCCACAATGTTGACAGAGAGGTGTGATAATTAACACACAATCCACAATGTTGACAGAGGGGTGTGATAATTAATACACAATCTACAATGTTGACAGAGGGGTGTGATACATTAATTAAAACACAATCCACAATGTTGACAGAGAGGTGTGATAATTAACACACAATCCACAATGTTGACAGTGGGTTTCTGGTATATTAATTAACACACAATCCACAATGTTGACAGAGGGGTGTGATAATTAACACACAATCCACAATGTTGACAGACGGGTGTGATAATTAACACACAATCCACAATGTTGACAGAGGGGTGTGATAATTAACACACAATCCACAATGTTGACAGACGGGTGTGATAATTAACACACAATCCACAATGTTGACAGACGGGTGTGATAATTAACACACAATCCACAGTGTTGACAGTGGGTTTCTGGTATATTAATTAACACACAATCCACAATGTTGACAGACGGGTGTGATAATTAACACACAATCCACAGTGTTGACAGTGGGTTTCTGGTATATTAATTAACACACAATCCACAATGCTGATACCCAGAACTGAATGTGCTAAGGGCTTGCTGGGAAGACTGGGACCACACAGTTGAGTCTCATCCACTTTTCAAAGCATCATTGAGGGTACTGAATTTTCCTGATCAACACTGCAGGTGTCTCAGGGCTTGACTGATGCCAGGATGCAATGGACCTTTTCTGTGGAATCATCTGCCCTTTGATCTAAAAATTTGCCAAAACTGTCCTCTTTTAAATCCAGCCTCAAGCCCATCTTTTGTATAAATCTATCTAGTTAAATGAACTTTGTTATGTTGAGCTTACCCCATCCTGTTTTACTGTTTTGGTAGTATGTTGCACATGGATGCTATTGAGAGTGTGTGCATGATGTTAATGGGCACTTAGATTTGATTTTATCAAGATTTTGCGCTATATAAAATATTGTATATTATTATTATTATTATATATTATTATAAAAATAAAGAATGTGTCTTACAATGTTACGTGTAGCTTTCATTTATTTTTGCGGCTAATAATGGAAAGCACTTAGAGCATTGTTAGGTTCACTATAAATATACATTATCACTATCATTATTATACATGTAAGCACAGCATACACTTTCAGTCCAATAAAAAAAACTCCACAGTATCAACCCCATTCTCCTCATCACACCACTGTCCTTGATTCTGTGGCCTTCCCTGCCCTGTTGTCACGATGACGTCAGTTTGGGTGGGTCTGGAGCGACACAGATGCCGTGCACATGATGGAACAGTCACACACACAAAAATAGTGAAATGTCAAGATTTATAAAATGACGTACAACATGCCACTAAGTAAGCAGTTCTTTGTTGTGCTCTTTTTTCTTTCTTTCTTTTTTGTTTGTTTGTTTTGTTGTTGTTGTAAAGCCAGGTCTGTAAACTAGGCCTGCCTATCTCAACACAAATGAACAAATCTTACTTTTGTAGAAAGGCAAAAGGAAAAAAACAAAACAAAACAAACAAACAACAACAAAAGAATGGGCCCTGAACAGCAGCTGCACAACGTTGTATATATCATGGACAGTTTGACATCATTCTGGCACTTACATAATGATGGGATGAAATGCTGACCCTGCTCAATGTGAAATAAATTACTGATAAAACACAATGCTGACCCTGCTCAATGTGAAGTAAATTACTTATAAAACACAATGCTGACCCTGCTCAATGTGAAGTAAATTACTTATAAAACACAATGCTGACCCTGCTCAATGTGAAATAAATTACTTATAAAACACAATGCTGACCCTGCTCAATGTGAAGTAAATTACTGATAAAACACAATGCTGACCCTGCTCAATGTGAAGTAAATTACTGATAAAACACAATGCTGACCCTGCTCAATGTGAAGTAAATTACTTATAAAACACAATGCTGACCCTGCTCAATGTGAAGTAAATTACTTATAAAACACAATGCTGACCCTGCTCAATGTGAAGTAAATTACTTATAAAACACAATGCTGACCCTGCTCAATGTGAAGTAAATTACTTATAAAACACAATGCTGACCCTGCTCAATGTGAAGTAAATTACTTATAAAACACAATGCTGACCCTGCTCAATGTGAAGTAAATTACTTATAAAACACAATGCTGACCCTGCTCAATGTGAAGTAAATTACTTATAAAACACTAGTGTACAAATACACAGATGTATCCCATTACCTTACACCAAACTACAACACAGGTACAGAACCTGAACAAACTGTCATCCAGGTGATACAACTTACAGACTGTAGTAATTCTTCTTATAATAACAGCCAATACACCATAGACCATATGATCCATACGACCCATTACGTCTACTTATAATAACAGCCAACATACTATAGTCCATATGACCCATTGTCTACTTATAATAACAGCCAACATACTATAGTCCATATGACCCATATGACCCATTGTCTACTTATAATAACAACCAACATACTATAGTCCATATGACCCATTAAGTCTACTTATAATAACAACCAACACACTATAGACCATATGATCCATTACGTCTACTTATAATAACAGCCAATACACTATAGTCCATATGACCCATTATGTCTACTTATAATAACAACCAACACACTATAGTCCATATGACCCATTATGTCTACTTATAATAACAACCAACACACTATAGTCCATATGACCCATTAAGTCTACGTATAATAACAACCAATACACCATAGTCTATACAATCCATTAAGTCTACTTATAATAACAACCAACACACTATAGTCCATATGATCCATTATGTCTACTTATAATAACAGCCAACATACTACAGTCCATATGATCCATTACGTCTACTTATAATAACAACCAACATACTATAGTCCATATGATCCATTATGTCTACTTATAATACAGCCAACATACTATAGTCCATATGATCCATTACGTCTACTTATAATAACAACCAACACACTGTAGTCCATATGATCCATTACGTCTACTTATAATAACAACCAACATACCATAGTCCATATGATCCATTATGTCTACTTATAATAACAACCAACACACTATAGTCCATATGATCCATTATGTCTACTTATAATAACAACCAACATACCATAGTCCATATGATCCATTATGTCTACTTATAATAACAACCAACATACCATAGTCCATATGACCCATTACATCTACTTATAATAACAACCAATACACTATAGGCCATATGACCCATTATGTCTACTTATAATAACAACCAATACACTATAGGCCATATGACCCATTATGTCTACTTATAATAACAACCAATACACTATAGTCCATACGATCCATCAAGTCTACTTATAATAAAAACCAACACACTATAGTCCATATGATCCATTATGTCTACTTATAATAACAACCAACACACTATAGTCCATATGACCCATTACGTCTACTTATAACAGCCAACATTCTATAGTCCATATGATCCATCAAGTCTACTTATAATAACAACCAACATTCTATAGTCCATACGATCCATCAAGTCTACTTATAATAACAGCCAACATTCTATAGTCCATATGACCCATTAAGTCTACTTATAATAACAGCCAACATTCTATAGTCCATATGACCCATTAAGTCTACTTATAATAACAGCCAACATACTATAGTCCATATGACCCATTATGTCTACTTATAATAACAACCAACATTCTATAGTCCATATGACCCATTAAGTCTACTTATAATAACAGCCAACATTCTATAGTCCATATGACCCATTAAGTCTACTTATAATAACAGCCAACATTCTATAGTCCATATGACCCATTAAGTCTACTTATAATAACAGCCAACATTCTATAGTCTATATGACCCATTAAGTCTACTTATAATAACAGCCAACATTCTATTGTCCATACGATCCATCAAGTCTACTTATAATAACAACCAATACACTATAGTCCATATGACCCATTACGTCTACTTATAATAACAGCCAACACACTATAGTCCATATGATCCATTACGTCTACTTATAATAACAACCAATACACTATAGTCCATATGATCCATTAAGTCTAATTATAATAACAGCCAACACACTACAGTCCATACGATCCATTAAGTCTACTTATAATAACAACCAATACACTATAGTCCATATGATCCATTAAGTCTACTTATAATAACAACCAACACACTACAGTCCATACGACCCATTAAGTCTACTTATAATAACAACCAACACACTATAGTCCATATGATCCATATGATCCATTATGTCTACTTATAATAACAACCAATACACTATAGTCCATATGATCCATTAAGTCTACTTATAATAACAGCCAACATACCATAGTCCATATGATCCATTATGTCTACTTATAATAACAACCAATACACTATAGTCCATATGACCCATTATGTCTACTTATAATAACAACCAACATACTATAGTCCATATGACCCATTATGTCTACTTATAATAACAACCAATACACTATAGTCCATATGATCCATTAAGTCTAATTATAATAACAGCCAACATACTACAGTCCATATGATCCATTATGTCTACTTATAATAACAGCCAACATACCATAGTCCATATGATCCATTATGTCTACGTATAATAACAACCAATACACTATAGTCCATATGATCCATTAAGTCTACTTATAATAACAACCAATACACTATAGTCCATATGACCCATTACGTCTACTTATAATAACAGCCAACATTCTATAGTCCATATGATCCATTACGTCTACTTATAATAACAACCAACATACTATAGTCCATATGACCCATTAAGTCTACTTATAATAACAACCAACATACTATATTCCATATGATCCATTATGTCTACTTATAATAACAACCAACATACCATAGTCCATATGACCCATTAAGTCTACTTATAATAACAACCAACACACTATAGTCTTATATGATCCATTATGTCTACTTATAATAACAACCAACATACTATAGTCTATATGATCCATTATGTCTACTTATAATAACAACCAATACACTATTGTCCATATGATCCATCAAGTCTACTTATAATAACAACCAATACACTATAGTCCATATGACCCATTAAGTCTACTTATAATAACAGCCAACACACTATAGTCCATACGACCCATTACGTCTACTTATAATAACAGCCAATACACTATAGTCCATACGACCCATTACGTCTACTTATAATAACAGCCAACACACTATAGTCCATATGATCTGCTAAGCTTATTTATAATAACAACCAACATACTATAGTCATACGACCCATTACGTCTACTTATAATAACCGCCAATACACTATAGTCCATACGACCCATTACGTCTACTTATAATAACAGCCAACACACTATAGTCCATATGATCTGTTAAGCTTATTTATAATAACAACCAACATACTATAGTCCATACGACCCATTACGTCTACTTATAATAACAGCCAATACACTATAGTCCATATGATCCATTATGTCTACTTATAATAACAGCCAACATACTATAGTCCATATGACCCATTACGTCTACTGATGTTGACAGAGAAAACACACACACACACACATCATCCAGTTGCCTGCAACAAACACAGACAAGTCTAACATTTCACAAGCATGGCAGTACAAGTGTCCAAAGCTTTACTGGGATCACAATTTACACAAGGAAATGGTGCAGTAGTCAACAGACAAGCACATAAACACCAATAATAAATACAATGCCTCGTGTGGATAAACAGAAAGCATGAACATCCATTCAGATTTCATGTCTTAATTTTTCAATATAGACATGAATTCAGATCTCATGAAATGATTACAAATATTGATACAAATTCAGATCTCATGAAACGATTATAAATATTGATACAAATCTAGATCTTGTGACATATACTTATTAATATCACATATATTTAACTCTGACATGAAATACTTATTAATATCAACATATATGAAAAATACACACATAAAAGAGCAAGCAGAGAAAACAGCAATATGATGATATAGAAAAACCATAAGCACAGTATAAAAAGACAGCACAGAACAGATCCAGTTAATGACAAACAACAAGGACCTCAGATCAGATGTCAAATCAACAAGAGCTTTGACTTGGAACAATGTGAAGCAGTCATCAAAGATTAAACAGTTTTTTTTCCATCAGTGACAAAGATGATGGGCAATAACTGCAAGATCACACACAGAACAAGACAAATCCATTCACGTACAGGGACAAGAAGGTGTCTATAAATCCACATGAAAACCCGTACACACACTCAAGTCCAACATGTCAGTCTTTATGTACACATCTAACACTCCACTCTAACACAGACCTGTCTACCTCAGATTGACCTTCAGAGTAGCATTTTCATTATGTGTGAGTAATAAAGTGGCATTTGAGAGTAGCACCACCAATGTTCACAGTGACAAAATTAAAAACAAAAAATTTGTCATGTCATATTTATCATGAAAAAGTGGAACTAGTGATCGGCTGGGCTAATTGACTTTAAACAGCAAAAAATAGACATAAGCAACATAACAATATTTCTTCACAAACACATCACAATCAGGGCACCCCCACCCAACACGTCACAATCAGGGCCCCCCCCCCCCAACACGTCCCCAGGGCCCCCCCCCCTTTTCCTTCAACTGGGTGTGTAGCATTCATCAGTCTGAAAATAAAATTCAGTTTGATTTTTGCTGCTCTAGCATACCACATTTACTGTGAACACAGCAGTGTAGCATTCTGATGCTCAGCGGAGCATACTGTGCTCAAAACTACAGCGGTCAGCCAACAGATTCTGTGTCAACATCCAACAAGTTATCTGCCCTTATATTTTGTTCTGTCCACAAACTCCAAAAGATCAACAACGTACAGAAAGAGGAAGAGGAACAAGAACAATTCACCTGTGCCACATAAGACCCACGCCATCTCTACTATGTAGTGAAATAATTCGTTGTTTTTTTGTTTTTCTACATCAGACACCAGTCACAATTTTTTTATGTAGTGTTAACATGTTGACCTTCACTCACTACTTTCTGTTCTGAGTTAGTTCTTTTGTAAGATTTTAGAACGAATCAATGCTAATTCATGTTGTTTATGAGTTGAAGATAGTTCAGTATGATTCAGGCTGTTACTCAGGCTGTTAGTCAGTACATTATTCCCTTTTAACTGTATTCTGTGAGAGTCTACAATTATTGTAGAAGTTCTGTTGCCTTAAGTGTAAAGTGGGTAGCTTGGAGTGCAGAGTTGGAGGCAGGCCTCAATAACTTTGTGTCAGTCACATGTTAATAGTTGTGGGTTCGAACACAGGGTGCACTGCATTAAACCTGTGCATTACACCTGGCCTTTTCACTGCCTGTCATAGCATTACACCTGGCCTTTTCACTGCCTGTCACAGCATTATACCTGGCCTTTTCACTGTCTGTCACAGCATTAAACATGGCCTTTTCACTGTCTGTCACAGCATTATACCTGGCCTTTTCACTGTCTGTCACAGCATTAAACATGGCCTTTTCACTGTCTGTCACAGCATTAAACATGGCCTTTTCACTGCCTGTCACAGCATTATACCTGGCCTTTTCACTGTCTGTCACAGCATTAAACATGGCCTTTTCACTGTCTGTCACAGCATTATACCTGGCCTTTTCACTGTCTGTCACAGCATTAAACATGGCCTTTTCACTGCCTGTCACAGCATTATACCTGGCCTTTTCACTGTCTGTCACAGCATTAAACATGGCCTTTTCACTGTCTGTCACAGCATTAAACATGGCCTTTTTACTGTCTGTCATAGCATTATACCTGGCCTTTTCACTGTCTGTCACAGCATTAAACATGGCCTTTTTACTGTCTGTCACAGCATTAAACATGGCCTTTTCACTGCCTGTCATAGCATTAAACATGGCCTTTTCACTGCCTGTCACAGCATTATACCTGGCCTTTTCACTGTCTGTCACAGCATTAAACATGGCCTTTTTACTGTCTGTCACAGCATTAAACTTGGCCTTTTCACTGCCTGTCACAGCATTATACCTGGCCTTTTTACTGCCTGTCATAGCATTAAACATGGCCTTTTCACTGTCTGTCACAGCATTAAACATGGCCTTTTTACTGTCTGTCACAGCATTAAACATGGCCTTTTTACTGTCTGTCATAGCATTAAACATGGCCTTTTCACTGTCTGTCACAGCATTATACCTGGCCTTTTTACTGTCTGTCACAGCATTAAACATGGCCTTTTCACTGTCTGTCACAGCATTATACCTGGCCTTTTTACTGCCTGTCATAGCATTAAACATGGCCTTTTCACTGTCTTACACAGCATTAAACATGGCCTTTTTACTGCCTGTCATAGCATTAAACATGGCCTTTTCACTGTCTGTCACAGCATTAAACATGGCCTTTTTACTGCCTGTCATAGCATTAAACATGGCCTTTTTACTGTCTGTCACAGCATTAAACATGGCCTTTTTACTGCCTGTCATAGCATTAAACATGGCCTTTTTACTGTCTGTCACAGCATTAAACATGGCCTTTTTACTGTCTGTCACAGCATTAAACATGGCCTTTTTACTGCCTGTCATAGCATTAAACATGGCCTTTTTACTGCTTGTCATAGCATTAAACATGGCCTTTTTACTGCCTGTCATAGCATTAAACATGGCCTTTTTACTGTCTGTCACAGCATTAAACATGGCCTTTTTACTGTCTGTCACAGCATTAAACATGGCCTTTTTACTGCCTGTCATAGCATTAAACATGGCCTTTTTACTGTCTGTCACAGCATTAAACATGGCCTTTTCACTGCCTGTCACAGCATTAAACATGGCCTTTTTACTGTCTGTCACAGCATTAAACATGGCCTTTTTACTGCCTGTCATAGCATTAAACATGGCCTTTTTACTGCCTGTCACAGCATTAAACATGGCCTTTTCACTGTCTGTCACAGCATTAAACATGGCCTTTTTACTGTCTGTCACAGCATTAAACATGGCCTTTTCACTGTCTGTCACAGCATTAAACATGGCCTTTTTACTGCCTGTCATAGCATTATACCTGGCCTTTTTACTGCCTGTCATAGCATTAAACATGGCCTTTTTACTGTCTGTCACAGCATTAAACATGGCTTTTTACTGCCTGTCACAGCATTAAACATGGCCTTTTACTGCCTGTCATAGCATTAAACATGGCCTTTTTACTGTCTGTCACAGCATTAAACATGGCCTTTTTACTGCCTGTCATAGCATTAAACATGGCCTTTTTACTGTCTGTCACAGCATTAAACATGGCCTTTTTACTGCTGTCATAGCATTAAACATGGCCTTTTTACTGCCTGTCATAGCATTAAACATGGCCTTTTTCACTGCCTGTCATAGCATTAAACATGGTCTTTTTACTGCCTGTCACAGCATTAAACATGGCCTTTTTACTGTCTGTCACAGCATTAAACATGGCCTTTTTACTGCCTGTCATAGCATTAAACATGGCCTTTTTACTGCCTGTCTTGACATAATTGGTGTTCTGGTGACATTCCCCTTCCCCCAACTCCCTGGGAGAATTATCTCCATCAGCCATATCACCTGTGACGGTTGATGACGTAAAACTGAACCTAATCAATCCAACCTGAGTCACCATATCACCTGTGGTGGGTGATGACGTAAAACTGAACCTAATCAGTCCAACCTGAGTCACCATATCACCTGTGACGGTTGATGACGTAAAACTGAACCTAATCAGTCCAACCTGAGTCACCATTTCACCTGTGGTGGGTGATGACGTAAAACTGAACCTAATCAGTCCAACCTGAGTCACCATTTCACCTGTGGTGGGTGATGACGTAAAACTGAACCTAATCAGTCCAACCTGAGTCACCATATCACCTGTGACGGTTGATGACGTAAAACTGAACCTAATCAGTCCAACCTGAGTCACCATATCACCTGTGACGGTTGATGACGTAAAACTGAACCTAATCAGTCCAACCTGAGTCACCATATCACCTGTGACGGTTGATGACGTAAAACTGAACCTAATCAGTCCAACCTGAGTGGCCATATCACCTGTGGTGGGTGATGACGTAAAACTGAACCTAATCAGTCCAACCCGAGTCAGAGAAGGGCAAGGAAAAACATCACATGGACAATCAGCGAACTCGTCAAAGCATTTCATATGGAGTACCGCAGGACTATACATGTATACTGCAACACTCTGATGATTGTATACTTGACTTTGCTGCTGTTTTACCAAGTGAATGAATTTAATATTCAGTTCCTCATATCATGCATGGTGACCTACTGGTTTGAATGCGAGCTGCATGCAGACAAATCAAAACAATTCAGTCTACAGGTCTCTCTCTCTCTCTCTCTCTCTCTCCTCTCTCTCTCCATACATTGAACAAATGACTTGTGGCGTTCCTATTCTGTAGTAAAATAATGAGCCCTCAGGTCTGTTCTTATGCACCCAAGTCCTTTGTTTTGAGCTAACAGACCAAGTCCTTTGTTTTGATCTAACAGACCAAGTCATTTGCTTTGATCTAACAGACCAAGTCCTTTGCTTTGATCTAACAGACATATTTTCTTTACTCTAACAGACAAAGTCCTTTGTTTTACTCTAACAGACCATGTCCTTTGTTTTACTCTAACAGACCAAGTCCTTTGATTTGCTCTAATAGACCCAAATCCTTTGTTTTACTCTAACAGACCCAAGTCCTTTGGTTTGCTCTAACAGACACATCTTTTTCTTTACTCTAACAGACCAAGTCCTTTGATTTGCTCTAATAGACCTAAATCCTTTGGTTTGCTCTAATAGACACATCTTTTTCTTTACTCTAACAGACCCAAATCCTTTGTTTTGATCTAATAGACACATCTTTTTCTTTACTCTAACAGACCCAAGTCCTTTGGTTTGCTCTAATAGACACATCTTTTTCTTTACTCTAACAGACCCAAATCCTTTGGTTTGCTCTAATAGACACATCTTTTTCTTTACTCTAACAGACCAAGTCCTTTGTTTTGCTCTAATAGAACACATCTTTTCTTTACTCTAACAGACCCAAATCCTTTGTTTTGATCTAATAGACACATCTTTTTCTTTACCCTAACATATCCAAATCCTTTGTTTTGCTCTAACAGACACATCTTTTTCTTTACTCTACTCTAACAGATCCAAATCCTTTGTTTTGCTCTAACAGACACTCTTTTCTTTACTCTAACAGACCAAGTCCTTTGATTTGCTCTAATAGACCTAAATCCTTTGGTTTGCTCTAATAGACACATCTTTTTCTTTACTCTAACAGACCCAAATCCTTTGTTTTGATCTAATAGACACATCTTTTTCTTTACTCTAACAGACCCAAGTCCTTTGGTTTGCTCTAATAGACACATCTTTTTCTTTACTCTAACAGACCCAAATCCTTTGGTTTGCTCTAATAGACACATCTTTTTCTTTACTCTAACAGACCAAGTCCTTTGTTTTGCTCTAATAGACACATCTCTTTCTTTACTCTAACAGACCCAAATCCTTTGTTTTGATCTAATAGACACATCTTTTTCTTTACCCTAACATATCCAAATCCTTTGTTTTGCTCTAACAGACACATCTTTTTCTTTACTCTACTCTAACAGATCCAAATCCTTTGTTTTGCTCTAACAGACACATCTTTTTCTTTACTCTACTCTAACATATCCAAATCCTTTGTTTTGCTCTAACAGACACATCTTTTTCTTTACTCTACTCTAACAGATCCAAATCCTTTGTTTTGCTACATTAAAATCAATTCCTTTACATTGCTCTAACAGAGTCCTTTGTTTTGCTCTCTAAGATCATGACTTTTGCTTTGCTCTAACAGGTAAGGCCTTTGCTGTGTTCCAATACACCAAGTCCTTTGTACTGCTCAAAAAACTCCAGCTACCTGTGATCTGAAGTAAAATAATCAGCTCATATTTCCCCTCTGGCTTTGCCACACAAAACTGCTTCCATTAAAGATAATAAGCACAAGGCAACCTTCTCCTGAAATCTTGATGACCAGAGCTTCCAACTTCCTGAATAGGTACAAGACATGTTGCTGCTCCAGAAAGGCAAACACACATCTATGCACACAGATCAACTTCAATCTTTAAAAACATCACAGTAAAACCAAACAGAAAAACACACACACAAAAATAATCACACAAACAAAAGGCAAAGCACACAAATAAACAACTGCAGGAGATAAACAAAAGCTGTAAGTAGTTATCACAGTGACAGGCACGTGAAAGACATCAACATTCAATGATTCAAAAGCCTCCACTCTCTGGCAATCACAACAAAAGATCAATAAAATGATATCAAACCTACATGATTTCAAAATCACCATTCTCTGACTAAAACTCAAAAACACAAAACACCAGAAGTCTCTGTCAAAATAACAACAAATCAAACACTAAAAAACAGTAAATCTAATTCAAAACCAAAAACCAACCATCTTTGTCTATTACAATGACAGATAAATAAGACATTAAAATTCAGTCATCAAAAACCACCCATCAAAATTCAGTCATCAAAAACCACCCATCAAAATTCAGTCATTAAAAATCACCCATGACTGCCTTTATTCTTGCAATGAGAGATAAACCAGACATTAAAGCTCAATAATCAAAAACCATCCAACACATTAAAATCCAACCATCAAAAACCACTGATGAATATCCATCAGAAGCACATTAAAATCCAACCATCAAAAACCACTGATGAATATCCATCAGAAGCACATTAAAATCCAACCATCAAAAACCACTGATGAATATCCATCAGAAGCACATTAAAATCCAACCATCAAAAACCACTGATGAATATCCATCACAAGCACATTAAAATCCAACCATCAAAAACCACTGATGAATATCCATCACAAGCACACAGCACAGGACATGACCGAAACACCAACAATCTCAGGCTGGCCATCATGGACTGTTTTGAGTTACATAAGATGGCATCTTCATGCTACTTTCAGTTACAAAAGACGGCATCTGTACACACTGACATGGAGGATCCATCACAACAGGAACAGGGATGACAACATCACCCCCTAAATGAACAAAATCATAAGATTTTTATATAAAAATGTTCTACAAAATCCACTGAACAAGACTTCTAGCCCTGTAAAAAAAAGTAGACCTGTAGACAATACAGACAACATAACCTGTGAAAAAGTAGACCTACAGATTATATAGACAGTATGACCTGTGAAAAAGTAGACCTACAGATTATATAGACAGTATGACCTGTGAAAAAGTAGACATATAGACTATATAGACAATATGACCAGTAAAAAAGTAGACCTATAGACAGACAATATAGACAGTATGACCTGTAAAAAAGTAGACCCACAGACTATATAGACAGTATGACCAGTAAAAAAGTAGACCTATAGACTATATAGACAGTATGACCCGTAAAAAAGTAGACCTATAGACTATATAGACAGTATGACCTTTTAAAATGTAGACCTATAGACAGTATGACCTGTAAAAAAGTAGACCTATAGACTATATAGTATGACCTGTGAAAAAGTAGACCTATAGACTATATAGACAGTATGACCAGTAAAACAGTAGACCTACAGACTATATAGACAGCATGACCTGTGAAAAAGTAGACCTATAGACAGTATGACCTGTGAAAAAGTAGACCTACAGACTATATAGACAGTATGACCTGTGAAAAAGTAGACCTATAGACAGTATGACCTGAGAAAAAGTAGACCTACAGACTATATAGACAGTATGACCTGTGAAAAAGTAGACCTGTAGACTATATAGACAGTATGACCTGTGAAAAAGTAGACCTATAGACTATATAGACAGTATGACCTGTGAAAAAGTAGACCTGTAGACTATATAGACAGTATGACCTGTGAAAAAGTAGACCTATAGACTATATAGACAGTATGACCTGTGAAAAAGTAGACCTATAGACTATATAGACAGCATGACCTGTAAAAAAGTAGACCTATAGACTATACAGGCAGTATGACCTGTGAAAAAGTAGATGTATAGACTATACAGACAGTATGACCTGTGAAAAAGTAGACCTACTTTTGTCTCCTTCAAGTCCGCTCTCAAAACTCACCTTTTCTCCTCCGCATAAAATCCTAACCTCACTCAACCCCCCCCCCCCCCCCCTCTCTGCAGCCTGTCTCCGCTCGGAGGGAATCACATGGTTATAATATATAATTGTATATGCTATGCTCTCTATAATTTTCCATTGGTTTTATTCTTGCTTTTATTGCTTTTATTCTTTCTCCCCATTTATAGCCATGCGCGTGTGTGTGTGTGTGTGTGTGTGCGTGCGTGTGTGTGCGTGCGTGCGTGCTTGCGTGTGTGTCTGCTTCAGCGCTTAGATTTGATTTTATCAAGATTTTGCGCTATATAAATATTGTAATTATTATTATTATTATTATATAGACAGCATGACCTGTGAAAAATTAGACCTATAGACTATATAGACAGTATGACCTGTGAAAAAGTAGACCTATAGACAGTATGACCAGTAAAAAAGTAGACCTATAGACTATACAGACAGTATGACCTGTGAAAAAGTAGACCTATAGACTATATAGACAGTATGACCAGTAAAAAAGTAGACCTATAGACTATATAGACAGTATGACCTGTGAAAAAGTAGACCTATAGACTATATAGACAGTATGACCAAAGAAAAAGTAGACCTATAGACTATATAGACAACATAACCGTGAAAAAGTAGACCTATAGACAGTATGACCTGTAAAAAAGTAGACCTATAGACTATATAGACAGCATGACCTGTAAAAAAGTAGACCTATAGACTATATAGACAGTATGACCTGTAAAAAAGTAGACCTATAGACATCATGACCTGTGAAAAAGTAGACCTATAGACTATATAGATAGTATCTATCTATCTACAGAGAGAGAGAGAGAGAGAGAGAAACTGACAGAGAGAGAGAGACAGAGAGAGAGAGAGAAACAGAGAGAGAGAGAGAGAGAGAGAGGAGAGAGAGAGAGAGAGAGAGAGGAGAGAGAGGAGAGGAGAGAGAGAGAGAGAGAGAGAGAGAGTGACATTCTGTTAAGAGAAATCCTTGTGAAGCCACTGTCAGTGTTATGACTATACAAAGCAAACGCGTTTGGGGATTGGGCAAGTGTGCATTAAGAGACAGACGACAGCACAAACCACAACAAATACTCCACACCATAACCCTCCAGCCTAAACCAACAGAATCCTCCTCTCCCACCATCTACAATCTTACACCCACCCCACAGACAGAGACACACACACAGTTGTCACAAACATGTGAAAAAAGCAAATCTGAGATCATGTGTGAACACAGACATACCAGAAAACATCAGGATCATTGATTCTGTCCAGGGGGACGTAATTTGCTGGGGATACAAATGTGATAACCTGGTAACATGTCAACATTTCAGTGTATCCTGGGGAACTGAACTCACTGGGGATATAAAATGTGATACCCTGAAAATAAGTCAATATGTGAGTCTACCCTGGAGAACTGAACTCACTGGGGATATGATATATGATACCCTGAAACATGTCAACATTTGAGTCTATCCAGGAGGACTGGACTGGTTGGGGATGTAAAACATCTGATTTTATCCAGGGGGGACTTGACTCACTAGGGGACGTAAAAATGTGACCTTCCACAATGCAGTGAGTATTAATTTCAATCCTACATTACTAGATATCATGCCGTTTGATGGTGCATAATTTGATTCTTTTTGTTGACCCAATAAGGTGATCATATTTGTGACAACGACTTCAAAGGTAATCATAGCTTGTGACACTGACTTTAAAGTAAAGTATTCTATTTATTGACCCTACCAGGGGATCATAGCTTGTGACACTGACTTTAAAGTAAAGTATTCTATTTATTGACCCTACCAGGGGATCATAGCTTGTGACACTGACTTTAAAGTAAAGTATTCTATTTATTGACCCTACCAGGGGATCATAGCTTGTGACACTGACTTTAAAGTAAAGTATTCTATTTATTGACCCTACCAGGGGATCATAGGTTGTGACACTGACTTTAAAGTAAAGTATTCTGTTTATATACCCTACCAGGGGATCATAGGTTGTGACACTGTGACTGACTTCAAAGTGAAGTATTCTCTTTATGGACACCATCAGATGACTATAGCTTGTGACACTGACTTCAAAGAGAAGTAACTTGTGTATGCTTTTATCAGTCTCCTAATGGGCTGCTGTGATTCTTGATGAACCAACCGTGCTTACTGCATGTAGTTTTGTTTGTCTATCTTGTTTTACTTGCCTTGGTTTGGGTTTTTGGTAGCTGTTACCACTAGCATGGATAGAATAGGCCTGCAATTATCATATCACATGTACTAACAGTTTATGTTAAGTGCGGTAGCTGTTACCACTAGCATGGATAGAATAGGCCTGCAATTATTATATCACATGTACTAATAGTTTATGTTAAGTGTGGTAGCTGTTACCACTAGCATGGATAGAATAGGCCTGCAATTATCATATCACATGTACTAACAGTTTATGTTAAGTGTGGTAGCTGTTACCACTAGCATGGATAGAATAGGCCTGCAATTATTATATCACATGTACTAACAGTTTATGTTAAGTGTGGTAGCTGTTACCACTAGCATGGATAGAATAGGCCTGCAATTATTTTATCACATGTACTAATAGTTTATGTTAAGTGTGGTAACTGTTACCACTAGCATGGATAGAATAGGCCTACAATTATCATATCACATGTACTAACAGTTTATGTTAAGTGTGGTAACTGTTACCACTAGCATGGATAGAATAGGCCTACAATTATTATATCACATGTACTAATAGTTTATGTTAAGTGCAGTGTGTATGCCTTTGACATGGATTGTTAGCATGATACAAACAACATCATTATTTTCATTCTTGCCTTGCAGCTGAGATGCATTGTCACAAGTGTGAGGCATTCCAAAACAAACAGGGGAGAGAAGCTAAACCAAGTGACACTGCTCATCTACTGACCTTTTGTAAAATGGTTTTAAAGAGGGCAAGCATACTTGATGCAGGACTCTAGGGTGCCTCTTTCTACATTCAGATTATTTCAAGAAATTCTAGATTGAAACCATTAAAAATTATCATCAGCATATTAAGAAAATCGGTAATATATTTAAATTTGATGGAATGAATCATATTTCAGTTCAAAAAAAAAAAAAAAGAAAAACATTCTAATTTGAAAGACTGAATTATATTGTGATCAGAATACCAAAACACCAGAGCACCTCTGTTCTTGCCACAGCACATCTGACAATGCTCATTTTGTAGTGCAAAGTCACAATATGTCTCACAAACAAATATCTGAAATAAACGCGAGAAGGTCTACAGTTTTGTCACAACATCGGCTGAAGCACACAAAAAGCTTGCTTATACCTGTAAATGGAATCCATTCTGCAGTGAATATATCCACAGTTCATGTACCTATTAACAAACATTATGCTGTGAATACATAACCATTTCAGTGTGTCTATTAAAAAGAATGCTATCAATAACAAACAGCCCTTTTCTTTTTACAATTATACCTCCTGGTCACTGCCAGTGTTTGTCTTCTTGTTAAAAAAATGTCTTGGAATCTCCAATATTCAAGTACTGTTGGTGCTAAAAAAAAAACTCATGTTAAAAATCAGATCTGTCAATATCACTTGTAGAAGAGAAGTTAATTTTATATACATGAGTCTGTATAATGAGTGCTTACTGCAAAAATAACTCATATCCATTGTGTGTGTGTGTGTGTGTGTGTGTGTGTGTGTGTGTGTGTGTGTGTGTGTGTGTGTGTGTGTGTTGTGTGTGTGTGTGTGTGCACGTGCGTGTGCATGTGTGTGTGCGTGCATGTGTGCGTGCGTGTGTTATTCGTCATGTATTTTGTTCATTTATGGGCATGTGTTACATGCACACCCAATGAAGTCAAAATCATCTTCACAGTCACAATTTACACAGAACAGTTCATAGTGATGTCTTTATGTATGAAGGTTAGTCCACTAGATTTTAGTCTGGTATGGAAGTGAACTCACTTCAACATGATGTGTACAAATGTAATAAACTATAATCTAGCCTGGTATGGAAGTGAATTCACTGACTCGGTGCTACGACGGTGATTCTTTATGACTTCGTGTGATATGAAGGAGAATTCACCGACTGGCTGTGATATAAGGATGACTTCACCATGACGTAATGAGGGATGACGATAACAAGCAGAAGTGAATGAAATCTTCAGTCCACAGCGTCCAACACAGAATCACGAGGCGTCAGCAGAACTGTGATGACCGTGATGTCCTGCAGCTGATGGTGCACATCGTCACTCAGAGGGTTCTCCTGGAAGTTGACCTCGTTTAGCGACCCGATGGCCTTCAGGCGACTGACATTCACATCTGAAACCAGCACCATTATACATTCCTTTGCTAAATATAGTTTGTCAATGTAATAATCTGTTAATGGTGTATTCTGTTAATGTTATAGTCTGTTAACTTTATAGTCTGTTAATGTTAATGTTACTGTTAGAGTCTGTTAATGTTAGTCTGTTAATGTTATAGTCTGTTAACTTTAGAGTCTGTTAATGTTAGAGTCTGTTAATGTTAATGTTACTGTTAGAGTCTGTTAATGTTAGTCTGTTAATGTTAGAGTCTGTTAATGTTAATGTTAGAGTCTGTTAATGTTAATGTTAGAGTCTGTTAATGTTAATGTTAGAGTCTGTTAATGTTAATGTTAGAGTCTGTTAATGTTAATGTTAGAGTCTGTTAACGTTAATGTTATAGTCTGTTAATGTTAATGTTAGAGTCTGTTAATGTTAATGTTAGAGTCTGTTAATGTTAATGTTAGAGTCTGTTAATGTTAATGTTAGAGTCTGTTAATGTTAGAGTCTGTTAATGTTAATGTTAGAGTCTGTTAATGTTAATGTTAGAGTCTGTTAATGTTAATGTTAGAGTCTGTTAATGTTAATGTTAGAGTCTGTTAATGTTAATGTTAGAGTCTGTTAATGTTAGAGTCTGTTAATGTTAATGTTAGAGTCTGTTAATGTTAATGTTAGAGTCTGTTAATGTTAATGTTAGAGTCTGTAAATGTTAATGTTAGAGTCTGTTAATGTTAATGTTAGAGTCTGTTAATGTTAATGTTAGAGTCTGTTAATGTTAATGTTAGAGTCTGTTAATGTTGGAGTCTGTTAATGTTAATGTTATAGTCTGTTAATGTTAATGTTAGAGTCTGTTAATGTTAATGTTAGAGTCTGTTAATGTTAGAGTGTTAATGTTAGAGTCTGTTAATGTTAATGTTAGGGTCTGTTAATGTTAATGTTAGAGTCTGTTAATGTTAATGTTAGAGTCTGTTAATGTTAATGTTAGAGTCTGTTAATGTTAATGTTAGAGTCTGTTAATGTTAATGTTAGAGTCTGTTAATGTTAATGTTAGAGTCTGTTAATGTTAATGTTAGAGTCTGTTAATGTTAATGTTAGAGTCTGTTAATGTTAATGTTAGAGTCTGTTAATGTTAAGAGTCTGTTAATGTTAAAGTCTGTTAATGTTAATGTTAGAGTCTGTTAATGTTAATGTTAGAGTCTGTTAATGTTAATGTTAGAGTCTGTTAATGTTAGAGTCTGTTAATGTTAGTCTGTTAATGTTAGTCTGTTAATGTTAGAGTCTGTTAATGTTAATGTTAGAGTCTGTTAATGTTAGTCTGTTAATGTTAGAGTCTGTTAATGTTAATGTTAGAGTCTGTTAATGTTAGTCTGTTAATGTTATAGTCTGTTAATGTTAATGTTAGAGTCTGTTAATGTTAGAGTCTGTTAATGTTAATGTTAGAGTCTGTTAATGTTAATGTTAGAGTCTGTTAATGTTAATGTTAGAGTCTGTTAATGTTAATGTTAGAGTCTGTTAATGTTAGAGTCTGTTAATGTTAGAGTCTGTTAATGTTAGAGTCTGTTAATGTTAATGTTAGAGTCTGTTAATGTTAGTCTGTTAATGTTATAGTCTGTTAATGTTAATGTTAGAGTCTGTTAATGTTAGAGTCTGTTAATGTTAGAGTCTGTTAATGTTATGGTCTGTTAATGTCAATGTCTGTTAATGTTAATGTTAGAGTCTGTTAATGTTAGAGTCTGTTAATGTTGGAGTCTGTTAATGTTAATGTTAGAGTCTGTTAATGTTGGAGTCTGTTAATGTTATAGTCTGTTAATCTAATATTATAGTCTGTTGATGTTATAGTCTGTTGATGTTATAGTCTGTTTATGATATAGCCTGTTTATGATATAGCCTGTTTATGATATAGCCTGTTAATGATATAGCCTGTTAATGTTATAGCCTGTTAATGTTATAGCCTGTTAATGTTATAGCCTGTTAATGTTATAGCCTGTTAATGTTATAGCCTGTTTATGATATAGCCTGTTTATGATATAGCCTGTTAATGTTATAGCCTGTTAACGTTATAGCCTGTTAATGATATAGCCTGTTGATGTTATAGCCTGTTAATGTTATAGCCTGTTTATGACATAGCCTGTTATTGTTATAGCCTGTTAATGTTATAGCCTGTTAATGATATAGCCTGTTAATGATATAGCCTGTTAATGAAATAGCCTGTTAATGTTATAGCCTGTTAATGTTATAGTATGTTAACGTTATAGCCTGTTAATGATATAGCCTGTTAATGATATAGCCTGTTAATGATATAGCCTGTTAATGATATAGCCTGTTAATGATATAGCCTGTTCATGTTATAGCCTGTTCATGTTATAACCTGTTCATGTTATAGCCTGTTAATGTTATAGCCTGTTAATGTTATAGCCTGTTAATGTTATAGCCTGTTAATGTTATAGTATGTTAATGTTATAGCCTGTTTATGATATAGCCTGTTAATGTTATAGCCTGTTAATATTATAGCATGTTAATGTTATAGCTTGTTTTGATATAGCCTGTTAATGTTAAAGCCTGTTAATGATATAGCCTGTTAATGTTATAGTCTGTTAATATTATAGCATGTTAATGTTATAGCCTGTTTATGATATAGCCTGTTAATATTATAGCCTGTTAATGTACTAGCCTGTTTATGATATAGCCTGTTTATGATATAGCCTGTTAATGTTATAGCCTGTTAATGATATAGCCTGTTAATGATATAGCCTGTTAATGTTATAGTCTGTTAATATTATAGCCTGTTTATGATATAGCCTGTTTATGATATAGCCTGTTTATGATATAGCCTGATAATGATATAGCCTGTTAATGTTATAGTCTGTTAATGTTATAGCCTGTTAATGATATAGCCTGTTAATGATATAGCCTGTTTATGATATAGCCTGTTTATGATATAGCCTGTTAATGTTATAGCCTGTTAATGGTATAGCCTGTTAATGATATAGCCTGTTAATGTTATAGTCTGTTAATATTATAGCCTGTTAATGTTATAGCCTGTTAATGTTATAGCCTGTTTATGATATAGCCTGTTTATGATATAGCCTGTTAATGATATAGCCTGTTAATGTTATAGCCTGTTAATGTTATAGCCTGTTAATGATACAGCCTGTTAATGTTATAGCCTGTTAATGTTATAGCCTGTTAATGTTATAGCCTGTTAATGTACTAGCCTGTTAATGTTATAGCCTGTTAATTATATAGCCTGTTAATGATATAGCCTGTTAATGTTATAGTCTGTTAATGTACTAGCCTGTTAATGTTATAGCCTGTTCATGTTACAGCCTGTTAATGTACTAGCCTGTTAATGTACTAGCCTGTTAATGATATAGCCTGTTAATGTTATAGCCTGTTAATGTTATAGCCTGTTAATGATATAGCCTGTTAATGATATAGCCTATCTCTAATCTCTCTTTCTTGTCAAAACTCCTTGAAAAAGTCGTCCTCAACCAGCTGAACTCTCACCTGTCTGCCAACAATCTCCTCAATCCTTTCCAGTCAGCCTACCACCAGTGCCATAGCACTGAAACTGCCCTACTACACATTCTCAACAATCTCCTCCTTGCAACTGATACTGGCAAAGTCTCTCTCCTCACACTCCTTGATCTATCTGCAGCCTTCGATACCATTGACCATGGTATTCTCCTTTCTAGACTTCATCATACTTTTGGCATCTCTGACATTGCTCTCTCCTTTTTCACTTCGTATTTATCAAACAGAAAACAAACTTTTCTCATCAATGGCACTTACTCTCAACCTGCATACCTGACCTGTGGTGTTCCACAAGGATCTGTCCTTGGCCCTGTTCTTTTCACTCTTTACACCTCCCCCCTGTCCACCATCATCAACTCCCACTCTATAAAACACCACTTCTATGCTGATGACATCCAACTTCAAGACAGTGACTCACCTGATAATATACAGCGCCTGTTGACTCGCACCACTGAGTGTTACTCGGACATTAAGAACTGGATGACGTTCAACAAACTTCAGCTTAATGATGACAAGACAGAAGCTATCCTCATTGGCACCCGTCAGAAACTTTCTCAGCTGCCTCCTCTTTCTCTCCCATTATGTAACACATCAGTCCCAATTTCTGATTCAGCTAAAAACCTTGGTGTCTGCATTGACTCTACCCTCTCCATGAACAACTTTGTTTCTCAAACTGCCAGATCTTGCTACTATCATCTCCATCGTATAAGGTTGATCAGGAAGTATCTCTCTGTCGAAACAACTGCAAAACTCGTTCTCTCCTTCATAATGTCTCGCATTGACTATTGCAATTCACTCCTGTCTGGTCTTCCTGCCTCCACCATTCACATCCTACAGCGCATTCAAAACAATGCTGTACGCCTTTGTACTCAAAAAGAAAAAAGCTGACCACATATCTCCTCTCCTGGCACAACTTCACTGGCTCCCTGTATCAAAGCGCATACAGTACAAACTAGACACCATGTGCTACAAAAGCCTCAATAACGCAGCCCCCGATTACCTGTCAAGCCTACTTGAGATCTATCTTCCCTTACGTACCCTCCGCTCTGCCTCCGATCCTCTGACTTTTCGCTTTCCATGCACTAAGCTCAATACCTATGGTCCACGAGCCTTCTCTGTTTCTGGTCCACTCTCCTGGAACAAACTTCCTCTCTCAGTCCGTCAGCAACCTACTTTTGTCTCCTTCAAGTCCGCTCTCTAAAACTCACCTTTTCTCCTCCGCATAAAATCCTAACCTCACTCAACCCCCCCCATCACACTTTATGTGTCAGGCCACTGAAAGCTAGGGCAGTAGCCATCACACTTTATGTATCAGGCCACTTGAAAGCTAGGGCAGTAGCCATCACACTTTATAATGTGTTCAGGCACGTGAAAGCTAGGGAGTAACCATCACCTTTATAATGTGTCAGGCCACTATGTGTCAGCCTTGAAAGCTAGGGCAGTTAGCCATCACCTTAATTGATTTCAGGCCACTGAAAGCTAGGCAGTAGCCATCACACTTTATATTCAAGGCCACTGAAAGCTAGGGCAGTAGCCATCACACTTTATGTGTCGGGCCCATGAAAGCTTAGGCAGTAGCCATCACACTTTATAATGATGTCAGCCACTGAGCTAGGCAGTAGCATCACACTTTAATGTGTAGCCATTGAAGCTAGGCATACATCACACTTTATGTTTCAGCCACTGAAGTGGTCAGTAGCCATCAACTTTATGGAGCCATTAAATGCTACAGCCTCACACTTTATTAGCCATGAAAGCTAGGCATAGCCATCACACTTTATTGGAGCCATGAAGCTAGGCAGTAGCATACACTTTATGTGTCAGGCCACTGAAGCTAGCATGCCATCACCTTTAATGTGTCAGGCCACTGTAAAGCTGGCAGTACCATCACACTTTATAATGTGTAGCCATTGAAAGCTAGGCAGTAGCCATCACACTTTAATGTTATCAGGCCATGAAAGTGGCAGTAGCCATCACACTTTATGTATAGGCCACTGAAAGCTGGCAGTAGCCATCTTTATGTATAGCCTGTATAGATGCATACCTTTAATGTTATAGCCATTGAAAGCTAGGCTGTAAGCCATCAATATTTAATGTATCAGCCATTAGAAAAGCCTTAGTGCTTAAGTAGCACTCACACTTTATTATATGAATGTCAGCCTTGAATAGCCTGTAGCTACAGCCTTTAATGTTACAGCCTGTAATGTACAGCCTTTAATGTTCAGCCGTGAATAGTCATAGCCATCTTTAATGATATAAGCCTAGCTAGCTCAACTTTATGCAGCCTTTTATATGATAGCCATAAACACTAAAGTGGGCTACCATCCACTTATAATGTAGCCATTTAAAGCTAGGCATGTAGCCATCACACTTTAACCTTCCCCACAACCTGTCCACAAGCTACAAAAACTTAACCCTTTTACTCCTTCACCCTATCCATCAGCTTTCTGCAGGAAGCAGTTGGTATGGTGAGGGAGTGAAAGGGTTAAGTTTTTGCTTTGCTGTCATGGCTGACGATGCAGGATACTGACAGATAGGGTGAGGAAGTCAAAGTCAATATCGACATATTTTGTTCGACAAAACTCTCATTTTAGAAACTTATCACATATTTGGTTTGCCCTGGCTGAAACCTGTATGGAAGGACAAGAACATCTTCATGAAGCTCAAGATCAGGCTCTTACGTGCATTGGTACATTCAAACTTCCTGTAAGTATATGAAACATGGTCCCTCACAGTGGTAATTCTATCTTCCTATATGTATATATAGAACATAATCTCTCAAAGTGGTAATTCTATCTTCCTGTAAGTATATGAAACATGGTCCCTCACAGTGGATATAGAAAAATGAATTCAAACCATGGAAACGAGGTGTTATTGCTACTGCAAAATATTAAACATCAGATACACTGATCATATCACCAATAAGCAAGTGCACCAAACCATAAGGTAGCACACTGGATCATATGAAGATCTGCTGACCAGATAAGAAAAGAAAACTGTGCTGGTATGGCCATGTAACAAGACCCAATGGCAAGAGGGCAAGAAGGGAAAAACCAACACTGATAACGCTGTGACACAGACAGAGAAACAAATTGCAGAGACCTCATCTTTGGCACACAATCATCACAGCCTGAAGAATTTGGTAAACAGTTCAAAACTAATGACCTTTCATGGAGTTATGGGAGAAGAAGAGATGAAGAAAAAGAACATCATGTATTGGCATAAAGATAGTGTCCTCAAACTGCCATGAAAAATGTAGTAGAGTGCCACCATCACGCTGTCTGAAGTAATGTTTTTCTGACACCCAGCTCTGAATGGCACCTGACAAATGCTCATGCCACAAATATTAAAAGTAAGGTCCATGGGCTACCCCCCATGGCCCTCCCCCCACCATCCCTTTTAGTAAAAAGGTTTGGTCATTAGAAAAAACAAAGAGCCCACTTTAATATGTATAGTCTCACTTTAACATGCATGAAGTCTCATGTCAACATGTTTAGATGAACTATTTCTATGAGAAAACCAAAACATACGTTCCATCTGTTAAAGAAATGTTTTCCTTAGGTTTTTCTTCTGGCAAAAATCACATCTCATAACATTTTTCTTGCTATCACAGCATAACTACAGGCATGAAGTTAACCAAATGCGCCAGAAAGATTGATGCTGCTTTTCATCTGCTGTCTAGTTGGACTCGTTTAAACCAGCAACATTTTCCCTGGCATTTCCTTCATGTTTTTTGGGCCTTTTGGGATTAACTGTTCACAGACATCTTCCCTCCTTTTTCTACAGCAGTCTGTTGCCAGTGATGTGACCACTGACTAACTGCCATAATATTAGTTTGACTGTTTGACCAGTGATGTGACCACTGACTAACTGCCATAATATTAGTTTGACTGTTTGACCAGTGATGTGACCACTGACTAACTGCCATAATATTAGTTTGACTGTTTGACCAGTGATGTGACCACTGACTAACTGCCATAATATTAGTTTGACTGTTTGACCAGTGATGTGACCACTGACTAACTGCCAAAATTATTAGTTTGACTGTTTGACCAGTGATGTGACCACTGACTAATTGCCATATTATTAGTCTGACTGTTTGACCAGTGATGTGACCACTGACTAATTGCCATATTATTAGTTTGACTGTTTGACCAGTGATGTGACCACTGACTAACTGCCATATTATTAGTTTGACTGTTTGACCAGTGATGTGACCACTGACTAATTGCCATATTATTAGTTTGACTGTTTGACCAGTGACGTGACCACTGACTAATTGCCATAATATTAGTTTGACTGTTTGACCAGTGATGTGACCACTGACTAATGCCATAATATTAGTTTGACTGTTTGACCAGTGATGTGACCACTGACTAATAATTGCCATAATATTAGTTTGACTGTTTGACCAGTGATGTGACCACTGACTAATTGCCAAAATTATTAGTTTGACTGTTTGACCAGTGATGTGACCACTGACTAATTGCCATAATATTAGTTTGACTGTTTGACCAGTATGTGACCACTGACTAACTGCCATATTATTAGTTTGACTGTTTGACCAGTGATGTGACCACTGACTAATTGCCATAATATTAGTTTGACTGTTTGATGACCGATTGATAAATGTGACCACTGACTAATTGCCATATTATTAGTTTGACTGTTTGACCAGTGACGTGACCACTGACTAATTGCCATAATATTAGTTTGACTGTTTGACCAGTGATGTGACCACTGACTAATTGCCATATTATTAGTTTGACCAGTGAGATTCAGACTTCAGAATGATGACTGGGCACTTTCTATTTGTAGTCTGGGCTGACAGATTTCAGGAGTGTTATGAACAGGCTTTTGTAAATCATTACTTTTCAGAATTTCTGATGTGCTGATCAGTACCCCCTTGGATTTAAACTGAACAAAATACACATCACCAACACAATAGCATGCACTGAAATAAAGACTGTCTGATCATGCTCAGGTCTTGTTATTTTTGTTTAAAGCCCAGCCATCTGTGTAGAGCCATATCAGGAATATAACATTTCAAAACATACACAATAGTTCAACAGGGGGAAAAAAAAGGAAAGGAAAATTAAGTACACATATCAATGCGTTTGAGCACATGAAATCTAAGGAGATGCCTCTAGCGTTGACCACTCCATCCAATTTGTCACAAAGGGGATTTTAAAGACATACCTGAAACACAAAGTGAAACATAAGTAATGACACTAAAACATACATAAAAACAGGCCTAATATTGCTTCCATATATCTCACTTCCTCAGAGCCAAAAATGCACTTTGTACATGTACCCAATCATCAATCCTAAGAGAAAGTACGTAAGACTTTATTGAACACATTCAGGTGAATGGACCAGCAAGGCAGAAGAAAATAGGAAGAAATGACGGAAAGCAAAGGAACAAAGCAGAAACAAAGAAAGTGAGAGAAAAGAGGAAATTTCTAGCACAGAATTTCCAGAAGGTGGGGATACCTTTATACTGAAATAGCCCCCAGCATCCCCATGGGGTTAATGCTCAGGTCTAGGACAGGTAAAATTCAGTGATACCTGACAGTGCTCAGGTCTAGGACAGGTAAAATTCAGTGATACCTGACAGTGCTCAGGTCTAGGACAGGTAAAATTCAGTGATACCTGACAGTGCTCAGGTCTAGGACAGGTAAAGTTCAGTGATACCTGACAGTGCTCTGGTCTAGGACAGGTAAAATTCAGTGATACCTGACAGTGCTCAGGCTAAGACAGGTAACATTCAGTGATACTTGACAGTGATCAGGTCTAGGACAGGTAAAATTCAGTGAGACCTGACTGTGCTCAGGATTGGGACAGGTAAAAATCAGTGATACCTAACAGTGCCCAGGCCTAGGAAAGGTTAAAAAATCAGTGATACCTGACTATGCCCAGGACTAGGAAAGGTTACAAATCAATGATACCTGACTATGCCCAGGACTAGGAAAGGTTAAAAAATCAGTGATACCTGACTATACCCAGGACTAGGAAAGGTTACAAATCAATGATACCTGACTATGTCCAGGACTAGGAAAGGTTACAAATCAATGATACCTGACTATGCCCAAGACTAGGAAAGGTTACAAATCAATGATACCTGACTATGCCCAGGACTAGGAAAGGTTACAAATCAATGATACCTGACTATGCCCAGGACTAGGAAAGGTTAAAAATCAGTGATACCTGACTATGCCCAGGACTAGGAAAGGTTACAAATCAATGACACCTGACTATGCCCAGGACTAGGAAAGGTTAAAAATCAGTGATACCCAGACATATTCAGGTTTGGAACAGGTAAAAAAATCAGTGATACCTGGCCATACTCAGGATGGAATTTACAGAAAAGGTAAAAGAAAGGGAATGGGATGTGCAAAACCAGAAAGCTGATTACAAGCTGCAAGGTCTCTACCACCTAATTCCCTAATAACTTTAATAAAGTTGAGGGATAAATTCTACCTTTATCTTAAATTTAGGTGTGTCATGTAACAGTCATGCCATTTCGAACAGATATATTTCACATTATCAATTGTTCAGGCCAAAAACCAAAGTCTTGTCAGCCACAACACTCAGTCCTGAAAATCGTACACACACACACACACACACACAGATCTACAGGTGCAGTTGAATATTCTCTCCTTCCCCACCGCCAGCCCTACACTCATGAGGGAAAAGGCAAATTACATAGAAAAGAGCTTGCTTATATACAAGACATTTCATTAGCGATTATCAGAAATGGAGATATTTGTGTGCACCTACAAAATGACTTAAGGTTATGCATGTTGCAGGCAAATATAACACTAGACAGGACCAGATCATGCTAAACCAAGTCCCTCTAGAAAATGTCAAGGACTTTAAATATTTAGGTTCAGTCAAGACACACGATGGAACATGCTCAAAAGACATAAAGATGAGAATTGGAATGGCCAAGAACAGTATGGTTCAATTGAACAATATTTGGAAAGACCACAGCATAACAGCAGACCTTAAGATAAAACTCTTAAAATGTCTTGTCTGGCCAGTGATGTTATACGGCTGCGAGGCATGGACAATGAAGAAAGAGGATGAAAGACGAGTGGAAGCAGCAGAGCTGTGGTTTTACCGAAGACTGCTGAGGGTCAAATGGACGGATAGGCGCTCAAATGAAAGCATACTGAATGAGTTGGGTACTACACGCAAGCTCCTAGTACTCATACAACGGAGGAAACTGAAATATGTTGGACACGCAATCCGTAATGAGAGAACAGACTTGATGTCCACTGTCCTCCAAGGTAAAGTGGAAGGAAAGAGAAACAGAGGACGGCCACCTGCATCACTTGCTAGAAACATCACAAACATCAGTGGCAAGAAACTCCAGGAGGTGGTCAGACTTAGCCAAGATCGAGAGTGCTGGAGGCAGCTTGTGAGGACATCATGTGCAGCGGCCAACACTGTTCCCGGTGACGCCGACGGGTGAGACGGGTGAGACAAAATGACTGACAAATTATCTCAGAAATTTGTGTGCACAAGATTTACAGAGTTCTACAAACAAATGACAGTTTATCTCTCACCTTTGATGTCATTGTCTTCAGCGTTAAGTTTCCGTAGGGATTCCAGACGATAGACGACAGGAGGCAGTGAGTCAAACTGATTGTGAGAAATGTCCAGAGACGTCAGGCCAGACATCTGGCGCAGTTCATCGGGAAGACTGTTTAAGTGGTTACTGTTCAGGTACAGCTCTGTATACAACAGTCCATCATCTTGTTTAGTAACACTAAAAAGGTAGAGTTTCATACACATCACTGGTATCATTCAAATATCATCTTACACTCACTGTCAACTGAGGTACAGCCAAAACACAAGCTAACCTCAGGACAACATTAAACATTAACATCAGTTTCAGTTTTTAAAGATAGGTCTCCCCACTCAAAAAAAAAAAAAAATCCAAATGCATTATTATACTGCTGCCACTGCTGCCATGTGATGGATAAGATCCAAAATGATCATGACATAAGCCGTGAGCCTGTGCATCAACCATGTGATGGATAAGATCCAAAATGATCATGGCATAAGCCGTGAGCCTGTGCATCAACCATGTGATGGATAAGATCCAAAATGATCCTGGCATAAGCCGTGAGCCTGTGCATCAACCATGTGATGGATAAGATCCAAAATGATCATGGCATAAGCCGTGAGCCTGTGCATCAACCATGTGATGGATAAGATCCAAAATGATCATGGCATAAGCCGTGAGCCTGTGCATCAACCATGTGATGGATAAGATCCAAAATGATCATGACATAAGCCGTGAGCCTGTGCATCAACCATGTGATGGATAAGATCCAAAATGATCATGGCATAAGCCATGAGCCTGTGCATCAACCATGTGATGGATAAGATCCAAAATGATCATGGCATAAGCCGTGAGCCTGTGCATCAAACTTGTGATGGATAAGATCCAAAATGATCATGACATAAGCTGTGAGCCTGTGCATCAACCATGTGATGGATAAGATCCAAAATGATCATGACATAAGCCGTGAGCCTGTGCATCAACCATGTGATGGATAAGATCCAAAATGATCATGACATAAGCCGTGAGCCTGTGCATCAACCATGTGATGGATAAGATCCAAAATGATCATGACATAAGCCGTGAGCCTGTGCATCAACCATGTGATGGATAAGATCCAAAATGATCATGGCATAAGCCGTGAGCCTGTGCATCAAACTTGTGCACTGTCAAGGTCTACAGCTTCTACCCAACATGTAAGTTCAAAATATGTCTGTCTTTCATCTTTGTATCAATCTGTGATTGGGACAACCTTGGCCACATTTACATGGTAACTCACATGAGCAATGTGAAAACAGAAAAAAAAACCACCCACCCCAAAAACTTGCAAATGGATAAAAACACATCCAACTCCTCAGCACAAAGTAACAGCAACAATGTTCCACACAATCACATCAATAAAACCAACCCATGACTAACACAACATACCGGTACAGAGCTTTCCCATCTACCCATCATCATGATTTATCATCTCATCGCCCCATCTCCCCCATCCCATGCTCAACCTGTGATAAAAACAAACAACAACAACAACAATAACAACAACAACCGCCACAACACCACCAACAAATTATGTTTGCCCATCATCTTCCTCTATACCGTCCCTCAAAATGTCTTCTGTACTTCTTTCAGTTTCTTTGGCTGGTGACTGAACCATCCACGTACATCATGGCCTCTTTCAGATCACAGCTAATTAAATGAGTGATCTGATTTCTGCACTTGTTTTACCTCTGGAGACAATATCTCCCTCTAGAGAATTTTTGATAAAATTGTTTTGTATGGATCTTTCAAAAAGTTTGGCTATTTGGCCAAGCCAATGACCGATTACATTCAGTATCATAGCCCGGTAGAGCTCAAAGAGATGGTGCTGTTCACTGCCTTTGCTTGCCACAGCTTTCAAGACAGACTGGCCCTTTTAGATTTGAGTGTAGTACCGTGGTTTCAAAACATTTTCTGAAGGTCAGCATTTTGTCAAAACTTTTTTTCAAAGTAGCGCAGGTCATCTGTTCAGTATTGTGAACGTATCTGAACATAACTGGTGGAATGTTTTTGATCGATGCTTTATTATCAAAAGTGCAGAACAGTCCCAGTACTTTGGTAGGATTGATAAATCTTTACAATCTTGGCACCACTGATCTACTTTGTTCAACTGTTTTGGACTGCTTTGTTTCTTTTAATCATGCAAGTTACCTGTCTTGTAGATGAGCCTGTCACAGCAAAGGTGAGTACACACACACACACACACACACACACACACACACACACACACACACACACACCACACACACACACACACAAGAACACACACACACATACACACACACACACACACACACACACACACACACACACACACACACACACACACACACACTCCCTCTCTCTCTCTCTGTGTTATGTTTTACATACTTCAACAAAATGCACACAAGACACATAGAAACAGACAAAAACAGACAGAAAAAAAACAGACACACAGATAACAGACAGACAGACAGACAGACAGACAGACACACACACACACACACACACACACACACACACACACACACACACACACACACACACACACACACACACACACACAAAAACTAGGAAGAGCTGAAAGATACGTCACCTGTCAACATGGGAAATTTGATGGCCAGTTTGGCGGGCAGACGACGAAGAACGTTGGCGGACAGGTTACAGACATGCAGTGTGGTGTTACGCATCAACATATAGACTGCGTCAGGTACATGGACAAGTTCACACTCTGATAAATCTGAGAAAAAAATTTTGCAAGTCATCAACTTACACTCAGTGACATAGGCCCACATCTGAATTTTAAAAAGATGAAAATTATTTGATGCCTTGTGCGAACTAATATCAACAGAAAAGTGTTCACAACCAACACTTCAATAATCATATTAATGACTGATTTTGGCTTAATTTAAAATTAACAGTGCTAGAGAAATCTTACCTCTCCAGTGCCAGCAATTGAACATTCCTTTGGTGACTTTTCCCTATTCTGAGCAGGAAAACCCAAACAATTCACTGACTTAGAAAATAGGAATAAGAACTTCAAGATTCCCTCTATAAGTATAAATTAATTAGGTATGTGTGGAGTTCTTGGTCTTTCCCCCATGCAAAGGAAAATGGTCAGCACCACAGTTCCCAGCCTGAGCGGCACTTGGATATGAAAATCAACTTTTATGGTTGAAGAAGTAGCAGGTCTCATTACTCCAGGTGCTGATTCAGAAAAAGGAAAGCACGCACCTATGAGCAGTGGCTCTGAAGGCAAGAGGGAAAGGTGGGGACATGTCAAGGGGATGTGGTGGAGGGAGAGGTCAAAGTGTATAACGTTGACCAACCACAGTTTTACATCACAACAGGACTTACTCTGTGTGTGTGTGTTTAGAGAATATAGTTTGTTTACTCTGTGTGTGTGTTTAGAGAACATAGAGTTTGTTTATTCTGTGTGTGTGTGTTTAGAGAATATAGTTTGTTTACTCTGTGTGTGCGTTTAGAGAACATAGAGTTTGTTTACTCTGTGTGTGTGTTTAGAAAACATAGAGTTTGTTTACTCTGTGTGTGTGTATTTAGAGAATATGGAGTTTGTTTACTCTGTGTGTGTGTTTAGAGAATATGGAGTTTGTTTACTCTGTGTGTGTGTTTAGAAAACATAGTTTGTTTACTCTGCGTGTGTGTTTAGAGAATATGGAGTTTGTTTACTCTGTGTGTGTGTTTAGAGAACATAGAGTTTGTTTACTCTGTGTGTGTGTTTAGAGAATATGGAGTTTGTTTATTCTGTGTGTGTGTGTTTAGAGAATATGGAGTTTGTTTACTCTGTGTGTGTGTGTTTAGAGAACATGGAGTTTGTTTATTCTGTGTGTGTGTGTTTAGAGAACATGGAGTTTGTTTACTCTGTGTGTGTGTGTTTAGAGAATATGGAGTTTGTTTACTCTGTGTGTGTGTTTAGAGAATATGGAGTTTGTTTACTCTGTGTGTGTGTGTTTAGAGAATATAGAGTTTGTTTATTCTGTGTGTGTGTGTTTAGAAAACATAGAGTTTGTTTACTCTGTGTGTGTGTATTTAGAGAATATAGTTTGTTTACTCTGCGTGTGTGTTTAGAGAATATGGAGTGTGTTTATTCTGTGTGTGTGTTTAGAGAATATGGAGTGTGTTTATTCTGTGTGTGTGTGTTTAGAGAATATGGAGTGTGTTTATTCTGTGTGTGTGTGTTTAGAGAACATGGAATTTGTTTACTCTGTGTGTGTGTGTTTAGAGAATATGGAGTTTGTTTACTCTGTGTGTGTGTGTTTAGAGAATATAGTTTGTTTATTCTCTGTGTGTTTAGAGAATATGGAGTTTGTTTACTCTGTGTGTGTGTGTTTAGAGAATATGGAGTGTGTTTATTCTGTGTGTGTTTAGAGAATATGGAGTTTGTTTACTCTGTGTGTGTGTTTAGAGAATATGGAGTTTGTTTACTCTGTGTGTGTGTGTTTAGAGAATATGGAGTTTGTTTATCGTAAAGTTTGGGCTATAAGCCGCGACTTTTTTCCTCAGCTTTAACCCCTGCGGCTTAAAAAATAATGCTGTTTATTTGTGGATTTTCCCCAATCCCAGAAGCGTCACGTTCTCATATATTCTTAGCTTCTCTTTAACTCACCAAAATCATGTTTACCTTTCATAAATTTTTCGGTGAGCTCCATGTTAAAGTGTTAACTGTTCACATTAAAGTGAGCTCCATGTTAAAGTGTTAACTGTTCACGTTAAGGTGTTAACTGTTAACTTTTTCACGTTTTTAATTCAAATCCACACACACTGAAGCGTTTGGATCAGTACTGAAAAAAGTGTGGCTTATAAACCGGTGTGGCTTATGTGTGAATATAGTTAAGATTTTTCTACAATTTAGTGGGTGTGCATTATATACCAGTGTGCCCAGTAGCCCAAACTTAGAGTACTCTTTGTACGTGTTGAGAGAGTATGGAGTGTGTTTACTCTGTGTGTGTGTTTAGAGAATATGGAGTTTGTTTACTCTGTGTGCGTGTTTACAGAATATGGAGTTTGTTTACTCTGTGTGCGTGTTTACAGAATATGAGTGTGTTTACTCTGTGTGTGTGTTTTACAGAATATGGAGTGTGTTTACTCTGTGTGTGTGTTTACAGAATATGGAGTGTGTTTACCTTGTGTGTGTGTTAAGAGAATATGGAGTGTGTTTACTCTGTGTGTGTGTTTAGAGAAAATGGAGTTTGTTTACTCTGTGTGTGTGTTTACAGAATATGGAGTGTGTTTACTCTGTGTGTGTGTTTACAGAATATGGTGTGTGTTTACTCTTGTGTGTGTGTTTAGAGAAAATGGAGTGTGTTTACTCTGTGTGTGTGATTACAGAATATGGAGTTTGTTTACTCTGTGTGTGTGTTTACAGAATATGGAGTGTGTTTACTCTGTGTGTGTGTTTACAGAATATGGAGTTTGTTTACTCTGTGTGTGTGTTTACAGAATATGGAGTGTGTTTACTGTGTGTGTGTGTGTTACAGAATATGGAGTGTGTTTACTCTGTGTGTGTGTTTACAGAATATGGAGTGTGTTTACTGTGTGTGTGTTTACAGAACATGGAGTGTGTTTACTCTGTGTGTGTGTTTACAGAATATGGAGTGTGTTTACTATGTGTGTGTGTTTACAGAATATGGAGTGTGTTTTACTCTGTGTGTGTGTTTACAGAATATGGAGTGTGTTTACTCTGTGTGTCTGTTTACAGAACATGGAGTGTGTTTACTCTGTGTGTTTACAGAATATGGAGTGTGTTTACTCTGTGTGTGTGTGTTTACAGAACATGGAGTGTGTTTGCTCTGTGTGTGTGTTTACAGAATATGGAGTGTGTTTACTCTGTGTGTGTGTTTACAGAATATGGAGTGTGTTTACTCTGTGTGTGTGTTTACAGAATATGGAGTGTGTTTACTGTGTGTGTGTGTGTACAGAATATGGAGTGTGTTTACTGTGTGTGTGTTTTACAGAATATGGAGTGTGTTTACTCTGTGTGTGTGTTTTACAGAACATGGAGTGTGTTTACTCTGTGTGTGTGTTTACAGAATATGGAGTGTGTTTTACTCTGTGTGTGTGTTTACAGAATATGGAGTGTGTTTACTCTGTGTGTGTGTTTACAGAATATGGAGTGTGTTTACTCTGTGTGTCTGTTTACAGAACATGGAGTGTGTTTACTCTGTGTGTTTACAGAATATGGAGTGTGTTTACTCTGTGTGTGTGTGTTTACAGAACATGGAGTGTGTTTGCTCTGTGTGTGTGTTTACAGAATATGGAGTGTGTTTACTCTGTGTGTGTGTTTACAGAATATGGAGTGTGTTTACTCTGTGTGTGTGTTTACAGAATATGGAGTGTGTTTACTGTGTGTGTGTGTTGTACAGAATATGGAGTGTGTTTACTGTGTGTGTGTTTACAGAATATGGAGTGTGTTTACTCTGTGTGTGTGTTTACAGAATATGGAGTGTGTTTACTCTGTGTGTGTGATTACAGAATATGGAGTGTGTTTACTCTGTGTGTGTGTTTACAGAATATGGAGTGTGTTTACTCTGTGTGTGTGTTTACAGAACATGGAGTGTGTTTACTCTGTGTGTGTGTTTACAGAATATGGAGTGTGTTTACTCTGTGTGTGTGTTTACAGAATATGGAGTGTGTTTACTCTGTGTGTGTGTTTACAGAATATGGAGTGTGTTTACTCTGTGTGTGTGTTTACAGAACATGGAGTGTGTTTACTCTGTGTGTGTGTTTACAGAATATGGAGTGTGTTTACTCTGTGTGTGTGTTTACAGAATATGGAGTGTGTTTACTCTGTGTGTGTGTTTACAGAATATGGAGTGTGTTTACTCTGTGTGTGTGTTTACAGAACATGGAGTGTGTTTACTCTGTGTGTGTGTTTACAGAATATGGAGTGTGTTTACTCTGTGTGTGTGTTTACAGAATATGGAGTGTGTTTTACTCTATGTGTGTGTTTACAGAACATGGAGTGTGTTTAAGAGGGATTCATCTGACTCAGACAGTTCCATTTGCACCCTACCCAAACCTGCCAGCAATGATCTGGCAAACACTATGTCACCATACTGATGTGGTGGCTGCACAAGCAAACCTGAATTGTGTGTTGTGCTTTTTTCTATCTCTAACACACAAAGTACTGGACTGTGTGTTGTGCCTTACTTCAAGCTCTAACACACAAAGTACTGGACTGTGCGTTGTGCCTTGCTTCAAGCTCCAACACACAAAGTACTGGACTGTGTGTTGTGCCTTGCTTCAAGCTCTAACACACAAAGTACTGGACTGTGCGTTGTGCCTTGCTTCAAGCTCTAACACACAAAGTACTGGACTGCGTGTTGTGCCTTACTTCAAGCTCTAACACACAAAGTACTGGACTGTGCGTTGTGCCTTACTTCAAGCTCTAACACACAAAGTACTGGACTGTGTGTTGTGCCTTACTTCAAGCTCTAACACACAAAGTACTGGACTGTGTGTTGTGCCTTGCTTCAAGCTCTAACACACAAAGTACTGGACTGTGCGTTGTGCCTTGCTTCAAGCTCTAACACACAAAGTACTGGACTGCGTGTTGTGCCTTACTTCAAGCTCTAACACACAAAGTACTGGACTGTGCGTTGTGCCTTACTTCAAGCTCTAACACACAAAGTACTGGACTGTGTGTTGTGCCTTACTTCAAGCTCTAACACACAAAGTACTGGACTGTGTGTTGTGCCTTGCTTCAAGCTCTAACAAGGTACTGGACTGTGTGTTGTGTTAAGCTCTAATAAGCAAAGATAGGTTACTGGAATCTGTGTATCAACTGACTGTATATTTTTATTTCATTTTGATTATTCATGTTAAAAAGCAGTTCCTTCATAAAAACCACTCAACTAACTAATCGAGGTGTAATCATGCTTGGATGTAAAAAAAAAAAAAAATTAAGTGAATGACAAATGGCCAACATTCCTTGACATTGGCGGCTAACTTCTTTGTTTACACATTGTCCTGAAAGGGTTAATGAACTTTTCAAGGCCTTTGCTTGCTGGAGAACAGAATCATCTTTACTATGAAAAAAAATCCAGTTGTTATAACTAACTACTACGGGCAGAATGAAAGAAATCAAATAATTGTTCACACTGTTTTCAAGTAATCACGATCCAGAAACAGCCAATATGTCAGATCTGACGAAGAAACTTTAGAAAGTTCGGACACTAATTATTTTAAGAACATTGTTCATCCTGAAAACATGCACACAACGTTTGTGGCATCATACCATAACCATTATCGGTGATAACATTAAAACCAAATGTTTAACTTACTCAAATTTCCAGTTTCTTTCGCTGCTTCACACCGATGAACAACTTTGGTAACTCCTTCTCCAGCCATGGTCAAGTGGCACGCAGCAGAGATCCACATACAGTGTGGTAAGAGCGTTTTGCGTCTTCACAGCCAAACTTGGCACTGAATCACCAACATCACGATTTGTTTACGAAACGTGCTCTTTGGAGTTATCTTTTCTTGGTGAAAGAGCCCGTGAATAGTTGATAACTCATGACCAAAATCGACTCAAACATACCATGTGCCTCCGTTTGGCCTCCTCATCCTCATAGCTTTACCTTCCCCAATAATTGATCGGGCCAGTAACTACTGGTGATGTTGCTTGAAATATTAAGTATCTCCACTGTGTCGAGGTTCATCTTTCATAACCACACCAAAGGCTTGTCATATACATTTATAAAATAAATGTCTGTCGATATCTATCTTTCTATCATTTTTTTCATTATAAGACAGAGCAAAAAACAAACAAACAAACAAACAAACAAACAAACAAACAACAACAACAACAAGAAGAAAAACCACCACCAACAACACATAAAACAACAATAACTCCCCCCCCCCCCCCAACAATCATATTACTAAAACAACATCTACAAAAAATACTACTACTGACGACTAGTAGGCCTACTATTACTGCTGCTGCTGCTATTACTACTACTGCTACTTCTTCTTCTGCTGCTGCTACTACTACTACTACTACCAAGCATTATTACTACCATCAACTATTAGTACTACCATTGCTACTGCTACTGCTACTACTCCTAGTACTACTACTACCCATCACCATTACTACTCTTAATCTAATCCCAGAGCTCCTGATGAAAACAATAACAGGAAAATTTCCTATTGCCCTATGCGCCATACAGACACTGTAATATCAATGTACACAATGAACCATAAGCATGCATATGACACATAAATTACACAACAAAAACCAAAGCAAACAAAAATAAAAACGAATAACAAACAAAATGTATCACCAAACAAACAAACAAACAGAAAAAAACAACAACTTGCACACACACACACACACACACACACACAATACACACACACACCACACACACAAAACACACACACACACACACACAACACACACACACACAACACACACACACACACACAACACACAACACACACACAACACACACACACACACACACCCCAACACACCACACACACACACCACACACACACCACACACACACAACACACACACACACACACACACACACACACACACACACACACACACCACACACACACACACACACACACCACACACACACTCAACACAACACACACACACAACACACACAACACACACACACACACACACACCCACACAACACACACACACACACACACACACACACCACACACACACACCAACACACAACCCCACAACACTATTAAACAACAATGACAACATTCTTACCAAAACACAAAACAAAGTGATTAATATCAGAATATGAAAACAGTTATGTTCTTACAAAACTGAATTAAAAAGTACATTATTTTAAATAATCTGTTATTAGTCTTAAAAACTGTATTAAAAAGTTCATTAATGTATTAAAAATGTGTTATTGTCTTAGAAACTGTTTTGAAAATGATATTTTGAAGTTTGTTTTCTGTTATTGATACATGTGGTTGTAGTTTATGTTTGTCCTGTTATTGATCACATGTGGGTTGGTTGGTTATTTTGTTTGTCCTGTTATTGATTACATGTGGGTTGGTTGGTTATTTTGTTTGTCCTGTTATTGATTACATGTGGGTTGGTTGGTTATTTTGTTTATGTCATTGATCACATGTGGGTTGGTTGGTTATTTTGTTTATGTCATTGATCACATGTGGGTTGGTTGGTTATTTTGTTTATGTCATTGATCACATGTGGGTTGGTTGGTTATTTTGTTTATGTCATTGATCACATGTGGGTTGGTTGGTTATTTTGTTTGTCCTGTTATTGATTACATGTGGGTTGGTTGGTTATTTTGTTTATGTCATTGATCACATGTGGGTTGGTTGGTTATTTTTGTTTATGTCATTGATCACATGTGGGTTGGTTGGTTATTTTGTTTATGTCATTGATCACATGTGGGTTGGTTGGTTATTTTGTTTATGTCATTGATCACATGTGGGTTGGTTGGTTATTTTGTTTATGTCATTGATCACATGTGGGTTGGTTGGTTATTTTGTTTATGTCATTGATCACACATGGGCTGGTTGGTTATTTTCATGGAGCCGTGGGCTTTACATCAGATCGACTTCAGTCCCAGCCCACAACATTAAAAATGGTCTGTTCGCTGTCCATGTTGATATTTCCATCATTGTGGTGTGTCACCTTAGTGTTTCATAGGCCCCTCCCCCCTGTCACTTTTCCACATTTTGCCAGTGCATGGTGCTTTTGTGCAATCTACCAAATAATTGCTGGAAGATTTGGGTGGCTTGTATATGGAGTCGTCTGAGCGCGATAAATCCACTTGAATATATTCCTAACTCCACAATTAAATCACAACTTAGCCACTTAGGCTACTGTTTTTACATGCATTAAGTCAGATATTTCATCTTAAATAAAAGAAAAAAAAATGGTTCAGTTCCATTTGAGAAAAAGCTATCATATTAAAATATAGGTTCTGATTTTATTTCTGTGTTTTTCCTGTTCCTTTTTGCTTGAACGTGGGTAGTCACATTTGTTTTCAACAGAATGTTCTTAAGGTGATGTGTCGTCCGCTTTGATTCAATCCGATCATTTTCGGTATTAAGAGTTATTGCTGTCGCCGCGTAGGGCCAAGTTTGCAATTCCCGTATCTCCGGACGCCAGAGAAAGGTTGCAAGAAGAAAGTCCATTTGTCATGTCCACAGTGTTTCTCCATGTCGGTCAGTGTGGTAATCAAGTCAGTCAGCCCCTGTGGAAATGTTTTGAGAGGGATGGAGCTGCTTTGGAGAGGTATTAATTGAGTGAATTGTTCTGTTCCACGTCGGTGTGTGTGTGTGTGTGTGTGTGTGTGTGTGTGTGTGTGTGTGTGTGTGTGTGTGTGTGTGTGTGACTGTGTGAGTGTGTGTGTGTGTGTATGTGTGTGTGTGTGTGATTTGACACTAGAGTTAAAAGAAGGCCTGTAATAAATGAAAAGAGGGTGAGTGCACACACACACACACACACACACACACACACACACACACACACACACACACACACACACACACACACACGCACATGGACAAATTTTGAAAAAAGTACCTGAGTTTTTACATCAACATTTCACTTCATACATATTGATATTGTGAATACATGTTTGACTTTGAGTATGAGTATGATGTGTAGTATTTTATACTTTGGGCATATAGACTAATATTACTGCTCACACAAGAGACAGCCAAACACACAGCCAATGCTGGTCCTGATGGAGGCCTTTTGTAGAGACTGACATGTAGATACACAAAAGAGCCAAACACACAGCAAGACTGGTCCAGATGAAGGTCTCAGGAGAGGTTGACATGTAGATATCTGTACACGAAAGATTGCCAACAACAGCCAAGACTGGTCCTGGTGGAGGCCTCATGTAGAGATTGACATGTAGATACACAAAAGAGTCAAACACACAGCCAACACAGTTTCTGATGAAGGCTTCATATAGAGGTGGACATGTAGATAATAGGAAAGACAGCCAAAACACAGCCAACACAGTTTCTGATGAAGGCTTCATATAGAGGTGGACATGTAGATAATATGAAAGACAGCCAAAAACACAGCCAACACAGTTTCTGATGAAGGCTTCATATAGAGGTGGACATGTAGATAATAGGAAAGACAGCCAAAAACACAGCCAACACAGTTTCTGATGAAGGCTTCATATAGAGGTGGACATGTAGATAATAGGAAAGACAGCCAAAAACACAGCCAACACAGTTTCTGATGAAGGCCTCAGATAGCGGTTGACATGTAGCCACATAAGAGATACAGCCAAACATACAGCAAAGACTGGTCTTGATGAAGGCCTCAGGTAGAGGTTGACATGTAAACACACATGAGATAAGAGCCATACACAACCAGCACTAGTCTTGATGAAGGCCTCAGGTAGAGGTTGACATGTAAACACACATGAGATAAGCCATACACAGCCAGCACTAGTCTTGATGAAGGCCTCAGGTAGAGGTTGACATGTAAACACACATGAGATAAGAGCCATACACAACCAGCACTAGTCTTGATGAAGGCCTCAGGTAGAGGTTGACATGTAAACACACATGAGATAAGAGCCATACACAACCAGCACTAGTCTTGATGAAGGCCTCAGGTAGAGGTTGACATGTAAACACACATGAGATAAGAGCCATACACAACCAGCACTAGTCTTGATGAAGGCCTCAGGTAGAGGTTGACATGTAAACACACATGAGATAAGAGCCATACACAGCCAGCACTAGTCTTGATGAAGGCCTCAGGTAGAGGTTGACATGTAAACACACATGAGATAAGAGCCATACACAGCCAGCACTAGTCTTGATGAAGGCCTCAGGTAGAGGTTGACATGTAAACACACATGAGATAAGAGCCATACACAGCCAGCACTGGTCTTGATGAAGGCCTCAGGTAGAGGTTGACATGTAAACACACATGAGATAAGAGTCATACACAGCCAGCACTGGTCTTGATGAAGGCCTCAGGTAGAGGTTGACATGTAAACACACATGAGATAAGAGCCATACACAGCCAGCACTAGTCTTGATGAAGGCCTCAGGTAGAGGTTGACATGTAAACACACATGAGATAAGAGCCATACACAGCCAGCACTGGTCTTGATGAAGGCCTCAGGTAGAGGTTGACATGTAAACACACATGAGATAAGAACCATACACAGCCAGCACTAGTCTTGATGAAGGCCTCAGGTAGAGGTTGACATGTAAACACACATGAGATAAGAGCCATACACAGCCAGCACTAGTCTTGATGAAGGCCTCAGGTAGAGGTTGACATGTAAACACACATGAGAT
>CM060306.1:940000-967500 GCA_030674185.1 Monoplex corrugatus
GTAGGAATATGTCTTTTCACTCAAACGCATAAAAGAATATGACTATGTGTTATCTTTTTTCCACACAGACATACTATATTCCTGGTGTATTTTGTTTTAAATGCATCAAGTTTCCACCTATACATAAGGGATTGTATACTTCTGCTGGCAGGAAACTGCTTAAGCGTTTTGCTAATTTCAAAGTTCATATAACAGTTTTCATACTTTTTCTGTTTATCTTGAAACTGCTTCCATACATAGGAGTCCACTAAGGTATAACACTCATGCAATGAGAGGGAAAGTTGTACATTATTTTGAATCTGGGGAGCTCTTTGCCCCCCGTTTGGCAGCCCTATCAACCATATCGTTATAATGAAAAGAACTATGAGATGGTATCCAGCAGAAAGTAATATCAATGCCTCTTAAGGATAAACTATTAATCAAGTGAGTAATTTCCAATATCATTTCAGATCTTGTTTGTAATTTTGATAATTCAAGAGCTTGAAGTACAGATTTTGAATCAACGCAAAAAAGTATCTTGGGAAGTGTCCTAGGAAAATTTATCATATAATTCAAAGCCATTAAGATTGCAAAGAGTTCAGCGGTAAAGACAGATTTATTAAGTCCTGTATAGAAGGATTTCTCAATTTTGAGAGCAGGTATTAAAAACGCTGAGCCTGCTTGTCTTTCAGTTATTGATCCATCAGTGTAAACTTTCAAGTGATCGGAATAAAAATCTTCTATATGACATTTAACTTGACTTGCCAGTAAGTTGATATTATCTTCTTTTTTTAAGTCAGTGTGACGTATGTCAAAACGCGCTCTTTGAAGTTCCCAACTGGGTACAGGTGAAAAGGAAGGTCTTGAAGTGACAGGATCTGCTTCTAGATCAATTCCAGAGCTTTTCATAACATCAGTTGTATATGTTGCAAGTGTGACCTGTGAGGAAATTGATTTAGCTCTTTTTGGAAAGTCGGAGTCTGATCTTATTTTTGTCTCTGTTTCAATGCTGTTTTCTATGGTGGTGTTTCTTAACAGAAATTTAGTGGAAGCGACTTTCCTTTGTTCATCAAGCGGCAGTAATTTGATCGCGTTGTATGTGCGAAGACAAGAGGCATGCATTGCAAGACCCAGCGCAAGTTTGAAACCTTTACAATCTAAGCTCTGCAGTTTTGTTAATAAGTGTTTGGTGCACTGAAGAAGATTTCTTGGGCATAGGTTAATTTAGATCTAATAAGCGATTTACAAAGATGAACAAGTGTTGATATATCGTGTGTGTTGGTGTGTGTGTGTGTGTGTGTGTGTGTGTGTGTGTGTGTGTGGTGTGTGTGTGTGTGTGTGTGTGTGTGTGTGTGTATGTGTGTGTGTGTGTGTGTGTGTGTGTGTGTGTGTGTGTCTGTGTGTGTGTCTGTGTGTGTGTGTGTGTGTGTGTGTGTGTGTGTGTGTGTGTGTGTGTGTGTGTGTGATTGTTTTTCCCTTGTTCCTTTGCTTTCTGTCATTTCTTCCTGTCATTTTCTGCCTTGCTGGTCCATTCACTGATTGATGATAATTCCAGGTGTGATATGTTGTCAGGCCTAGTCATGACATTCAGTGTGTGTTCTATAGGTGTGACATTGTGTGTTGTGTGTTCCAGGTGTGATATGTTGTCAGGCCTAGTCATGACATTCAGTGTGTGTTATACAGGTGTGACATTGTGTGTTGTGTGTTCCAGGTGTGATATGTTGTCAGGCGTAGTCATGACATTCAGTATGTGTTCTACAGGTGTGACATTGTGTGTTGTGTGTTCCAGGTGTTATATGTTGTCAGGCGTAATGACGTTCAGTATGTGTTCTACAGGTGTGATATGTGTGTTGTGTGTTCCAGGTGTGATATGTTGTCAGTACTAGTCATGACATTCAGTATGTGTTCTACAGGTGTGATATTGTGTGTTGTGTGTTCCAGGTTATAATGTTGTCAGGCGTAGTCATGACATTCAGTATGTGTTTCTACAGGTGTGATATTGTATGTTGTGTGTTCCAGGTGTAACATGTTGTCAGGACTAGTCATGACACTCAGTATGTGTTCTACAGGTGTGATGTTGTGTGTTTGTGTGTTCTCAGGTGTAACATGTTGTCAGGACTAGTCATGAACTAGTAGTGTTCTACAGGTGTTTAAAGTTGTGTGTTGTGTGTTCCAGGTGTAACATGTTGTCAGGACTAGTCATGACACTCAGTGTGTGTTATATCATACAGGTGTATCATTGTGTGTTCCAGGTGTAACATGTTGTCAGGACTAGTCATGACACTCAGTGTGTGTTATATCATACAGGTGTAACATTGTGTGTTCCAGGTGTAACATGTTGTCAGGACTAGTCATGACACTCAGTGTGTGTTATGTTATACAGGTGTATCATTGTGTGTTCCAGGTGTAATATGTTGTCAGGACTAGTCATGACACTCAGTGTGTGTATGTTATGTTATACAGGTGTATCATTGTGTGTTCCAGGTGTGATATGTTGTCAGGACTAGTCATGATACTCAGTGTGTGTTATGTTATACAGGTGTATCATTGTGTGTTCCAGGTGTAACATGTTGTCAGGACTAGTCATGACACTCAGTGTGTGTTATATCATACAGGTGTAACATTGTGTGTTCCAGGTGTAACATGTTGTCAGGACTAGTCATGACACTCAGTGTGTGTTATATCATACAGGTGTAACATTGTGTGTTCCAGGTGTAACATGTTGTCAGGACTAGTCATGACACTCAGTGTGTGTTATACAGGTATAACATTGTGTGTTCCAGGTGTAACATGTTGTCAGGACTAGTCATGACACTGAGTGTGTTTATATCATACAGGTGTAACATTGTGTGTTCCAGGTGTAACATGTTGTCAGGACTAGTCATGACACTCAGTGTGTGTTATGTTATACAGGTGTATCATTGTGTGTTCCAGGTGTAACATGTTGTCAGGACTAGTCATGACACTCAGTGTGTGTTATGTCATACAGGTGTAACATTGTGTGTTCCAGGTGTAACATGTTGTCAGGACTAGTCATGACACTGAGTGTGTGTTATATCATAGAGGTGTAACATTGTGTGTTCCAGGTGTAACATGTTGTCAGGACTAGTCATGACACTCAGTGTGTGTTATGTCATACAGGTGTAACATTGTGTTTCCAGGTGTAACATGTTGTCAGGACTAGTCATGACACTCAGTGTGTGTTATATCATACAGGTGTAACATTGTGTGTTCCAGGTGTAACATGTTGTCAGGACTAGTCATGACACTCAGTGTGTGTTTATCATACAGGTGTAACATTGTGTGTTCCAGTGTAACATGTTGTCAGGACTAGTCATGACACTTCAGTGTGTGTTATTCATACAGGTGTAACATTGTGTGTTCCAGGTGTAACATGTTGTCAGGACTAGTCATGACACTCAGTGTGTGTTATTTATACAGGTGTAACATTGTGTGTTCCAGGTGTAACATGTTGTCAGGACTAGTCATGACACTCAGTGTGTGTTATGTCATACAGGTGTAACATTGTGTGTTCCAGGTGTGAAATGTTGTCAGGACTAGTCATGACACTCAGTGTGTGTTATTCATACAGGTGTAACATTGTGTGTTCCAGGTGTAACATGTTGTCAGGACTAGTCATGACACTCAGTGTGTGTTATGTCATACAGGTGTAACATTGTGTGTTCCAGGTGTAACATGTTGTCAGGACTAGTCATGACACTCAGTGTGTTTATATCATACAGGTGTAACATTGTGTGTTCCAGGTGTAACATGTTGTCAGGACTAGTCATGACACTCAGTGTGTGTTATATCATACAGGTGTAACATTGTGTGTTCCAGGTGTAACATGTTGTCAGGACTAGTCATGACACTCAGTGTGTGTTATGTCATACAGGTGTAACATTGTGTGTTCCAGGTGTAACATGTTGTCAGGACTAGTCATGACACTCAGTGTGTGTTATATACAGGTGTAACATTGTGTGTTCCAGGTGTAACATGTTGTCAGGACTAGTCATGACACTCAGTGTGTGTTAATATCAGGTGTAACATTGTGTGTTCCAGGTGTAACATGTTGTCAGGACTAGTCATGACACTCAGTGTGTGTTATATCATACAGGTGTAACATTGTGTGTTCCAGGTGTAACATGTTGTCAGGACTAGTCATGACACTCAGTGTGTTTATAAGTGTAACATTGTGTGTCCAGGTGTGATATGTTGTCAGGACTAGTCATGACACTCAGTGTGTGTTGTATACATTACAGGTGTTAGTGACATGTTGTCAGGACTAGTCATGACACTCAGTGGTGTTATATCATACAGGTGTAAATGTTGTCTAGGACTAGTCATGACACTCAGTGTGTGTTATGTATACAGGTGTAACATTGTGTGTTCCAGGTGTAACATGTTGTCAGGACTAGTCATGACACTCAGTGTGTGTTATTCATACAGGTGTAACATTGTGTGTTCCAGGTGTAACATGTTGTCAGGACTAGTCATGACACTCAGTGTGTGTTAGTCATACAGGTGTAACATTGTGTGTTCCAGGTGAAACATGTTGTCAGGACTAGTCATGAACTCAGGTGTGTGTTATATCATACAGGTGTAACATTGTGTGTTCCAGGTGTAACATGTTGTCAGGACTAGTCATGACACTCAGTGTGTGTATAGTGTAACATTGGAGGTGTAACATCGTGTGTGTTTCCAAGTCGTGTTTGTGAACATGTTGTCAGGACTAGTCATGACACTCAGTGTGGTTATTCATACAGGTGTAACATTGTGTGTTCCAGGTGTAACATGTTGTCAGGACTAGTCATGACACTCAGTGTGTGTTATATCATACAGGTGTAACATTGTGTGTTCCAGGTGTAACATGTTGTCAGGACTAGTCATGACACTCAGTGTGTGTTATATCATACAGGTGTAACATTGTGTGTTCTCAGGTGTAACATGTTGTCAGGACTAGTCATGACACTCAGTGTGTGTTATATCATACAGGTGTAACATTGTGTGTTCAGGTGTAACATGTTGTCAGGACTAGTCATGACACTCAGTGTGTGTTATGTCATACAGGTGTAACATTGTGTGTTCCAGGTGTAACATGTTGTCAGGACTAGTCATGACACTCAGTGTGTGTTATATCATACAGGTGTAACATTGTGTGTTCCAGGTGTAACATGTTGTCAGGACTAGTCATGACACTCAGTGTGTGTTATATCATACAGGTGTAACATTGTGTGTTCCAGGTGTAACATGTTGTCAGGACTAGTCATGACACTCAGTGTGTGTTTACAGGTGTAACATTGTGTGTTCCAGGTGTAACATGTTGTCAGGACTAGTCATGACACTCAGTGTGTGTTATATCATACAGGTGTAACATTGTGTGTTCCAGGTGTAACATGTTGTCAGGACTAGTCATGACACTCAGTGTGTGTTATGTCATACAGGTGTATCATTGTGTGTTCCAGGTGTAACATGTTGTACAGGACTAGTCATGACACTCAGTGTGTGTTATGTATACAGGTGTAACATTGTGTGTTCCAGGTGTAACATGTTGTCAGGACTAGTCATGACACTCAGTGTGTGTTTATCATACAGGTGTAACATTGTGTGTTCCAGGTGTAACATGTTGTCAGGACTAGTCATGACACTCAGTGTGTGTTTATCATACAGGTGTAACATTGTGTGTTCCAGGTGTATTGTTGTCAGGACTAGTCATGACACTCAGTGTGTGTTGTATACAGGTGTAACATTGTGTGTTCCAGGTGTAACATGTTGTCAGGACTAGTCATGACACTCAGTGTGTGTTATATCATACAGGTGTAACATTGTGTGTTCCAGGTGTGACATGTTGTCAGGACTAGTCATGACACTCAGTGTGTGTTATATCATACAGGTGTAACATTGTGTGTTCCAGGTAGTGTAATGCTTCGTATGGGACATAGTCATGACCAACTACATGTGTGTGTTATACAAGTGTAACATTGTGTGTTCCAGGTGTGACATGTTGTCAGGACTAGTCATGACACTCAGTGTGTGTTATATCATACAGGTGTAACATTGTGTGTTCCAGGTGTAACATGTTGTCAGGACTAGTCATGACACTCAGTGTGTGTTATATCATACAGGTGTAACATTGTGTGTTCCAGGTGTGACATGTTTTCGGGATTTGTCATGACACATAGTCTGAGTGGGGAACAGTTCAGGTATTCATTTGTGTCCATGTTGTGTGTGTGTTGTGGTGTTGTAGTGTGTGTGTGTAGTGGTGTGTTGTGTGTGTTAGTGTGTGTGTGTGTGTGTGGTGTGTGTGTGATGTGTGTGTGTGTGGTGTTAGTGTGTGTGTGTGTTGTGTGTGTGTGTGTGTGTGTGTGTTGTGTGTGTGTGTTTGTGTGTGTGTGTGTTTTTGTGTGTGTGTGTGTGTGCATGTTTTGTGTGTGCATGTGTGTGTGTATGTTGTGTTTGTGTGTGTACTGTGTGTTGTGTGTGTGTGTGTGTGTGTGTGTGTGTGTGTGTGTGTGTGTTTTGCGTGTGTGTTGTATGATTGTTGTTGTTGTTGTTGTTGTTGTGTGTTGTTGTTGTTGTTGTTGTGTGTTGTTGTTGTTGTTGTTGTTGTTGTTGTTGTTGTTGTTGTTGTTGTTGTGTGTGTGTGTGTGTGTGTGTGTGTGTTTGTGTGTGTGTTTTTGTGTGTGTGTGTGTGTGCATGTTTTGTGTGTGCATGTTGTGTGTGTATGTTGTGTTTATGTGTGTGTGTGTGTGTGTTGTGTGTGTGTGTTTTGTGTGTGTGTGTGTGTGTTTTGTGTGTGTGTATGTATGGTTGTTGTTGTTGTTGTTGTTGTTGTTGTGTGTTGTGTGTGTGTGTGTGTGTGTGTTTTTGTGTGTGTGTGTGTGTGCATGTTTTGTGTGTGCATGTTGTGTGTGTATGTTGTGTTTGTGTGTGTGTGTGTGTGTGTGTGTGTGTGTGTGTGTGTGTGTGTGTGTGTGTGTGTGTTTTGTGTGTGTGTATGTATGGTTGTTGTTGTTGTTGTTGTTGTTGTTGTTGTTGTTGTGTGTGTGTGTGTGTGTGTGTGTGTGTGTGTGTGTGTGTGAACGAGAGTATCTGAGTTCTGACCGAGAGAGTAGAAACTGTGTGTTTGTACTGTGTATGAGACAGTGTGTGTACGATCATGCAGGCATGTGTATATTGTTAAAAAAAAAGAAAGAAATATGCAGAATGATTATTTACTGATCTGCACATGTGTACATTTCACTTATACTGAAGATGAAGCGCTGCACACAGGCAGACAAGTATTGTATTGAAGACAAAACATCATGTCTTCTCGTGAATAATTTCTCTTCTTTTTCTGACTTGTATGAAGACATAGACTTCTTCTTTTCATTATCTGTCCACTTGTAATCTGATGGATGTTGTGATGAAATAGAATTGACTGTTTACAGTGAACTGGAAGGTGTGAAATGGTGACATTCAGAATGATACCAAGGCCTTTTTTATATCATCGGTCCAGATCTTCCTTGGTCTGCCTCAATTTATTCTCCAGTTAGCGTTTCAGGAATACTTTTTTTTTTTTCACTGAGTTTTATGAACCAGAAGAACAAGAAAACCAATACAAGCGTGTATCCAACAAAACAAAACAAAACAAGCGCAAATTTTCGGCCAACTAGCCTTTGTCAAGCGCGAACGCACGGTCACAAACAGATCACAGACACCAAACAATGGATAATAAAAACGGGACTAAAAACTTCCCTGCCTCCTCGTCCTCAACCAGAAGAACAAGAAAACCAATATAAGCGCGTATCCAACAAACAAAACAAAACAAAACAAAACAAGCGCAAATTTAACAAGCGCAAATTTTCGGCCAACTAGCCTTTGTCAAGAGCGAACGCACGGTCACAAACAGATCACAGACACCAAACAATGGATAATAAAAACGGGACTAAAAATTTCCCTGCCTCCTCGTCCTCAACCAGAAGAACAAGAAAACCAATATAAGCGCGTATCCAACAAAACAAAACAAAACAAAACAAGCGCAAATTTTCGGCCAACTAGCCTTTGTCAAGCGCGAACGCACGGTCACAAACAAATCACAGACACCAAACAATGGATAATAAAAACGGGACTAAAAACTTCCCTGCCTCCTCGTCCTCAAACAATGGATAATAAAAACGGGACTAAAAACTTCCCTGCCTCCTTGTCCTCCGGGACTAAAACTTCCCTGAGGACGAGGAGGCAGGGAAGTTTTTGTCCCGTTTTTATTATCCATTGTTTGGTGTCTGTGATCTGTTTGTGACCGTGCGTTCGCGCTTGACAAAGGCTAGTTGGCCGAAAATTTGCGCTTGTTTTGTTTTGTTTTGTTGGATACGCGCTTATATTGGTTTTCTTGTTCTTCTGGTTCCTGTTTACTTGGGCGCGGGCAGTCACACTTGTTTTGAAACTGAGTTTTTATTATGAATCGGTTTACATTGTTGTGTGACACAAAACTGTGAAGTGGCATGGGAAGATGTACCACACCTTGCCCCTCCTGTTGTACTATTGGCTAAGTGTGTCCGGGTATGACGCCCATCACCTGTCACCCTCCTGTTGTACTATTGGCTCAGGTGTGTCCCGTGTATGACGCCCCTCACCTGTCCCTCCTGCAGTCTGGCTTTGTATATGGTCTGATCATCATTTTTAGTGAGCATCCCTTGGACACCCTTGTGTGACACTGGATCTGTAGAGATTGGTTGTGCTTTATGAGTAGGACCCTCTTGGCCCTTACACCACTATATGTTGATAGGATCTGTAAGAGATTGGGTCCTATTTCACGTGAGACCATCAGCCATTGCTGCTCTCACACTCACGTCATATGTTGATAGGGTCTGTAGACAAGAGATTGGGTCCTCATTTACACGTGGACCATCAGCCATGCTTGTCTCACACTACGTCATATGTTGATAGGGTCTGTAAGACTAAGAGATTGGGTCCTCATTTTACACGTGGACCATCAGCCATGCTTGTCTCACACTACGTCATATGTTGATAGGTCTGTAAGAGATTGGGTCCTCATTTACACGTGGACCATCAGCCGTGCTTGTCTCACACTACGTCATATGTTGATAGGTCTAGACTAAGAGATTGGGTCCTCAGTTTACACGTGGACCATCAGCCTGCTTGTCTCACACTACGTCATATGTTGATAGAGTCTGTAAGATGATTGGGTCCTCATTTTACACGTGGACCATCAGCCATGCTTGTCTCACACTACGTCATATGTTGATAGAGTCTGTAAGAGATTGGGTCCTCATTTTACACGTGGACCATCAGCCATGCTTGTCTCACACTACGTCATATGTTGATAGGATCTGTAAGAGATTGGGTCCTCATTTACACGTGGACCATCAGCCATGCTTGTCTCACACTACGTCATATGTTGATAGGATCTGTAACTAAGTGTAGATAAGAGATTGGGTCCTCAGTTTTACACGTGGACCATCAGCCATGCTTGTCTACACCATACTTGTGTGGTTGTAGGCATGTAAGCAGGGTTGATTCCTTCAGATACATTCGTTCATGATGTTGTTATGAATGATAATTGAGTGTAATGTTGCAGTGTAGTTAATGGTTTTGATGGTAATTGTTGAAGTGAGTTAATGGTTTTGATGAATTGATAATTGAGGTGTAATGTTGCAGAGTGTAGTTAATGGCTTTTGATTGTAATGTTGACAGGTGTAGTTAATGGTTTTGATGAATTGATAATTGAGGTGTAATGTTGCAGGGTGTAGTTAATGGCTTTTGATTGTAATGTTGAGGGTGTAGTTAATGGTTTTGATTGTAATGTTGCAGGGTGTAGTTAATGGCTTTTGATTGTAATGTTGCAGGGTGTAGTTAATGGCTTTTGATTGTAATGTTGCAGGGTGTAGTTAATGGCTTTGGCTGCGGGTGGTTAATGTTATGGTGTAATGTTGCAGGGTGTAGTTAATGGCTTTTGGATGGCTGGTTATTGAGGTGTAATGTTGAAGGGTGTAGTTAATGGCTTTTGATTGGGTGGTTATTGAGGTGTAAGTTGAAGGGTGTAGTTAATGGCTTTTGATTGGTGGTTATTGAGGTGTAATGTTGCAGGGTGTAATTAATGGCTTTTGATTGGTGGTTATTGAGGTTAATGTTGCAGGGTGTCGTTAATGGCTTTTGATTGGTTGGCTATTGAGGTGTAATGTTGCAGGATGTAGTTAATGGCTTTTGATTGGTTGGTATTGAGGTGTAATGTTGCTGATTAGTTAATGGCTTTTGATTGATTGGTTATTGAGGTGTAATGTTGCTATTTTAGTTAATGGTTTTGATTGGTTGGTTATTGAGGTGTAATGTTGCATTTGTAGTTAATGGCTTTTGATTGGTTGGTTATTGAGGTGTAATGTTGCATTTTAGTTAATGGCTTTTGATTGGTTGGCTTATTGAGGTGTAATGTTGCTATTGTAGTTAATGGCTTTTGATTGGTTGTGTATTGAGTAAGGTTTATTGTGATGAGGATGTCAGTAGTTAATGGCTTTTGATTGGTTGGTTATTGAGGTGTAATGTTGCAGGATATAGTTAATGGCTTTTGATTGGTTGGTTATTGAGGTGTAATGTTGCAGGGTGTAGTTAATGGCTTTTGATTGGCTGGTTATTGAGGTGTAATGTTGCAGGGTGTAGTTAATGGCTTTTGATTGGCTGGTTATTGAGGTGTAATGTTGCAGGATGTAGTTAATGGCTTTTGATTGGCTGGTTATTGAGGTGTAATGTTGCAGGATGTAGTTAATGGCTTTTGATTGGCTGGTTATTGAGGTGTAATGTTGCAGGGTGTAGTTAATGGCTTTTGATTGGCTGGTTATTGAGGTGTAATGTTGCAGGATGTAGTTAATGGCTTTTGATTGGTTGGTTATTGAGGTGTAATGTTGCAGGGTGTAGTTAATGCCTTTTGATTGGCTGGTTATTGAGGTGTAATGTTGCAGGGTGTAGTTAATGGCTTTTGATTGGCTGATTATTGAGGTGTAATGTTGCAGGGTGTAGTTAATGGCTTTTGATTGGCTGGTTATTGAGGTTTAATGTTGCAGGGTTTGGTTCACGACTGAGTGAAGCATTGCGTGATGATTATCCCATGAATCACTTGCTGTCTGTGACCTTTGCCCCCTGTGCCAGCGGAGAAAGTCCATTACAGCATTACAACGCATTGATGTGTCTGTCAACACTGCAGAGGTTGTTGTCTTTCTTTTGTTGTTGTTGTTGTTGTTGTTGTTGTTGTTTTTATTGTGTCGTGTTGTTGTTATTGTGGTCTTTGTCATTCTTGTTGTTGTCCATGTTGTTGTGGAAGTGGTGATGATGATGATGGTGACATGATGATGATGATGGTGGTGGTGTTGATGGTGGTTGTGATGATGATGATGATGATCTCTTTACTCCATCTTTTTATTGTTGTTATTGTTGTTGTGATAATGCTGTTGTTATTGTTGTTTTGTTGTTGTTGTCATTGTCAATGTTGCTGTTCTTTAGTTTTGTTGTGTTGATGATGGTTTTGTTGATGCTGGTGGTGGTGTTTGTGATGATGATGGTGATGTTGATGTTGATGCTGGTGGTGGTGTTTGTGATGATGATGGTGATGTTGATGCTGGTGGTGGTGTTTGTGATGATGATGGTGATGTTGATGTTGATGCTGCTGGTGGTGTTTGTGATGATGATGGTGATGTTGATGTTGATGCTGGTGGTGGTGTTTGTGATGATGATGGTGATGTTGATGTTGATGCTGGTGGTGGTGTTTGTGATGATGATGGTGATGTTGATGCTGGTGGTGGTGTTTGTGATGATGATGGTGATGTTGATGTTGATGCTGCTGGTGGTGTTTGTGATGATGATGGTGATGTTGATGTTGATGCTGGTGGTGGTGTTTGTGATGATGATGGTGATGTTGATGTTGATGCTGGTGGTGGTGTTTGTGATGATGATGGTGATGTTGATGTTGATGCTGGTGGTGGTGTTTGTGATGATGATGGTGATGTTGATGCTGGTGGTGGTGTTTGTGATGATGATGGTGATGTTGATGTTGATGCTGGTGGTGGTGTTTGTGATGATGATGGTGATGTTGATGTTGATGCTGGTGGTGGTGTTTGTGATGATGATGGTGATGTTGATGCTGGTGGTGGTGTTTGTGATGATGATGTTGATGTTGATGCTGCTGGTGGTGTTTGTGATGATGATGGTGATGTTGATGTTGATGCTGGTGGTGGTGTTTGTGATGATGATGATGTTGATGCTGGTGGTAGTGTTTGTGATGATGATGATCTTTTGTATGTTTACAGGAATGCGGATTGAATCCTGTTAAGCCAGAAATGTCACCTGTATGTTTACAGGAATGTGGATGGAATCCTGTTAATCCAAAATGGTTTTACCTGTATGTTTACAGGAATGTGGATGGAATGCTGTTAATCCTGTCACCTGTGTGTTTACAGGAATGTGGATGGAATGCTGTTAATCCAGTCACCTGTATGTTTACAGGAATGTGGATGGAATGCTGTTAATCCTGTCACCTGTATGTTTACAGGAATGTGGATGGAATGCTGTTAATCCTGTCACCTGAATGTTTACAGGAATGTGGATGGAATCCCGTTAATCCTGTCACCTGTATGTTTACAGGAATGTGGATGGAATCCCGTTAATCCTGACACCTGTATGTTTACAGGAATGTGGATGGAATCCTGTTAATCCTGTCACCTGTGTGTTTACAGGAATGTGGATGGAATCCTGTTAATCCAAAACGTCACCTGTATGTTTACAGGAATGTGGATGGAAACCTGTTAATCCAAAATGTCACCTGTATGTTTACAGGAATGTGGATGGAATCCCGTTAATCCTGTCACCTGTATGTTTACAGGAATGTTGATGGAATCCTGTTAATCCTGTCGCCTGTATGTTTACAGGAATGTGGATGGAATCCCGTTAATCCTGTCACCTGTATATTTACAGGAATGTGGATGGAATCATGTTAATCCTGTCACCTGTATGTTTACAGGGTCGAATTGCTGGCGACTAAACCAGCAGCCCCACCAGTCCTCTCAGGAGGATGGTGAGGAGGGTGGCTAGAAACCCTGGTGGAAATAAATTAGATCCGTCAAAGGGCGCCAGCTCTGGAGAGCTACCCGCGGCCATCTAGCTAAGGGAGTAAACCCTGACAGTAAATCCGGTGTGGGGCCCCTAAGGCGGTTGGATGGCAAACTTTGTCACTTTCCGGCAGCTCCTGCGGCCGCGTTGGCACCAAAACGTAACAGCCATGCTGTTCCTTTGGATCTGTCAGCGAGGTGGAGAGGGGGGACAAGTTGCATGGGCAACAGCCTGTCTTCCATATTACACTGCCCAGGCTTACATCCGTCCATTCATCCACAAACACTCTGCACCTACGACCTGGAGAGGACACTCCAGCCTCGCTACTAACACTAGTGTCGGCACAACATGGGAAGCAACAGATACCGGTGATAAGTCATTGCTCAACTGGCGTAGAGCTGACGCCAGGGGTTGCTTTTGACGGTGGGAGAGACCTTCGTGTCTTACTGGACAGCTACCGCCCACCTAAGCTGGGCAGCCCCCAGCCAGTTAGGTGCTGTCCCGCCACGACCTGCCTTCTTCATTGGGTGCATGAAGATTAGGAGAAAATCTGACAAGCAGGTCGTTAGTTACCGCACCAAACAAAAAGAAAAATTCAAATTCAAGAAACGGATCAGGAAAAGGATCAGCAGTGAAACTGGGCTGTTGGAATGTCCGAACAATGATGCCTGGGCTCTCCCAAGATCTGCAAGACATCAGCGACACCAGAAAAACCGCCGTCATAAACAGCGAACTAAAGAGGCTCAATGTGGACATTGTCACTCTGCAGGAAACACGGCTGGCTGACTCAGAAACACTAAAGGAAAGGGACTACACCTTCTTCTGGCAAGGAAAGAGTTCTGATGCCCCAAGAGAGCACGGAGTAGGCTTTGCAGTAAGGAACAGCCTGCTGAACATGATTGAACCAGGCAGCGGCGGTTCAGAACGACTCTTGACTCGCCGCCTCAACACCACCGAAGGCTATGTCACTCTCATCAGTGTTTATGCTCCAACTCTGTCCGCCTCTCCAGACACCAAGGATGAGTTCTACGAAAATCTTGCATCAACCATAAGGAACATCCCCAGGACAGAACTACTTGTTCTCCTGGGCGACTTCAACGCCAGAGTGGGTGCAGACAATGACTCATGGCCCTTCTGCCTCGGTTCCTTTGGAGTGGGGAAAATGAATGAGAATGGACAGCGACTGCTTGAGTTTTGCACCTGCCATGAACTGTGCATCGCCAACTCCTTCTTCAAGACGAAGCCTCAGCACAAAGTCTCCTGGAGGCATCCCCGCTCAAAACATTGGCACCAACTGGATTTGATCCTAGTAAGACGTGCCACTATCAAAAACGTTCTCCACACTCACTCTTATCACAGCGCAGACTGCGACACAGACCACTCTCTGGTATGTTGCAAGATCAGGCTACAACTAAAGAAGTTCCACTGCTCAAAGAAACAAGGGAACCCTCGCATTGACGTCAGCAAGATGTCTCAGCCAGATTTTGTAGAACAGTTCGCAGAGGCCTTTCAGAGAGAATACGATGCATTGCAGCCCAGAGACTCTGCCACTGAGAGATGGGAAACGCTACGAGATACCATGCACCGCATTGCTATGGCCACCTTTGGGAAGAAAACTGTGAAGTCCCACGACTGGTTTGAGGCCAAATCATCAGAGATGACTCCCACTGTTGAGGCCAAGCGTGCCGCACTCACCAAGTATAAGCGGTCACCCATTGAGAAGAACCTGCAAATCCTCAGGGCTGCCAGAAGTAAGGTTCAGTTTAACGCCAGGCGCTGCGCAAACGAGTACTGGACAGAGCTCAGCGAAGAGATACAGAGTGCTGCTGAAAGAGGCAACATCCGAGGAATGTATGATGGCATCAAGAAGGCACTGGGACCAACACAGAGCAAGATTGCCCCCCTCAAATCCTCCACTGGGGAAGTAATCAACAATCCTAGCCACAGATGGAAAGATGGGCGGAACACTACTCCGACCTCTACTCCACACAGAACATGGTGTCCCCCTCAGCCCTCGATGCCATCAAGTGCATGCCGGTAATGGAAGAACTTGACGCAGAGCCAACTGCGGACGAACTCAGCAAGGCCATTGATAGCCTGGCATCAGGGAAGGCACCTGACAACGACGGAATTCCCCCAGACCTCATCAAGCACTGCAAGACTTCTCTTCTGCACCCTTTGCACGCAGTTCTCTGTCAGTGTTGGAATGAGGGAGCTGTACCACAGGACATGAGGGACGTCAAGGTCGTCACCCTGTACAAAAACAAGGGCGAAAGGAGCGACTGCAACAACTACAGAGGTATCTCGCTCCTCAGCATTGTTGGCAAAGTCTATGCTCGGGTCCTCCTAATCCGCCTGCAGAAACTGGCTGAACGCGTCTATCCGGAATCACAGTGTGGTTTTCGAGCAGAGAGATCCACGGTAGACATGGTCTTCTCCCTTCGCCAAATCCAGGAGAAGTGCAGAGAGCAGCGGATGCCCCTGTATGTAGCATTCATTGACCTCACCAAGGCCTTTGACCTAGTCAGCAGAGATGGCCTTTTCAGGGCTCTCCGAAAAATCGGCTGCCCCCCCAAACTGCACAGCTTAATTGAGTCCTTCCACTCAAACATGAAAGGGATGGTGCAGTTCAACGGAAACCTCTCCAAGCCCTTCGACGTACGCAGCGGTGTGAAACAAGGCTGCGTCCTGGCCCCAACCCTCTTTGGAATCTTCTTCGCTCTTCTCCTGAGGCATGCGTTCAGCACAGCGCAAGAAGGGATCCACCTGCGGACCAGATCAGATGGCAGGCTCTTCAACCTCGCCCGCCTCAGAGCAAGGACAAAGGTCCGTGAAGCCCTCATCAGAGACGTGCTATTTGCCGACGATGCCGCAGTTGTGACCCATACTCAGCGGGACTTGCAGTCACTAATGGACCGCTTCTCCCAGGCTTGCAAAGATTTTGGTTTGACCATCAGTCTTAAGAAGACAAACGTCCTGGGCCAAGACACGCCATCTCCACCAGCCATCACCATTGATGACTACGAGCTTGAAGCCATCCATCAATTCACATATCTTGGGTCCACCATCACCGATAACCTCTCCCTTGACACAGAGGTCGACAAGAGGATCGGGAAGGCAGCCACAACACTAGCCCGCCTCACACAAAGGGTGTGGACAAATCCCAAGCTGACCACAAAGACAAAGATGGCTGTATACAACGCCTGTGTCCTCAGCACCTTGCTGTATGGCAGCGAGGCATGGACCACGCATGCTCATCAGGAGAAAAGGCTCAATACCTTCCATCTGAGAAGCCTACGGCGCATACTTGGCATTTTCTGGCAAGACAAGGTGACCAATACCGAAGTCCTAACCTGCGCTGGCCTCCCAACCATGCATACCATGCTGAGACAGCGTCGGCTGCGCTGGTTGGGCCACGTTCGCCGCATGGAAGATGGTCGCATCCCAAAAGACATCCTTTATGGTGAGCTTGCCACAGGGCAGAGAAACATTGGCCGCCCACAGCTGAGATACAAAGACGTTTGCAAGCGTGACATGAAGGCGCTTGAGATCAACACTGAGTCCTGGGAGGACCTCGCAGACGACCGCAACAGCTGGAGAACTACTCTCAAGAAACAGCTGCGGATTGGTGAGGATAAACTGTCAGCTGCTGCAGCAGAAAAGCGAGTTCGCAGAAAAGGGATGACAGCCAACAGACCAGCATCAGCATACACATGCGACCGCTGCGACAGAGACTGCCTCTCTCGCATTGGTCTGTACAGTCACAGGCAACGCTGCTTGGACCAAGCAGACAGCCCATCTAGACATTAGAACGGATGTACTTTGTCCATGGTCAGCCATGACCGAAGGAGGCCTACTACTACTACTACTAGATGGAATCCTGTTAATCCTGTCACCTGTATGTTTACAGGAATGTGGATGGAAACCTGTTAATCCAGTCACCTGTATGTTTACAGGAATGTAGATGGAATCCTGTTAATCCTGTCACCTGTATGTTTACAGGAATGTGGATGGAAACCTGTTAATCCAGTCACCTGTATGTTTACAGGAATGTGGATGGAATGTTGTTAGTCCTGTCACCTGTATGTTTACAGGAATGTGGATGGAAACCTGTTAATCCAGTCACCTGTGTGTTTACAGGAATGTAGATGGAATCCTGTTAATCCTGTCACCTGTATGTTTACAGGAATGTGGATGGAAACCCGTTAATCCAAAATGTCACCTGTATGTTTACAGGAATGTGGATGGAATGTTGTTAATCCTGTCACCTATGTGTTTACAGGAATGTGGATGAAATCCTGTTAATCCAGTCACCTGTGTGTTTACAGGAATGTAGATGGAATCCTGTTAATCCTGTCACCTGTATGTTTACAGGAATGTGGATGGAAACCTGTTAATCCAGTCACCTGTATGTTTACAGGAATGTGGATGGAATGTTGTTAATCCTGTCACCTATGTGTTTACAGGAATGTGGATGAAATCCTGTTAATCCTGTCACCTGTGTGTTTACAGGAATGTGGATGTAATCCTGTTAATCCTGTCACCTGTATGTTTACAGGAATGTGGATGAAATCCTGTTAATCCAGTCAGCTGTATGTTTACAGGAATGTGGATGGAATCCTGTTAATCCAGTCACCTGTGTGTTTACAGGAATGTGGATGGAATCCTGTTAATCCAGTCACCTGTATGTTTACTGGAATGTGGATGGAATCCTGTTAATCCTGTCACCTGTATGTTTACAGGAATGTGGATGGAATCCTGTTAATCCTGTCACCTGTATGTTTACAGGAATGTGGATGGAATCCTGTTAATCCAGTCACCTGTATGTTTACTGGAATGTGGATGGAATCCTGTTAATCCTGTCACCTGTATGTTTACAGGAATGTGGATGGAATCCTGTTAATCCAGTCACCTGTATGTTTACAGGAATGTAGATAGAATCCTGTTAATCCAAAACGTCACCTGTATGTTTACAGGAATGTGGATGAATCCTGTTAATCCTGTCACCTGTATGTTGTTAACCAGAATGTGATGGAAAATCCTGTTAATCCAAAATGTCACCTGTATGTTTACAGGAATGTGGATGGAATCCTGTTAATCCAAAATGACGACATTCTGGCCAGAGTACAGAAAAAGTCACCTGACAACCAGGCGTCCTTCACCTCTCTCAACAAGGTCATAGGTCATACTCTGGCTGCTCTCTTCTTACCCACGGACACCTTGTCCACATCCAGGTGTGTGTTTGTTGTGTGTGTGTTTGTGTGTTGTGTGTGTGTGTGTGTGTGTGTGTTTGTTTGTGTGTGTGTGTGTTTGTGTGTGTGTGTTTGTGTGAGTGTGTGTGTCTGTGTGTGTTTGTGTGTGTGTGTGTGTGCATGTTTTGTGTGTGCATGTTGTGTATGTTGTGTTTGTGTGTGTGTGTTTGTGTGTGTGTTTGTGTGTGTGTGTGTACATGTGTTTTTGTGTGTGTGTGTGTGTTTATGGTGTGTGTGTATGTGTGTGTGTGTCTGTGTGTGTTTGTGTGTGTTTTTGTGTGTGTGTTTGTGTGTGTGTGTGTGTGTGTGTTTATGGTGTGTGTGTATGTGTGTACATGTTTGTTCTTTGTGTGCATGTGAGAGTGTGTGTGTGAAATTTTGTGATGTGTATATGTTTCTGATTTTGCTGGCTTGCATGCGCGTGTGTTATTTTGTGGCATGTATGTGTGTGTGTGTGTTTGTGTGTGTGTGTGTGTGTGTGTGTGTGTGTGTGTGTGTGTGTGTGTGTGTGTGTGTGTGTGTGTGTGTGTGTACTTGTGCATATGTGCATGTGTAATTTTTGTGGTGTGTTTGTGTGTATCTTTGTTAGCATGTGTGCGCTTGTGCATGTATTATTGTATATGTGTAATTTTGTGATATATGTTTGTGTATGTGTGAGTTTGTGTGTGTTTGTGTATGTTTGTGTGTTTGTATATTGTGCATGTGTGTGTGTGAATGTGTGTGTGTGATGTGTGTGTGTGTGGTGTGTGTGTGTGTGTGTGTGTGTGTGTGTGTGTGTGTGTGTGTGTATGTGTGTGTGTGTGTGTGTGTGTGTGTGTGCTTGTGCGTATGTGTATGTTATTTTGTGCTGTGGTTGTCTGTGCATGTGCATGTATGTGCTTTTTCATATGCGAATGTCATTTAGTGATTGTGTGTGTGTGTGGTTATGCTTGTGGATATGTGTATGTTATTTTGTGATGTGTGTGTCTGTGCATGTGCATGTGTGTGCTTTTACATATGTGAATGTTATTTAGTGATTGTGCGTGTGTGTGTCTTTATGCTTGTGCATATGTGTATGTTATTTTGTGATAAGTATGTCTGTGCATGTGCGTATATGTGCTTTTACATATATGAATGCTATTTATTGATTATGTGTGTGTGTGTGAGTGTGTGTGTGTGTGTGTGTGTGTGTGTGTGTGTGTGTGTGTGTGTGTGTGTGTGTGTGTGTGTATGTGTGTGTGTCTGTGTGTTCGTTCTTTAATTTAACGTCTGTTCACTATGAGTGATATTAGACGGGGGGAAAATGGAGGATGAGAGGTGGGCGAGTTGCATTGTGGGGAGAGGGGAGACAGAGTAAAAGACATAAGTAAGTGGGTAAATAGAAAAATGGAACAAGATCTTAACACTAACAATTAACATTAACAATGTGAAGGAAAAATTTAACGCTAAAATACCAACTTCATAAACTTAAAACAATACATTAACAGGACTGTGAACCAATGATTCTGAAATTTTAACTGATAAAGACTGATCTGAAGTTACTGCTTTAAAATGAGTTTCAGAATAGGTTTCTTGTGTAAATATTTTTGGTAAAAAAGAACGTAGCATTTTGCAGTAAAATAAACAGTGAAACAGTGTGAATTGTTCTCCGCAAATACACTTGATATTTTTACAATATTTTGTTTTCAACGCTTTTAGCAGAATACGAAAATGAACAGCAACAATCGATCTCGAATGATATATGGAAGAATACTGCAATTTTTTACGTACATTTTGAAATGAAAGTTTTATCATTTGTTGTGTCACAAACTTTTCATTGAAATGTTCATGAAATCGAATCCATGAGGCTGATTCTAGCAAGCTGCAAGCTTCTTTTACGGAAGTTTTAATACGTAATTCTATAGTATTATCAGTGTTGTGTGCACCTTGTTTAGCTGCCCTGTCTACTCTTTCGTTGCCATGAAGACCAACGTGAGAAGGCACCCAGCATATGATATCTATACCTTTTGTCCTTAAACGATGTATAAGATGATTTGCCTCAGTAATTAAATCAGGTCTTTTGTCTGTATTAAAAGACTGTAAGGCATATAATACAGATTTTTGAATGAACAAAGAGAACTACTTTGAAAAATACAGGTTTAAGGTCTACTAAATAATGCAACGCTTGTATAATAGCGACTAATTCCGCTGTAAATATAGATATATTTGGCTCAATGAAAAATGACTTTTGTATTTTAAATTTTGGAACGTAAAACGCTGCTCCAGCAGATTTATTTTCTAAGACTGACCCATCGGTAAAAATATGGAGGTGGGTACGGTATTTTTCATCGACGTGTTCTCTTGCTGTGCATATCGAAATGTTGTTTTCATATTTCTTAGCATCTGTATAATCAATATCAAAAGTGGCTTTAAGCATTTCCCAGTGTGTGTTGTGTGTGTGTGTGTGTGTGTGTGTGTGTGTGTGTATGTCTATGTGTGTGTATGTATGTGTATGTATGTGTGTGTGTGTGTGAGTGTGTGTGAGCGTATGTGTGTGTGTGTGTATGTATGTATGTGTGTGTGTGTGTGTGTGTATGTATGTGTGTGTGTGTGTGTGTGTGTATGTAGTGTGTGTGTGTGTGTGTGTGTGTGTGTGTGTGTGTGTGTGTGTGTGTGTGTGTGTGTGGTGTATGTGTGTGTGTGTGAGCGTATGTGTGTGTGTGTATGTATGTGTGTGTGTGTGTGTGTGTGTGTATGTGTTACCTAGGGATATCAGCCTGGGCCAGGAGCCGTGGGAGTTGATACGAGCCACGTGCCCCATGCCTGCCACCAAGTTTATCTACAGTACACATGTGGCCAGGAGGTAAGTGAGTGATACTGTCTGTAGTATTGTGTGGTGTGTTGTGTTGTATAGTTTATCTACAGTACACATGTGGCCAGGCAGGTAAGTGATACTGTCTGTAGTATTGTGTGATGTGTTGTGTTGTATAGTTTATCTACAGTACACATGTGGCCAGGAGGTAAGTGAGTGATACTGTCTGTAGTATTGTGTGATGTGTTGTGTTGTACAGTTTATCTACAGTACACATGTGGCCAGGAGGTAAGTGATACTGTCTGTAGTATTGTGTGATGTGTTGTGTTGTACAGTTTATCTACAGTACACATGTGGCCAGGAGGTAAGTGATACTGTCTGTAGTATTGTGTGATGTGTTGTGTTGTATAGTTTATCTACAGTACACATGTGGCCAGGAGGTAAGTGAGTGATACTGTCTGTAGTATTGTGTGATGTGTTGTGTTGTATAGTTTATCTACAGTACACATGTGGCCAGGAGGTAAGTGATACTGTCTGTAGTATTGTGTGTTGTGTTGTGTTGTATAGTTTATCTACAGTACTCGTGTGGCCAGGAGGTAAGTGATACTGTCTGTAGTATTGTGTGTTGTGTTGTGTTGTATAGTTTATCTACAGTACACATGTGGCCAGGAGGTAAATGATACTGTCTGTAGTATTGTGTGATGTGTTGTATTTTACTGTGTCCACACACACCACCTGTCTACTATTACTGTTACTGTTAGTGTTGTGGTGAATGTTGCGATGAATTTTGTGGTGAATGTTTGTCAAAGGCGGATGTGATGTCTAGTGTGTCGGCTAGTGACTAGTGACTGCGTGCTTGTCACCTCTCACTTTCACAGCCTACATCGCTGGCTAACACTGCTGCTTGCAGCTATACGAAAAGAAGAGCAGATTGCTTAAGTCTCTTCCTGTCAGTACATAGCCTCTTCATCAGCAAGCCCTACGTTGTGCCTCATGGTGACAGGCGGTAACTGAGCACCTCACAGACTCAGGCTAAATCTCGTGGGACTCGGAGGAGGTTTGGCCCCCAGACATGCGGCATACAGGCCCACCGTCGTGTGGATATGCCTTGGTGCCCACGAACCAGATCCCCAAGCTATGGGTAAATAGCTCCACTGCCTTGTGGACATCTCGAGAGAGAATAGGCTAAGGGAGTTAACCCTGAAAAAAAAAACTGATGGAAGGCAAGGGGAAACCACCATCGTAGTTTCCCCAGGACAATTACGGACAGAAAAAAGATGAAAAATGAAGTTAACGACATGAATAGGTTCTCCTGTGAAGCACCTTTGTCCGGTAGGGACTGTCATGCAGTGCAGGTGACACCAGACCGTCGGCCAGCTACTGCACCAAAACCACACCCAAAGTCAAACTTAGAAACACCAAAATAGCAACATGGAACATCAGAACACAGTTGCAGAAGGGAAAATTAGACAACATTAAAATGGAGATGGAAAGGCTTAACATTAGTATTTTGGGACTAGGGGAGTGAGATGGAAGGGAGCAGGCATGATAACATCAGGAGAATACACAGTGATATACTCTGGTGGTAATTCACATGAAAGAGGAGTAGGCATCATAATGGACAAAGACAAATCAAAAGCAGTTAAGAGATACTGGGCTGTGTCCGACAGAGTTTTGCTGGTCAAATTGGGAGGCAAACCATTTGATATCAACATTATCTAGGTGTATGCACCAACATCCACAAGTACTCAGGAAGACATCGACAACTTCTACAAAGTATTAGGGATGGACAAGGTCCAATGTAAATCACGAGAAGTTACAGTCATAATGGGAGATTTAATGCTAGAGTGGGACAGGATAGGGTGGAGGATATAGTTGGACCTCACGGACTTAGTACACAAAATGAAAGGGGAGGGAAAATTGTAGAATGGGTACAGATGAATGAGTTCATAGTAGGAAAAACCTGGTTTGAGCAGCCTAATAGAAGAAAATGGACTCGGATGAGTCCAGGAGATAATACCAAAAATCAGATTGACTACATCCTGATCAACAAAAGATTTAGAAATTCTTTACTGTCAGCAAAAACACTACCAGGCGCAGACTGCAACAGTGATCACAATCCTGTAGTGGGAAGGTTTAGGCTGAAATTAAGGAAAAGGAAACAGACCGAAAGCAACATCAACCTAAACCTTGGATTCTTAAAGACAGATGAAGTGATACGTAAAAAATTTAATGTATATGTTCAAAACAAATTCAGTGCTCTGGAAGACGTTGGTGACAGTGAGGAACAATGGACAAAGTTGAGAAGTTCAATAAATGAAGCTTGTGAAGAAATCCCTAAGGCAGATAGAAAAGCAAAAAAGAGCTGGATGACTAATGAAATTTTGGGCTTGATGGAGGAAAGGAGGAAGGCAAAGAGAAACGAGGAGATATACAGGAAGATAAACAAAGAAATCAGGAATAGGTGCAATGAAGCTAAGGAAGCTTGGCTGAAAACAAAATGCAAAGAAATAGAAGACCGACACAAAACGGATCCTCAGGGTATGTACAGGCGAATTGAAGAAATTGTCCACAGGAAAAATACATGCACATCAACTGGTTGCTTAAAATCGAAAGATGGTACGCTTATCATCGAAAAAGACAAAATATTGGACAATTGGGGAGAGAGTACATTAAAGACCTTTTTGAGGATGACAGAAACGAAGAACACATTATAAAAAAAGAACTTTGAAGGACCACCCATAATGAAAGATGAAGTTAGAGCAGCACTGAAAAAGATGAAACAAGGAAAACCCCAGGACCAGACAACATTACTACAGAGATGATTGAAGCCCTGGAGGAATTTGGCATAGAAAAAATAAGTCCTGAATGAAATTTACGAAACTGGAAAAATCCCCAAAGATATGTCAAAATCAATTTTCATTGCACTTCCAAAGAAGACAGGGGCTATAGAATGCAAACTACATTGCACAGTCAGTTTGATGAGTCATGTAACAAAAATCCTGTTAAGAATAATCATGATGAGGACAAGGAATAGAATCAAAAGAGATATAGCAGAAGAACAGTGTGGATTTGTGGAGGGGAAAGGAACTATTAATGCCATATACATCCTAAGAACTATCATAGAGAGGTCAATTGAGATGAATAAGGATTTGTATTTATACTTTGTTGACTATACCAAGGCTTTCGATCGGGTAAGACATGAAGAATTGATCAACCAACTGGAGAGACTCAATGTTGATGGAAAAGATCTACGAATAATCAGAAATATGTACTGGGAACAAACAGCTGCAATGAGAATAGAAAACAATATAAGCTCTTTCCAAAACATCAAAAGAGGAGTCAGACAGGGTTGTGTTTTGTCACCAGATCTGTTTTCACTTTACAGCGAAATCATCATGAGAAACCTAGAAGAAGACCCTGGATTAAAGGTTGGAGGGAAAATTATAAACAACATTTGATACGCAGATGACACCGTGCTGATTGCAGAAAATGAAAGGGACCTACAAAATCTTGTGAATATACTAGAAATAGAAAGCAAAGGTAAGGGGTTGGAACTAAACAGCAGGAAGACTGAAGTCATGGTGATCAGTAAAAAACATGAAATCCCCTCATGCAAAATAACAGCAAATGCACAACCTTGACACAGGTTGATAAGTTCAAATACCTGGGAACGGTCATTTCATCAGATGGCAGATGCACATTGGAAATAGCCGGCAGAATCGTCCAAGCCAAAACAGCATTCAAGAAGATGACAAGCATTCTTACCAACAAATGCCTATCAATTAACATCAGGAAGAAAGTTCTTGAATGTTATATAGAACCAATACTGTTGTACGGATGTGAGGCGTGGACAGTCAACAAACAAAGCCAGAACAAGATTGAGGCAGCCGAGATGTGGTTTCTAAGAAGAATGTTGAGAGTTCCATGGACAACAAAGAAAACAAACGAGACAAGTCTTGATGGAGGCAGACACAAGTAGATCACTCATAAGGAAGATTAGGAAAAGACAAGCAACATTTATAGGCCATTTTATGAGGAAGGGGGATTTGGAGCACCTGGTCACAACGGGAAAGCTGGATGGAAAGAGAGCACCAGGTAGACCCAGGGAGAAAATGCTAGACAGACTTGCGGAGTGGCTGAAGATGAGGGGGTGGAGGAGATGCTTGGGGCAACAAGAGATAGAGACAGATGGAAGTCCATGATCGCCAGCGCCATGCGGCAGGGCACCTGATGATGATGATGATTGTGGTGAATGTTGAATGTTTCAGCAAACAGTCATGGGATGGTCTTGTGACACAGTGTCTACACACTATACCTCGCTACTCTACTGATGGTCTGCCTGTATCCTTGCCTGCTGTCTGGTTTACATCACACACACACACAGACACATGTATAACACTGATGGTTTGACATCACACACACAGACACATGTATAACACTGATGGTTTGACATCACAACACAGACACATGTACAACACTGATGGTTTGACATCACACACAGACACACAGACACATGTATAACACTGATGGTTTGACATCACACACACAGACACATGTACAACACTGATGGTTTGACATCACACACATAGAGACACGTACAAAACTGATGGTTTGACATCACACACAGACACACAGAAAACCTACAACACTGATGGTTTGACATCACACACAGACACACATACAACACTGATGGTTTGACATCACACACATAGACACACGTACAACACTGATGGTTTGACATCACACACAACACACAGACACACGTACAACACTGATGGTTTGACATCACACACATAGACACACGTACAACACTGATGGTTTGACATCACACACAAACACACAGACACACGTACAACACTGATGGTTTGACATCACACACACACACACAGACACACGTACAACACTGATGGTTTGACATCACACACATAGACACACGTACAACACTGATGGTTTGACATCACACACAACACACAGCCACATGTACAACACTGATGGTTTGACATCACACACAACACACAGACACACGTACAACACTGATGGTTTGACATCACACACACCAGACACACGTACAACACTGATGGTTTGACATCACACACATAGACACACGTACAACACTGATGGTTTGACATCACACACAAACACAGCACACGTACAACACTGATGGTTTGACATCACACACAAACACACAGACACACGTACAACACTGATGGTTTGACATCACACACAAACACACAGACACACGTACAACACTGATGGTTTGACATCACACACACACACAGCCACCGACACGACTGTCAACACTGAGGATTTGCCAACACACAACACGCACGGTACAACACGGTTTGACAACACACGACAACACTAGTCCACATTCAACAGATGTTTGAACACAAACAAGAACAACACGAGTACACCCCCAGCCACTAATGAGGTTTGAATCAACATACACACAACAGATGTTTGACATCACACACAAACACACATGTACAACACTGATGTTTGACATCACACACAACACAAGACACAGTACAACACTGATGGTTGACATCACACACACAACACACGTCAACATGATGTTGAATCACAAACACACACAGTACAACACTGATGGTTTGACATCACACACAAGACACAGTACAACACTGATGTTTGACATACACACAAACACACGCAAGTAAACATGATGGTTGACATCACAACAAACACAGACACAGTACAACACTGATGGTTGACATCACACACATAGACACACGTACAACTGATGTTTGACATCCACACACACATAGACACACGTACAACACTGATGGTTTGACATCACACACAACAACACAGTACACACGATGTTGACATCAACACAAACACAGCCACACGTACAACACTGATGGTTGACATCACACACAACACACAGCACCGTAAACACTGATGGTTTGACATCACACACAAACACATAGACACATGTACAACACTGATGGTTTGACATCACACACATAGACACACGTACAACACTGATGGTTTGACATCACACACACACATAGACACACGTACAACACTGATGGTTTGACATCACACACAAACACACAGCCACACGTACAACACTGATGGTTTGACATCACACACAAACACACAGCCACACGTACAACACTGATGGTTTGACATCACACACAAACACACAGACACACGTACAACACTGATGGTTTGACATCACACACAAACACATAGACACATGTACAACACTGATGGTTTGACATCACACACATAGACACACGTACAAACTGATGGTTTGACATCACACACACACATAGACACACGTACAACACTGATGGTTTGACATCACACACAAACACACAGCCACACGTACAACACTGATGGTTTGACATCACACACAAACACACAGCCACAC
>CM060306.1:970000-977500 GCA_030674185.1 Monoplex corrugatus
ACGCACGCACGCACCACCACACACACACACCCACACCCACACACACACACACACACACAAACACATGGTGTATGTGTGTGTATGTATGGTGTATGTGTGTGTGTGTGCGAGTATGTGTGTGTGTGTGTGTGTGTGCGCGTGTATGGTGTATGTGTGTGTGTATGTGTGGTGTATGTGTGTGTGTATGTGTGTGTGTGTGTGTGTGTGTGTGTGTGTGTGTGTGTGTGTTGTATGTAGTGTGTGTATGTTGTGTGTGTATGTGTGTGTGTATGTATGGTGTATGTGTGTGTGTATGTGTGTGTGTGTGTGTGTTGTGTGTGTGTATGTATGTGTGTGTGTGTGTGTGTGTTGTGTGTGTGTATGTGTGTGTGTATGTATGTGTGTGTGTGTGTGTGTGTTGTGTGTGTGTAGTGTGTGTGTATGTGTGTGTGTATGTATGGTGTATGTGTGTGTGTATGTATGGTGTATGTGTGTGTATGTGTGTGTGTATGAATGGTGTATTGTGTGTTGTGTGTGTGTATGTGTGTGTGTGTGTGTTGTTATGTATGTGTGTGTGTGTGTGTGTGCGTGTGTGTGTGATGATGTGTGTGGTGTATGAGTGTATGTGTGTGTGTGTGTGTATGTATGTGTGTATATGTGTGTGTGTTTGTGTGTGTGTATGTGTGTGTTGTGTGTGTATGTATGTGTGTGTGTGTGTGTGTGTGTGTGTGTTTAGAGAAAAGTTTGTGAATGAGATGTTCCCAGCTGGACCATTATGGATGGAGTTGTACCAGACGTTGGTCTGAGTTGTGGACTGTGTGGGAGTCTTGAAAACATCAGTTTAGAAAGTAGAACTCCAAGGTGAAGGTCACATGGGGCAAAAAAAAGTGCACAGTATCAGCACTTTTTGATTAAGATGGGTGAACAGCATTAAGTAACTTCTGACAATAATATAATCTGTTTTTACTGTTGCTATTGTCTGCTGTTGTCCTGGACACAAGTCAAGTTTTATTTCAGCTGAAATATCAAGATCACAGAATTACAAAATTTGGATTTTCTGAAATAATGTTGGTATTAACTCACTCGGTACGGAGAGTTTTTCCCCTTGCGTTTCCCCAGGTACGGCCCATTTTGAAGGGTTAGGAAAAAAATCACAAAAAATACAAAACATAAAGGAACAAAATGAAACTTTCAGATCTGAATATTTACATGCTGGGTTAGTTCATGCCAAAATATTAAGTTCTTCCTTGAATTGTTCTTCTTCATGTGCCACGTTGAAAATACCCCAAATTTTGTGGTCAGGATCACGTACAGTCACACACTTTGATCAGCTCCATGAACACACAGTCAAAGGTGAAAAGGTCTTTGTATGCACAAAACAACATGAATAAAGCAAACTTTGCTCAGGGTAAAAAAAAAAAGATTATACAAATTGTTACACAGGGAGTTATGGGGGCGTGGTACTCAAATGAGACATGCAGGCCACAAGAGCCAGAGAAGGAGGCAAAGTGGGAGAAAAACTAATATGTTCGTGCCAGTCAACCATAGGAAAGTGAATGAAACCTCCATCAGACATGCGACTCACTGTGCTTGGCTCGCTGACTGCTCGCCTCTCGTGACGTGTACGCCCACCTCCCTCCCACTTCACTGTCGTCTGAAACTGGGTCACTGTCAGTACCTTGTTGCTGGCAGCTTCCATCACTTGATACACTTTCATCATTATCTTCAGCATACTCCTCGATGTCCAATCCTTCAGTTTGAAGCACTTCAATCACTTCAGCAGCAGTAAAACGCCGCCGTCCGATCTACTTTGTTCGAAAACTCGTACTCGCCTGCAACGCCATTTTCGACACGAATGCAGATTAGCAGTCGTCGTGGGGTGCCGAAGTCAATCGTTTCCTGACGAGTGTATGGCTACGGAATCTCACGAATTAACTTTCCCCTTGACCCTTGACACGTTTGCAGTGACCAGTGTGGCTATGGTAAGCGTGCAAGATCACAAGGGGAGCGTCGAAAAATTTTAATTATCGAAACCGCTATAGCGTTCCATCGTACGCAACCGTGCCTTTCATCACGACCGCTATAGCGTTCCGTCGTACCGAGTGAGTAAAGGGATTGTTAGAATGGTGGTGCCATGATGTATTGCATGAATGGAGCCTTCATCTCTGTGAATACCGGCCTGTGATTGTATTGCATGAATTGGAAGCCTTCCATCTCTGTGTGAATACCTGGTGCCTGTGATTGTATTGCATGAATTGGAACGCCTTCCATCTCTGTGTGAATACCTGGTGTCTTTTGATTGTGATTGCATGAATTGGAACGCCTTCCATCTCTGTGTGAATACCTGGTGCTGTGATTGTATTGCATGAATTGGAACGCCTTCCATCTCTGTGTGAATACCTGTGCCTGTGATTGTATTGCATGAATTGGAACACCTTCCATCTCTGTGTGAATACCTGGTGCCTGTGATTGTATTGCATGAATTGGAACGCCTTCCATCTCTGTGTGAATACCTGGTTGTCCATTTGATATGTGATTCATGTCAGATTGAACACCTTCATCTCGTGGAAACACCCTGGAGTATGACCATAAATTGGACACCCCTGTTACATACTGTCGACCTGTGATTGTATTGCATGAATTGGAACGCCTTCCATCTCTGTGTGAATACCTGGTGCCTGTGACCTGTCCATCTCTCTTGTACTAGTTGTAGTGACCAGTTCAGTCAGTCAGTTTGACCGCCTTCAGTGGAACACAACCACGAGTCATGACCTTGATGTGGTCTGACCCCTGTACAGTGTCGACACTTGCTTGACAGGTGTTTCTGCTCTGAGGACATCCTGCTGTCTGGCTGTCCCCACAGTTTGTTACTGCTGATACTGTCTGCCAGCTGACAGGCCTGGCCCATGATTGTCATTTTTGTCATTTATCTGTTGTCTTTCATTTCAGTCATTTATCTGTTCTCTTTCATTTCTGTCATTTATCTGTTGTCTTTCATTTCTGTCATTTAGCTGTTCTCTTTCATTTCTGTCATTTATCTGTTGTCTTTCATTTTCATTTGTCATTTATCTGTTCTCTTTCATCTTTCATTTCAGTCATTTATTTGTTCTCTTTCATTTCTGTCATTTATCTGTTGTCTTTCATTTCAGTCATTTATTTGTTCTCTTTCATTTCTGTCATTTATCTGTTGTCTTTCATTTCAGTCATTTATCTGTTGTCTTTCATTTCTGTCATTTATCTGTTCTCTTTCATTTCTGTCATTTATCTGTTCTCTTTCATTTCTGTCATTTATCTGTTGTCTTTCATTTCAGTCATTTATCTGTTGTCTTTCATTTCTGTCATTTATCTGTTCTCTTTCATCTTTCATTTCAGTCATTTATCTGTTGTCTTTCATCTTTCATTTCAGTCATTTATCTGTTGTCTTTCATTTCAGTCATTTATCTGTTGTCTTTCATTTCAGTCATTTATCTGTTGTCTTTCATTTCAGTCATTTATCTGTTCTCTTTCATTTCAGTCATTTATCTGTTGTCTTTCATTTCAGTCATTTATCTGTTGTCTTTCATCTTTCATTTCAGTCATTTATCTGTTGTCTTTCATCTTTCATTTCAGTCATTTATCTGTTGTCTTTCATCTTTCATTTCAGTCATTTATCTGTTCTCTTTCATTTCAGTCATTTATCTGTTGTCTTTCATTTCAGTCATTTATCTGTTCTCTTTCATTTCAGTCATTTATCTGTTCTCTTTTCATTTCAGTCATTTGTCTGTTGTCTTTCATCTTTCATTTCAGTCATTTATCTGTTGTCTTTCATTTCAGTCATTTATCTGTTGTCTTTCATCTTTCATTTCAGTCATTTATCTGTTGTCTTTCATCTTTCATTTCAGTCATTTATCTGTTGTCTTTCATCTTTCATTTCAGTCATTTATCTGTTCTCTTTCATTTCAGTCATTTATCTGTTGTCTTTCATTTCAGTCATTTATCTGTTCTCTTTCATTTCAGTCATTTATCTGTTGTCTTTCATTTCTGTCATTTATCTGTTGTCTTTCATCTTTCATTTCAGTCATTTATCTGTTGTCTTTCATCTTTCATTTCAGTCATTTATCTGTTGTCTTTCATCTTTCATTTCAGTCATTTATCTGTTGTCTTTCATTTCAGTCATTTATCTGTTGTCTTTCATCTTTCATTTCAGTCATTTATCTGTTGTCTTTCATTTCAGTCATTTATCTGTTGTCTTTCATTTCAGTCATTTATCTGTTGTCTTTCATTTCAGTCATTTATCTGTTGTCTTTCACATCAGTCATTTATCTGTTGTCTTTCATCTTTCATTTCAGTCATTTGTCTGTTGTCTTTCATCTTTCATTTCAGTCATTTATCTGTTGTCTTTCATTTCAGTCATTTATCTGTTGTCTTTCATTTCAGTCATTTATCTGTTGTCTTTCATTTCTGTCATTTATCTGTTGTCTTTCATCTTTCATTTCAGTCATTTATCTGTTGTCTTTCATCTTTCATTTCAGTCATTTATCTGTTGTCTTTCATTTCAGTCATTTATCTGTTGTCTTTCATCTTTCATTTCAGTCATTTATCTGTTGTCTTTCATCTTTCATTTCAGTCATTTATCTGTTGTCTTTCATCTTTCATTTCAGTCATTTATCTGTTCTCTTTCATCTTTCATTTCAGTCATTTATCTGTTGCTTTCATCTTTCATTTCAGTCATTTATCTGTTGTCTTTCATTTCTGTCATTTATCTGTTGTCTTTCATTTCTGTCATTTATCTGTTGTCTTTCATCTTTCATTTCAGTCATTTATCTGTTCTCTTTCATCTTTCATTTCAGTCATTTATCTGTTGCTTTCATCTTTCATTTCAGTCATTTATCTGTTGTCTTTCATTTCTGTCATTTATCTGTTCTCTTTCATTTCTGTCATTTATCTGTTGTCTTTCATTTATCTGTTGTCTTTCATCTTTCATTTCAGTCATTTATCTTTTGTCTTTCATTTCTGTCATTTATCTGTTGTCTTTCATTTCAGTCATTTATCTGTTGTCTTTCATCTTTCATTTCAGTCATTTATCTGTTGTCTTTCATCTTTCATTTCAGTCATTTATCTGTTCTCTTTCATTTCAGTCATTTATCTGTTGTCTTTCATTTCAGTCATTTATCTGTTCTCTTTCATTTCAGTCATTTATCTGTTGTCTTTCATCTTTCATTTCAGTCATTTATCTGTTGTCTTTCATCTTTCATTTCAGTCATTTATCTGTTGTCTTTCATCTTTCATTTCAGTCATTTATCTGTTGTCTTTCATTTCAGTCATTTATCTGTTGTCTTTCATTTCAGTCATTTATCTGTTGTCTTTCATTTCAGTCATTTATCTGTTCTCTTTCATTTCAGTCATTTATCTGTTGTCTTTCATTTCAGTCATTTATCTGTTGTCTTTCATCTTTCATTTCAGTCATTTATCTGTTGCTTTCATCTTTCATTTCAGTCATTTATCTGTTGTCTTTCATCTTTCATTTCAGTCATTTATCTGTTCTCTTTCATTTCAGTCATTTATCTGTTGTCTTTCATTTCAGTCATTTATCTGTTCTCTTTCATTTCAGTCATTTATCTGTTCTCTTTCATTTCAGTCATTTGTCTGTTGTCTTTCATCTTTCATTTCAGTCATTTATCTGTTGTCTTTCATTTCAGTCATTTATCTGTTGTCTTTCATCTTTCATTTCAGTCATTTATCTGTTGTCTTTCATCTTTCATTTCAGTCATTTATCTGTTCTCTTTCATCTTTCATTTCAGTCATTTATCTGTTGTCTTTCATCTTTCATTTCAGTCATTTATCTGTTCTCTTTCATTTCAGTCATTTATCTGTTGTCTTTCATTTCAGTCATTTATCTGTTTCTCTTTCATTTCAGTCATTTATCTGTTGTCTTTCATCTTTCATTTCAGTCATTTATCTGTTGTCTTTCATCTTTCATTTCAGTCATTTATCTGTTGTCTTTCATCTTTCATTTCAGTCATTTGTCTGTTGTCTTTCATCTTTCATTTCAGTCATTTATCTGTTGTCTTTCATTTCAGTCATTTATCTGTTGTCTTTCATCTTTCATTTCAGTCATTTATCTGTTGTCTTTCATTTCAGTCATTTATCTGTTGTCTTTCATTTCAGTCATTTATCTGTTGTCTTTCATTTCAGTCATTTATCTGTTGTCTTTCACATCAGTCATTTATCTGTTGTCTTTCATCTTTCATTTCAGTCATTTGTCTGTTGTCTTTCATCTTTCATTTCAGTCATTTATCTGTTGTCTTTCATTTCAGTCATTTATCTGTTCTCTTTTCATTTCAGTCATTTGTCTGTTGTCTTTCATTTCAGTCATTTATCTGTTTCTTTCATTTCAGTCATTTATCTGTTGTCTTTCATCTTTCATTTCAGTCATTTATCTGTTGTCTTTCATTTCAGTCATTTATCTGTTCTCTTTTCATTTCAGTCATTTGTCTGTTGTCTTTCATTTCAGTCATTTATCTGTTGTCTTTCATTTCAGTCATTTATCTGTTGTCTTTCATTTCAGTCATTTATCTGTTGTCTTTCACATCATCATTTATCTGTTGTCTTTCATCTTTCATTTCAGTCATTTATCTGTTGTCTTTCATTTCAGTCATTTATCTGTTGTCTTTCATTTCTGTCATTTATTGTTCTCTTTTCATTTCAGTCATTTGTCTGTTGTCTTTCATTTCAGTCATTTGTCTGTTCTCTTTCATTTTTCATTTCAGTCATTTATCTTTTGTCTTTCATCTTTCATTTCAGTCATTTATCTGTTGTCTTTCATTTCAGTCATTTATCTGTTGTCTTTCATCTTTCATTTCAGTCATTTATCTGTTGTCTTTCATCTTTAATTTCAGTCATTTGTCTGTTGTCTTTCATTTCAGTCATTTGTCTGTTGTCTTTCATCTTTAATTTCAGTCATTTATCTGTTGTCTTTCATTTCAGTCATTTATCTGTTGTCTTTCATCTTTCATTTCAGTCATTTATCTGTTGTCTTTCATTTCAGTCATTTATCTGTTGTCTTTCATTTCAGTCATTTATCTGTTGTCTTTCATTTCAGTCATTTATCTGTTGTCTTTCATCTTTCATTTCAGTCATTTATCTGTTGTCTTTCATTTCAGTCATTTATCTGTTGTCTTTAATTTCAGTCATTTGTCTGTTGTCTTTCATTTCAGTCATTTGTCTGTTCTCTTTCATTTCAGTCATTTGTCTGTTGTCTTTCATCGTTAATTTCAGTCATTTGTCTGTTGTCTTTCATTTCTGTCATTTGTCTGTTGTCTTTCATCTTCATTTCAGTCATTTATCTGTTGTCTTTTCATTTCAGTCATTTGTCTGTTGTCTTTCATTTCAGTCATTTGTCTGTTGTCTTTCATTTCAGTCATTTGTCTGTTGTCTTTCATTTCAGTCATTTATCTGTTGTCTTTCATTTCAGTCATTTGTCTGTTGTCTTTCATTTCAGTCATTTGTCTGTTGTCTTTCATCTTTCATTTCAGTCATTTA